>JANSVA010000005.1:40879514-40952643 GCA_025504915.1 Erythroxylum reticulatum
ATAGTTATTAATAAAAATATTTTATTTTTAAAATAAATAATTTAAAATTTATCATTTATAAACTAATATTTATTTTATATATTTTTAATTAATAAATCAAAATTTATTTGAAATTTATATATTTTAAAAATATATTTTAAATTTTATTATATTTATTAATAATTATTAAATTAATTTTATATATTAAATTAAAATTGTTATTATGTGTAATTAAATATAAAATGAAATGGAATGTGAAAATAATAATTCTAAAAAAATAATTCAAAATTTTTATAAAATACAAAAATTTGAATTATTTTCATTATTTTACAATAAATTGTTATATTTAGATAATTATTATATATAGATAATTATTATATATAGAAATAGTTAGAATATAATAAAGATGTATATAAACTAAAATAGATAAGATATAAAAAGCCAAATTAAATAAACTATAACTGTACAATATGATACTCAACTATTTTGTAATTTTTAAAAATTTAAGAACTATTTTATAAATTTAAAAAATTACCCGAAACAGTACTCGGTATTAATCGGAACCGGTACGATATTCATAACATTGGTTCCTTGACTCCACGGACCCCACAAGGCTCCGTCCTATTCGACAGTGTGATCACAGGATTCCTTTGCTACCGGGGACAACTCTTATAGTGGTTCGGCCTTATAGATACCTCCACCGACAAAAGGATGAGATTGAGAAGCAATGTATGGAAATGCTCCAACAAGGGATTATCCAGCCTAGCAAGTCCCCCTATTCTTCTCTGGTTTTAATAGTTTCGAAACAGGATGGATTGTGGCGACTTTGCGTAGATTACCATGAGTTGAATGCCAAATTGGACATGAAATCTGAGTACTATCAAGTTTGTATGTTAACAGATGATATAGAAAAGATAGCCTTCGACACTCATCATGGGCATTTCGAATTTCTAGTAATATCATTCTGTCTAACCAATGCCCCGTCGACCTTTCAGGCCTTGATGAATGATGTATGTTCTACCTTCTTGCGCCGATTTGTACTTGTTTTCTTTGATGATATTCTAATTTACAGCAGCGATTGGGAGAGTCATTTGTTCCACTTGAATGTGGTTTTTGGGTTGCTTTGCGCAATAAACTTTACCTCAAATAATCTAAATGTTGTTTTGCATCACCCTCTGTTGCATATTTGGGCCATGATATTTCAACAAAGGGAGTTGGTGTAGATATCAGTAAGGTACAGGCTATTGTCGACTGGCCACAACCACAGTCCATCACTTCTTTGCAGGGGTTCTTAGGTTTAGCAGGATGCTACTGAAAATTTGTGCGCAATTATGGAAAGTTAGCGGCACCTTTGACTAGTATGTTAAAAAAGAACTCCTTCCAATGGAGTGAAGAAGCATTACAGGCCTTTGAACAACTTAAAATAACTTTGTCTACAGAGCCGGTATTGCGGCTGCCCAACTTTGAGACAAAATTTTTCATTGAATGTGATGCCTCCGAGGGTGGTATTGAGGCTATTTTACAACAATCCGGGCAACCCATTGCTTTTTCAGTCGACAACTAGCAACTAGACATAAAAAATTAGTAGCTTACAAGAGAGAATTGATCGGTTTGGCAAAAGCAGTGCAGCATTGGCATCTATATCTATCGGGGCATCCCTTCCTTGTCCAAACTGATCATTTTAGCCTCAAATACCTATTGGAATAGCGGTTGACCACGCCCACACAACAACATTGGCTTGCAAAGTTAATGGGTTATGACTTTCAGGTAGAATACAAAGTCGTTTCCATAAATAAAGCAGCAAATGCCTTATCCCGCTACTGTGTGGAAGATCCAACCGTGTTTGCCATTAGTTCTCCTTGCTACTCCTTGTTGGATTCCCTTCAGACGGACCTCTTGGATCGAGATCAGTTTTTGCGAGTTGTTCGGGATCGTCTACTGTTGTCTCAAACTTGGATGAAAGAGTACCATAAAAAGGGCCATCGTGACGTGGGATTTCAGGTGGGGGATTTGGTTTGGCTTCGGTTGCATCCCTATCGTCAACATTCGGTGCGATTGAATGGCTATAGTAAGCTTTCTCCTCGATTTTATAGGTCATTTTCAGTTACTCACCGCATTGGCGAAGTTTCTTATGAACTGGATCTACTAAGTGATAGTCATATCTACAATGTTTTTCACGTCTCCTTATTTAAGGCTTTTAAAGGGACTCATTTGTCACCTATTACAACGTTACCGCCCACAGAAGATGGGCCGGGTCGTTCTTCAATCACAGGCAATTTTGCATGGCTATTTAAATCGAGGTACAAGGGAGGTTCTGGTTCATTAGGCAGGGTTCCCGGATTCTTATGCCACTTGGGAGACCGTTCAGCAGTTCCAACAATCTTATCCATCTTTTCAACATGAGGACAAGTTCTTTCAGTGGGAACGGAAGTAATGTTGTGGACGCTTTCGTAGGACAGACCTACGAATGCAAGAAGTAGACTTTATTTTAATAATATGGTTGTTCTTAGCTAGTGGAATAATTTTATTTGATTAGGAAGCTTGTTATTTTATTTAATTTGGATTCGTAGCTAGCTATTAATTAGGAAGTTTGTTATTTTATTTGATTAGGATTCTTAGTTATCTATTAAAGAAGCCTACGAAATAGGACTTCTAATTTTGTAATACGTCTAGTATAGGTAAATGGAAGGAATAAAAAGGGTATGACTGGATTTTGTATCAAAAAATTGAAGTTCTCTTTAACGAAGTCCAAGGTTTCAGCATCCCTTTAATGGGCTGAGTTATTAGTCTAAGATAGGTCGCTTAAAGAACTCTAACAAGAACAAGGGAAATTTAATTCCACCAAATTTTAAATTTTCTATTCATCGTTCGTTACTCGATCTTTAACTCAACGTCCTAACACTTATTAACATGTGAATTGACTCAAAAATCATGCATATGGTTTGTAATTGTTCGTTCGGAAGGAACTGCTGCAGCAGCCTGCAGAGGCGGAGCCTCATAAGATAACATACTGGGATGGGCTTAGCTGAATTATTGAGTCAGCCCAATATAAAAACAACGAAGTATAACCTTATCCACTTAAACCAAAATGATTAAACCCACCACATTATCTTCATTTCCATCTTCCCCAAACTATTGCTTGCTGACATTAGCTGCTTCCCCTTCTTCTCATGGCAGCCTCCACAGTCGCTTCCACTCCGCTGCACACTAAACTCTCTAACGCCTCCTTCACTCGCTCACCAGTCTCTGTCTCCACCAAATTCTTGTCAAAATCCTTTTGTAAACCTGTAAAACCCCTCAACTTCCACAACCAAAAGTCCAACCTCCTTTCTCTTCCCTCTCTCCCAAAATTTCGCTGCACTCTTCCTGCCGTTGACAACTCCGAAGCTACGCAAGATGAAAATTTCTCATTTCAGGACGACCCAGGGGTCGAAACTGGGGTGTACGAGCAAGAGGGAGTGAATGAAGAGGAAGAGCTGAAACCGACAGTGTCAGATGAAGATGGGAAGTTGTATGTGGGAAACTTGCCTTATTCTATGAACTCTGACCAACTTGCAGAGGTTTTTCAGGAGGCGGGTCGTGTCATAAATGTCGAGGTTTTGTTCTTCCTTTATTGATGATATGTTTAGTTATCTTTGTTTTACGGGCCTCTTAAGTGGGTGAAGATGGGGTGCAGGTTATACATGATCGTGTTACGGATAGGAGCAGGGGATTCGGTTTTGTTACGATGGGGAGTGTTGAGGAAGCTAAAGAAGCAATCAAGATGTTCAATGGATCGGTGAGTAGTAACTCTTCTTTCTTTTCTTCAATTGTTACATGAAGAGAAGTGCATTGTTATAAGAAGTTTAATATTTCTATCTTTTGAGAGCATTCTGAAACAGGACTTAGCTACCATTCATCAATGTATTTGTTCATGTCTGAATCGGTCATAGATGTCTGCTTTTTAATAGAAAATGAACAACCATGTCAAATTTTAATCGCGATTCATATAATGGTGGACAGCAAGTTGGAGGTCGAACTGTGAGAGTGAACTTCCCAGAAGTGCCGAAGGGAGGGGAAAGAGAGGTGATGAGACCAAGAATAAGGAGCAGCTACCAGGGTTTCACCGACACTCCGCATAAGATATATGCAGGAAACCTTGGGTGGGGCGTCACTTCTCAAAGTCTTAGAGATGCTTTTGCGGACCAACCAGGACTTTTAAGTGCCAAAGTCATTTACGAGAAAGATACTGGAAGATCCAGAGGCTTTGGCTTCCTCTCTTTTCAAACTGCTGAAGCTGCAGAAGCAGCTATCAATGCTATGAATGGAGAGGTAAAGTTTTTACTTGACAATTGATTGAACCTTTCTTGACTCAATCTTTTCTTATCAGCTTTTTCTTTTTCTTTTTGTTTTGGTACGTTACTGGGCTAGTAGGAGGTGGAAGGGCGGCCATTGCGATTGAATTTGGCAGCAGAAAGGGCTCGTCCGCCAACGACAGAAGCCACTTCAGAGAATGATCTTGAGAGCAGTGAATTGCTCTCTGGCATTGGCTCTTGATTTCGTCCTGTTGCTGTGATGGGAGACTAAATCAAATATGGAGGTATACTGAGTATACATATATCTTAAGATCTGATGTACAGCCGATTTTGCTTCATGTGATCGTTCTTTTTCCCCCGGTGATCAAAATGCTCCATACTGAATGATTTGTGTAATTTCAAAAGGAGCAAAAATTGATTGGAGGGCAAAGGTTATGGCTGTAACTTCAATTGCAGCAAGGCAATACATGTTAAAACCATTGAGATATATGAGAGATTTGTTTATTTAAAACCACCACATGAAAAACTTCAAGTTCTTCATTGACAGGAAACAAGTACTTGCTCTACATTATCCATAGTGATGAACATGAATCCCAGTAGACTCCTAACTCTGGGAAGGGTTGCTACTGAGCACGTTTCTAGTTTTCAATTACGTAATTAAATCAAGACAAGAATAACGATAATATATTTTACTTTTCTGAGAGGCCCGAGCTGTCGAACTAACGCTTCAAAAGTAGCCATAAAACGCCCTGATAAGTGATAACTACCTTATAAGTTCACCGAGATTCATGATGACCAGCAAGAAGAGCGTCCGCAGCAGAATCCAAGTCGTGGGGAAAGAAAACCCTGTGGGAAACAAGGTTGTGTGTTAAAACTACTTTTATATTACGAGCCGAAATCCAGTATGTAACTATAACTATAAGCCTGGCTCTTTGATAGGTTATAATTCAATACACGGGGAAAGAATTATTCATACAGTAGACAGTAGTAAAATATTTACTTCAAGACATTTACAGATATATAATTGAAAAAAGCTTTTCATTTAAGACACGGTTGAAATCAGCCAGCTCTGAAAGGTGCTTACTTGCAAGTATTATGGTAAATGGTTCTACTCATTTGATCTATGTCACTGACACCTTTACAACCAGCCACAACCTCAAGCACTTGCCTGCAAACAATGCCAATTGAATAGAAACTTCAATCTTGACCTCAACTCTTCCCAGTTAAATCGTATTTTCATACGATCCTCAATTTAGAGAAGCAATGTAGGAGATATTCACTTACCGAACTAAACAAGGTTCACTGCGGCCTTTGACAATGCACTCGTGATCATATTTTTCTTTCTTCTTTGAAGGCCACAAAGATTTTACAAAATTAATCCCAGCATGAGTGCTCCTAATTTCACAATAAGGAGAGTCTGTCTCGATCATCATTCTTTCGATGGGAATACCCCTTACAACGTCAAGATTCTCAGTTGTCCTCAAAGAACAACCGTTGACACCTGCTAAGGAAATTTTAGTAAAGAACTACAAACGTAGCAGTTTTGAAGAGAGGGAGAGAGGAACAAACCAAATTTAGTTCTCCAAGTAAGCATTATCTTCATCTAAGTGACTCGCTATTTAGTATAGATAATGATTTTAAATCTTAAGGTTCGTAGAAATTTCCCTCCGAAGTCAGAACCAATAAGCCTTTAAAATCTTAAGGTTCATAGAAATTTCCCTCCGAAGTCGGAACCAATAAGCCTTCGAATCATACAGTAATCCCACTCATAAATATAACAATTTCAAACTCGTGAAACGAAGAAATATTGAGGAAATACAAGATTCACTAGAACTCTTCTCTTTCCCCATATTTTTAGTGAGCAACATTTATTCTGATTTTGTAATTCTTAAAAGTGCCAGTATTCAGGGACAGGTAATGCCTCTACCATGTAATTTGTCCCTAAACTAATTTGAGATGAAAATGCAAAAAGATACAAGTGACTAATGCTACCACAACAAGCATTAACTCTTTACCTATATACATATTATTAAATGAAAGAAGTTTATCGCGATCTTCTGCACTATCAGTAAATGAATGTGTCACACCAGCAATGAACCTGTGAAATTGGAAGAGAAATCACTTCATCATGCACAGCCCGCACAAACACTCATAAAGAACGTTTCAAATAAAGCACTGAAGTGAAAACTTTGTGTATTTTAAGGCATAGATAGTTGGTTATCAACTAACCAGTTATGCATAAGACTGCAGCTGAACCCAAAACAGTCATGAGGCACATTTGATATAAAGCAACATTTTAACAGGCATAATTAGGTCCCTTGTCTATGATGTAGACAAAAGTTACCTATGTTTATTACGCTCTACAATTTCACAGAAATCTTCAGCAGCTGCTCGCATATGTAAAAACATAGGCAGTTTTGTCTCGGATGCTAATTCAAACTGCTTCTCAAAATACCTACATTTTTAATACGAGTAATAGTGGCATAATGTCATTACATGATTATGGGGAACAAGCTGTGGATGTATATGGGCTTCAATAAAATATTGCAGTTGGAAAAAAGCTTACTTCTTTTGAATCTCTGATGGGCAAAAGTGAAGTCTATCATAATCCAGTCCACACTCACCAATTGCTACAACCTTTTTGTGTAAAGCAGTTAAAAGAATGATACAACTACAACAGTGATTTTCATTCCACTGTTCCAAGAACAATTAGAATTTAGAGAGCAAACGAATTATTTGTCAATCATTAACTGTTTCACGCGAAAGATGTTGATTGGCAAGTGCCATATACAAGCACTCAGCAATTTCCAGTATCACAGATCACAGAATTTGTGCAATCGAATTGAAGAAAAATCAAACTAGATAAGATCATAATCCTCAAGTCATTTAGTTACACTGACGGTATTGTACACTTTAAAATATACCTTTTTGGACAAAATCATGGTTGTGAAGTGTCATGTTTATGAAGGAGAAAGATTAGTAAGTACCTTTCCCTTCTGAATTCCTTCCTTGGCTAATGATAAGAGAGCCTGGAAATATTTTTCAGGATCGCCACTCTCCTCAAATTCCTAAGTGATAAATGAATAAGCTCAACTGAGATAGCAACCTCCAAGAAAATCACCATTATCCATAACTGGAACATAACACATTAAATTTTCCAAAAGCAGAAACTTTAGGACAGAAACCTCCAGACCTTGCATCTTGTGGGGTGTACACCAACTGTACAGAAAAGTCTTCCTGCGCCAAAGAACTTACTTTGAATAAACAATACCCCCTACTCAACACTACTGAAAACAGAGAAGAGAATGCATGGTGCTCTAACGAAAAATAACTGTGGACAAACCATCTGTCTCAGCAATGGCCAGCGCTTCCTTTGACTCCTCAAGGGATCCACCAGTCACCTGCATCCATAAACCAATAGATATTACATATAAAACTAGGAAAAGATTGACACAAGTTTACAAAGAAAATCCTTTTAGATTTTCATCAAGCAATCTAATAATTGTCTCATAACGTTCAACAATTAAACTTCACCGACCCCATCAGCGTCTCTTCATAAGCCAACAATGAACAACTGCGAAAAAGGGTATCAATGTGTAAATACGTACGATGATTCGATCTACACCAGCACCCCAAGCTCGTCTTAGCACAGTAGCTATATCGGCTACATGGTGTTGCTTGCCGTTGTAAATTCCTTTGAACATGCCATCTGCATAAATTTGAAAACGCATTTCTCAGTTGGATGAGAAGAAAATAAAAGAGAAATTAGTTAGAGAAGTAAAGGTTATGAACAAAATTGTTCGATGAAATGCCTCACTGACCTGTGAAGTTTACAGCTACATCTGCTTTGAGAGACCAAAAATGGAAATGAAACGATTGTTAGAGAGACAGGTACTTTGATGTGAAATTGTCAGTCAAAGAATCTTAAAATAGGTAATTGTTGAGTTTCAGGTGATACACTTGCCTATCATTCTCAGAGTCCCCATAGCGCAGGGAGCAGAAGAATAGAATGGAGGATAAAATCCAGATGCTTTAGACCCTAAGAACAGCAATCGATTGGGTTGAGTCCGTTGCTGTCTGTCTGATCCAGCTCAGCTCGGGCTTTTGTTGCTTATTGGGCACCGTACCGTACTTGGATGCTGGTGATGGGTAATAACAGGTGCGGGAACTATACTGAATTTTCTCTCTTGTAAGTTAAATTACAAAGAAATGAAAATGATTCAGAATTGGTCGAACTCAGAACTGGACTCAGCCTCTGTCTTATGATAAAAATCAGATGAATTGATCATTTATAATTTTGAGTAATTATTTTAGCACCGAAAAGACGAGTAACATATTATCAATTTCTATTTGTGTGCCCTTTTTTTGTGTTTTTATTTTGTGTCAGTTATTTTTAACTACATATTTACTAATCCTATATAAATATAGGAGTAGTAGTAGAGGGTCCATTTTTCTATCTTCATCAATGATGGTTTGACTGCTTCGGCTGCTCATACCTTGATAGTATTTGGGAGTGTCCTTATCATTTAGCCAGTCAGGATGAATAACTTGTGATTGATTGAAATGATCTATGGTTTTGTTTTTCTGCAGAAATTTGCCAAATCACGATGCACAAGTATGGATTCTGCTGGTTTTCTCTGTTTTCAGTAGAATTAAATGCTAAAACAAGACTTAACCTGCAAAACTTGTATGTTTACAGTTTTCCAAGTTATGGAACTCCAAATTGGAGTAATGTGGCTCCCTGAAGGAGACTCCAATAATTTATCCTTCATTTGTTTTCTTTATGCTCCAAATTGCCAAGTGTCGCCGCTGGAAGCCACCTTTGTTGAACGAAACTTAAAGCCAAGTACATCCAAACATGCATCAGCAGGGACAGGGCTGACGAGGCATCTGCAACTTGGACGTCAACCATGTCTCCTTCTGAAACTTATTAATATGCATGTAGGGACATGATTTGCAGAAACAATGTGTGTGTAAGCATTTCGCTGGGACGGAATTAAATAAAAGAATTAAGAACATTACTTGCATGATTGTGCTTACATTGGAGGGGGATCACACCAAATGCCATTTTACCTGCTTTCCTCTGGACATATATTAACATACATAAACACGGAAAGCTCTCATCTCCATGAATTACTATAAAACTATATCCAACTCTTACATGCCTTAAAACTCAGCTCTTAATAACAAAGAATCAGTCGACAAAAGCAAATGCTCAGCCATCAAACTCACTGTAAGCAAAACTGATTTGCATCCTTGTACGGTAAATATATAAGCCTACAAACCCATTAATTCTACGCTGGTGGGGAAGGTTGGGCTGGTGGTGGAGGGGTTTGAGAGACAGCCGGCTGACCGCCACCGCCACCATTGTTTTGCCACGGCTTAACAGTAAATAGCACAACAAATACGATGATCACCAGCAAAATGATAATTGCATAGCAAGTCCACTTCCGGGTATTTTTCTGATACTTTCTAGCAGTCTGCAAACGCTCAGTCCCGCCTCTGACAAATGAACTAGCTCGCTGCATGTTGCTTTCAATGTCATCCAGTTGTTCACCTTGAGCTTGCACCAACACAGCCATGTCCAAAAACACTTGATGCAGCTCCTTTAGATTCTTCTCCATCTCTTTCACAGCATCATGCCTTTCTTGAATCTCATTAATTGTATCCAAAATCCTGCCCCTGCCCTGCTCTTGGATTGCTTTCTGCAGAAAAGTCTCACTTTCACCTGCATATGTCAATAACCACTGTCAATAATTTATCAAACAAATCCCAAAATTTTCCAAAGTTGCAGGCTTTTGAACTCCAAATTCCAAGAATTCCTTAAGGCACTGAAATCGGAATCCCCATTTGCAGTTCTTCACTTTTATTTTCCCCCTCAAATAAATAAAAATTCTTTGCGATCAAACGTTGAGCCCGATTCAGTTCCCCTTCCAATTTTCTAATTAAACTATCTAAATAATCAAATTAAACCCCAAAAGCAAAGTCAACTTCATGACCGGTGAGAATTAATCAACGAACCTGTAGAGATCAAGCGATCGAGAGTCTTCTCATCAGGATTCTCTCCGGTGACAGTGAAATATCTCCTCTGAACTGTCTCCCTATACTCTGCAGATATTGTCTCTCTCAAGGAGTTAAAACTCTCCATAGAATCCTTCAACTTCTTCCTCAACCCATTGACCACCGAAGTCCTGGTTCGATCCGACGACGACCCAGGTCCACAACCTGGCACGTTCCGGTTGGCAGCATTAGAACGGTCCAGAGCCTCCAGGCGGACCTTGATGAGCTTAGCTTTCTTCAACGCCGAGGCCACATCAGCGTCCATACGAGAACGTAATTCCTTGACAGCTTTGGCATGGTGGAGTGTTTTGCTCTGCTCGTGAGACGACTGAAGGCTTTGGTTAATCCTCTCAAGCTCTCGGAGCTCGTCTTTGACCGATTCCACGTCCTCGAAGAACTTGTCCAGATTGACTCCGCCGGTGGACGGAGCGGTATCCGACATCTGGATCACATGGTGGTGGTGGTCCGGCGAGGCTTCCTCGCTGCGGAAGCGAGAGAAAGAACGTGAGAATAGATCATTCATCTTCTAACAACCGGAAAGATGAGATTTTGATTCACAAAGAGGGTTCAGAAGAGATGGAGATAGGAATGGTGAAATAGGTTAGACGGAGGTGACTTTGGTTCAACTAACTCTTCTATTGTTTGCGTTATAAAGAAGATGGGGAGGGAAAGAGATGAAACAAGCAGTTGATATTGACTTTTTCATTTAAGGGATCGTAGTGCATGGAAACATCCTAGAGGGAAGGGGTCAGCTGAAATGGATATATATTTGAAACGCGTTTAGCTTTACTGCTACGTCGTGGGAAATTAGTCGTCTATTTCAAAACACCTACCTTTTAAGCAAAGTGGGTCGTAATGATTTGGAATTACTAATCAAACCCCTTCTGTATAAGGTTCCAATTGGATGGGTTTCTAGAGCGCTTCTATGATATAAAGTATAGTTATTCATACACCCCATGATTATTAATAAATCGTGTCAATAGTAAATACTAAATCTCATTTGATGACTACTAAAATCCAAAAGTTGCACATTTTATAACTCCATGAGCTTTTGTTTCAAAGTTAATGAATTGCTTACTACCAATCAGTCTTCCTGATGCAAGTATCCGTTGTTCCAAGTATAAGTTAAAACCTTGGATTCCCCTTTACCCAATTGGTTAAGGGTTCCTTGAATTACCTCATCCAGTCATCCTCTTTCCAACTCTGCTGAATTTCTTCAAACAGATTCGTTTGTATTTGTGAAACTGAAAGAGTGAATAATTCAGAACTATTGACACCAGATAATGGATTAGCAGCTGAGTTGTCACTGGCCGGATTGAGAAATCAAATCCAATGAGATTCGGAAGCCTAAGTCTGTTGGAATGGTGCGGTTATCTTTTGATCCATAGATATTTCAGGCTGTCATGATTTGACTTAATCATTAAATGCCTTCCTGACCTGTCCAATAATATAACCAGCGTTTAATGACCATAACTAGTGCTAGGGATTCTTTCTCATAAACTATCAGATGTGTTGTAAAGCTTTGAGAGTTTCTTACTAACAAAAGCCACTGGGTGCGAGTTCCAACTCCAATGCCTTCTCCACAAGCACCGGAACAAAGAAGCGGTAAAGCTAATACATAAGCTGTTGTCAAAGCTTCTTGCAATGCCAAGAATGCTCTAGTGGCATGCTCATTCCACACAAAAGCATTTTTCCAATAAATTTGTCAAGGGTTACTTAATTGTGAATAATTACAAAATTTTTTCATATTTTAATTTTTCATTGTCAAAGCTTCTTGCAATGCCAAGAATGCTCTAGTGGCATGCTCATTCCACACAAAAGCATTTTTCCAATAAATTTGTCAAGGGTTACTTAATTGTGAATAATTACAAAATTTTTTCATATTTTAATTTTTCAAAAATTAAGATCACTTTAATTCTATAAAATGGTGAACACATAAATTAAAACATAAATCTTAATTCTTACCTTATTTTGAAGTTTTAACATTTTTTGTCGTATTCTACGAATAATTTTTCAAACTTATCATCTCAATCATCATAGCCGCACAAATACCCAGCTTCTAACGGTATCCACATAATAGGTTGAGAAGACTCTATAACACTTATAAAAAGGGTTAAGTAAGAACTGTTAGTTCCATAAATCTTAAGTTTATTTATAATAAGTTTTGGACATTTTAGTAATTTAATTGAAACTAAATTTTAATTTCAATTAAACTTTAGTTAGAATTACAAATAATTCTAATTAAATACTGATTATACTCAAATAAAATCCAATATCTCATATTGATCCTTATTTATTAAATATTTCATATTTAATCATAAAGTTTCTCAAACTTTATAATTAAATCTAACTTCGTAAAATATCTTTGCTCTTTTCAACTCATTCTTTATGTGAGACCTATTAGGTTTTCAAATATGTTAACAATGAATATAAATTATAATTATAATTCGTAATTATAATTAAATAAATTAAAACTCCTTTTAATTTATCTTTAATTCTCCAATTAAACAATCTACAATCATATATCAAGATTGGCATATAACAACGCATCATGACCACTCAAATATTTAGAAATATCAAAATAGTTTTGACTAATCTTTCCATACATGATTTTTCCATATAATTCAATATTTTCATCATACAATGTTCCAATTAGACATAAATCATGAAATTAATGTCTATTTT
Source organism: Erythroxylum reticulatum (assembly GCA_025504915.1). Taxonomy (NCBI): domain Eukaryota; kingdom Viridiplantae; phylum Streptophyta; class Magnoliopsida; order Malpighiales; family Erythroxylaceae; genus Erythroxylum; species Erythroxylum reticulatum. The sequence goes on from JANSVA010000005.1 coordinate 40,892,534, forward strand.
ATTTTGAGTCCAATCATGCTAGTTCTTTGTCATTGGCTATCAATTCAATTAATGATATTTGTAAACTATTTACAAAATGTTATTCTATCTTAGCCAAGAATTTCCTAAATCAATATTAATCGAGAACATGGAACATTATCCCTAATTACTTTAGGGTGATGATTCATATTTTATCACACAACTATCTTCATATAGTTTATGCTACATCCAATTATTATTGATTGAATGACTCATGATTAAATAGGTCATAAGTAGTATCAAAACATAGCAATTCCTATATAAGATATCTTTAGAGACCTCAAGTTAAATGATGACTTATACAATCTTCACAATGAGAATTTCATAAATATACAAGTAATGTTTCAAATGGATTTCTCATATCGAGTATGTTCAGTGTACTTGTTCTCTAAGAAATATCTTCGTACTTTAGTCTATAAAATTGCTTACTTCCTGCATAAGGAAAAATATAACGTGTGCTAATCTTTTTACGTTGTATTAATGTTCAGTCTTAATAAAATAATGACTAGGAATAATTTGCGGATAATACATAAATGCAATATGATCTTATAATTATAATCTCATTATAATTTCATTTGTGATGTATAATTATTCTATAGACTTTATCATATACATTTAAACATATACAAGATAAATAATGTCTTTAAATAATTTTGTCACTAAACTAATACCAATGTGATTGACTGTAGGGCATAAACCAACAGTCCATACTGCCATAAATTGTTTCTAGTATCCACATAATCTTAAGAAACCCCTTAATTGTTTGAGCGTTCTTGGTTCAGGTCACTACTAGATAGCTTGCACTTTGTAGGGATTAGCTGTTACACCTTCTCAACTAATGACATGCCTCATATATTTCACTTTAGTTGCACCAAAAGAGCATTTATTCAGCTTCATATACAATTGTTGGATCCTTAATGTCTCTAGAACTACCTGTAAATGTTCAAAATACTGGTGAAATGACTTATTATAAACCAGTATGTTATCAAAGAACAACAACACAAATTTTCTTAAATAAGGTTTAAATAAGCGATTCATTAAGTTTTAGAATGTAGCGAGAGGATTTATTAAATCAAACAGAATTACCAAGAATTTGTAATCTTCTTCATAAGTCTTAAATGTTGTTTTATATACATCTTCCCTATGAACTCGTATTTGATGATATCTAGCTCTTAATTCTAGCTTAGACAAGTATCTTGCACTTAGAGATGTTAATGGGTCGTGTCGGGCTGCCATATATATATTTTTAGAAAAATCTAGAAAATGACGCCGTTTTTGAAGTAACAGTTGACCAATCATGGTCAACCCATGGCCTGATCAACTCGGGTCAAAATCAGGCTAAGTCTTTTTTACATCCCTACTTGCACTATTTAGTTCATCAAACAACTCTTTTACTAATTGTATTTTGGGTTGCTTAATTGCATATCCATAGCTTTGTAACCATTTTTGTAGTTGTTCCTTACATTATGCAAATAGTAAATTCTCTTCAAGACTAACATTCTTTCTGGAATTGGTTTAATTCCTCTCCACTCTTATCTTATGCTATTATCTAACAATAACACACCACATTTTTTGTTGTTATGGCTTTCTTTGTTTCCTTTCTGTGACCTTTGTTACACGTTTACACTCCTCATTCTTCAATTCTAGCCAAGTTCCCTTCTACCAAAACTTTATTGTTTCTTTCATGCAGTTACAAACTATATTATCCAATATGGATAAACACTACACACCTAACACCATATCATTACCCCCAATATCATTCACTAATGCATTAGTAATAAACTCTTTATGTTCATTTGTGATTTGAAATTGCGACAAATATAGTTATAGGCAAGATGCACGCTACCTCCCACTTCTATTGCAACATCCTTTACCTCTTCCAATTCTTCCCTATCCTCCTTAACAACTCTTTATCCACGAAATTGTGAGTGCTTCCTCCATCAGTTAATATATGGATGGTTATCCCTTTTACCATGCATTTAACTTTTATTTGTTCATATTTGGCCTCATAATCTTGCCATAGCTTGTAAAGTTATACTAGGATGCATAATATCTTCTTCATTCTTTTTTAACTCCTCAGTTTCCTACTATTACTTAACCATATACATATGTAGCATCTTCTTCTTACATTTATAACTAGGCACAAACCTTTCCTCACACAAAAAATATAATAGGTAGAATCCCTTAGCATGTTTTCGTAGAACTAGATAGATGCCTCACTGAATAACCAACCCTTTGGTTATATCTTTCCCATCAATGTTAAATATTAACTAGATACTCTATTTCGAGTTTTAACCCTTTCAAGAACAAACTAACTAGGTATGATTCAGTTGTTACCAATCTATGAAAAAAAAGATTAAACTCAACACGATAATCCTTGATAGATCCTTTTTGCCTCAACTCCTCCAATTTTGCCACAGGATCTTTAAAAACAATGTCACTAAATCTTTGTTCTAACGCTAAAAGGTATTTTCTCCAGCTAGGTTGCTTTCTCGTCAATTTGTTGCTAAGATACAATCCATAAATCGTTAGAGCTTGTCCTTCCAAATGTATTGCCACCAATCCCACTTTAACCTTAGTTGGAGTTCTATCAAATATGAAAAATCCTCATACTTGAAGAACTAAGCTCTTAATCCTTCTCTCTTGAACACAAAAAGTTCAATTTTGCTAAATCGTGTAGGCATTGAATAGTTCCCCTGAAATGATCCATCTACCACTCCTGCATATATTACACGATGGTCTCCATTTTCTTGTCCTGATGATTCTGTATTATCCTTCTAATACAGTTGCATAATACATTCCTGCAATTTTTGGATATTTCTTTCTTGATGAAGCTCCATCTCTTGAATTTGATTGGGCATGCCTTCTTTAATCCTCCATTCTTGAAATCTAGTTCCTTCCACCACGCTTTCATGTCCTCCTGAATTGAATTGACTCTAATACTAATTTGATAGGGCTAATTTTAGTGATTGATGAATTAGGAATTTTGGATCCTAATTCTCACAATTAGTTGAAGTCCAAAATATAAAAGGAGAAAAGTTGAAAAAGACAAAGATAAAGAGATAAAGTAGTTTTATTTGTTACATTTCTTAGCTTCCATAACTTTTTTATCTACAACTATTTTAGTTAATAATGGTGAGCCAATAAGACTTTTACACAATTAAATATAACCAAATGCATCAATTGAAAGGTATAAGGCAAGATTGGTGGCCAAGCACTATATCCAAACTTATGGAATTAACTACCTAGAGACTTTTGCTCCAATTATGAAGATGAATATTGTTAAACTCTCTTATCTTTGTTAGCTAACTATGGTTGAGAACTGCAATAATTTGATGTCAGGCATGCATTTTTGCATGGAGAACTCGAGGAAGAAATTTACATAAAGGCGCCACTAGGTTATAGGAATAATTTGGCTACTTAAACTATATGTAATTTGAAGAATGCCTTATATGGACTGAAACAGTTGTAACTGGCATGGTTTGTAAGATTTGCAAGAGTAACGATAGCTATGAGATATAAACAAAGTCAAGGAGATCATACGTTGTTTATTAAACATTCATCTTCAAAGAGAGTTATAACACTTTTATTGTATCATGATGACATAAGACAAGGAAAAATAGTCTCTAAGTCATTGTTTAACTTAGGAGTTTAAGATTAAGGATTTAGCAAGGCAAGATATTTCTTCAACATTGGAGTAGCTTACTCTAGGCAAAGTATTATTATCTCTCAACAAAAGTACGTTATTGATTTCCTAAGAGAAACAGGCAAGATAGCTCGCAAATGACCAACTACTATGATAAACTTAAACATTAAACTTGGAAAAGTAGACAAGGATGATGCAATAGATCGGGAAATGTTTCAACAACTTATAGGGAGGCTCATTTATATGTTTGATATATTGTTAAATATAGCATATGTAGTGAGTGTGATAAGTCAGTTCATACATAGTCTAAAAGAAGTTCATTTATAGGCAACTCACTAAGTATTACAATATCTCAAAGGGACACCAGGAAAGATATTTTGTTTAAGAAAAATGGACGTCTAGTATTTGAGGCTTATACTGATGCTAATTATACAGGATCGATTGTTTGAAGGAGATCAACTTTGGAATATTGAACCTGCCTTTTTGAGAACATTGTAACATGGAGAAGTAAGAAGTATAATGTGGTAGCATAATCTAGTGTAAAAGCAAAATTTCGAGCAATAGATTAAGGTTTGTATGAATTACTTTGGTTAAAAATGATCTTAAAAGACTTGAAGATTAAGTAGAATGGCTCAATGGAACTCTATTGTGATAATAAATTTGTGATCATTATAGCTGATAACCTAATACAATATTGATTGTACGATCACATTGAAGTTCACAAAAATTGCATAAAAGAAAAATTAGACAGTGGTTTGATTAACACACCTTATCCGGCTATAAAGGGTTAGTTTGCTAATGTACTTACTAAGGGGTTAAGTAGTTCAAGTTTTGAGAATACCTTATCTAAGTTAAGAGTAGAGAATACAAATTCACTAGCTTGAGTGGAAGTATGGAACCTAATGATTATTTTAGGATTTTATATCTTTTTACAATTTCTTAGTTACTTAGGATATCATATAATCATGAGTTTTGATTGTCCTTAGAATAAATATCCTATGATCATGAGATCTCATTATTTTTGTTTTTCTTTCAATTGTTAGAGTAATATGTATATAATTGACTCTTTTGTACATTTTTAAACAAGCAATTGCAAAAAATATTCTTTGAAATCTTAAATTCTTTCAAAAGGCAATCTATGGAAAAGAAATTTTTTTGGGGAATGATTATCTCAGCCTAGGAACTTATACTGATGCATATTCGTGCAAGATCTATAGTGGACTGAATATTAACCATAGGTTACTGTACTTTCCTTAGAGAAAATTCGGGTAACTTGGAGAAGAAAGAAGAAAATGTTATAGGTAGATCATCAATAGATTAGAGTTTATAGCATATGTTTATGGCTTTTGCAAGTTGTTGTGCTTGAAATTATTTTTAGATGACTTGAAAGTGGGAAGTTCTTATGAAATTGTACTACGACAATAAATCAGTCATCAATATTACTTATAATCCTATCTAACATGATAAGATAAAGCATATTGAGATTGATTCGATGAAATTAAAGGAAGTGCTCGTATACATGTAATATATTTCATAAAAGAGCCAACTAGCTAATGTTCTAATGTAGGGTTAACCATTTCAAGTTTCATGATATTATTTCTCAGTGGGGAATAAAAAACGTTCATTCCTTAATTTAAGGAATTATATATTAGTTGTATAAGGTTTTCTCTCTTTAAGGTTTTCTCTTAAAGAGGACATTCGCATTTTTGTAGATTATATTAAATTCTATCCTTTACATTTACTTACCTCCTACTTAGTTTAGCTTAGTTAGTTTCTTATTTAACGTAATTAATGTAGTGACAGGCTTGGTTGGAGTTACTCTTATATGAGTTTTTTTTTCTAATATGTATTTTTACCTTACCATTTATTGTTAATTATTGACATGTCTTGTACATACTTTATTTTGTATTGCCTTACCTATATTTTTAATTGTTTCATTTTATTATTTTTTATATTTTTGTAAATTTTGCAATTAATTATTGTATTACCTTTTTATGTTTATTTGATTTAGTTATTCACTTATTCTATTTTTTTGTATCTACACACATATCCATTTATAATTTTGTAATATTGTCGTGACACATTGTATATGAATCTATTGAGCATTAAGAGACCTTTCCAGATCCACGCCTATGTTGATGATGACGATGATAAACGTTACTGTCGTCCTTATCTCCTTCTTCCACTCTTAAATTCTATCATTTCTCCTTACTATAAATGACAAACGTATTCCTAGTCTTCCTTCTCAACTCTCTACACATACATGTTCTTATGCTCCCGCTCGATCCCGTACTTCAATTTGACAAGACATTTTGGAATGGTAGTCATCATATAAAGAACGTCGTACTCATGCAAAGATCTTACTTTCGCAGCCCAAAATGTTTCTCACCCAATTCCCAACGTTGAGGTGAATTTACATATAATATACTTTGAATTGAATCTTAACCACCACGCAACTTGCCCTCAACCCAATTGCATGCATTGATTGAAAAGAAAAGGAAAGCGTAAGAATTAACTGACTAGTTAGTAGAGTTGCGTTTTCCATTAGAGGCATAAACTAGGGGCTCTTTGTTAAACCAATCATTTATAGAAAAAGCTTGGTCAATGTGATTTTAGAGCCCTCTTCACAGATGTGGATCAAGTATGAACAACAAAATTGATATCTTAATGAATGATTGTTAAATAGATGATGAGGTGACTCGCATACCTGAAACCATGTAAGAAATCAAGAATGATACGTTTTTCAAATGGCAACCTTGTTAATCACGTTAGTGGATTCTGTAAGGAAATTTCTGATCAGGGAAATCACCCAATCGATAATCCATAACCTTCTGGGTTATTTTAATGCAAGGCAAAACCAAAATATATGATTTTCTTTCTTCGAACGTGAGGCCTCGTAAAGAAACAAATCTCAGCACTTCAATATTCAAGGTTTTAACATCACATTGTGGCAATTTTGGAATATATGTTGACATCTAGGAACCAAAAAAAAAAAAAAAAAAAGGAAAAAAAGTTGGACAGATAATATACAACTAAAGGAAATATCAACTTAAGAAACTTTGAACACAATCGTCGCTGTTCGTGTAGTAATCAAGAGGCATATGAAGAAAACCACTCAAATTTGGCAAGGAATGGTTAAAATATTTCCATCACAAAAACGTGGCCAGTGATCTAATTCACTTTTCTTTTTCTTCCCTATTATTCTTCCGTGGACAAAAATAGTAATGGAGTTTGTTTCTTACTTCACTAAGGCCTTTTCTTCATTCCTATTCTTCTAAAGGAAAATAACAAATACATTTAAAAATACTTTACAAGCTAAAGTTACAAAATGTACCACAGTCTAGACAACCTTATCTGAAGTGTGGAAGGAAGGCTGGCAAGTAAGAATCTCAATCAGATTGGAGGACAGTGACATAGTATGGGTATCCTGGGCTTCTCCCGGAAGAATGTCTTTTGTACGAATCTTCTTGACTACTGTTAATTGGCCGAATATTCCAATTCAGAACATAGTTTGATAGATCATATGTACCAGGGGAGAATACGCAAATCTTAAGAGGAACTTCACTCGATGACATTGGCTCAAGTTGCATCCTTACAGAGCTTGAGCTACACCAAATGAATGGCGAGACACTTTCTGGTGAGACTGGGCCTCCAGTTCGTCCAAGATCATCGGAAGTGACCTTAATGCCATCCACCGGAGAAACATCATACCACCCTGCTTGGCTTCCAGAAATAACTGCACAGTTATCACTCGATTCACCATTTTCAGCAGCAGAATCAATGCTATTCATGGTAACAGATGCAATGCTATGAGATGAGTTGTAAATTGACATCGTTAAGTTTATTTCGCAGAATGATGAAGAAAAGTTGTGTTGTCTGAGACGAGGACCATCTATTATCCATGATATCGGGCTTGTTCTTCCAGTGCTGAAGACAAACAACTTTAGGTCAACAAAAAGATGGAATACAGAACAGAACTCCAATGCTCAATGCTTTTACAAATCTTACCTGCAGTGACATGCGTGATGGGAAAAGAGATGAGGTGGTTCTAATATTCCATGCTCACTTTCACCTTTCAACTGTCGAGATATCAAAATGAAGTCCACTTTATCTGAAGCATCCTGATACATGCAAAAACTATAAGCTAAAATAGCCTCCAGAACAGCAGAATACAAGTAAATGAAAAACATAAAAGTATAATTCAATTACAACAGATGACAAACCACCAACTTTTCATAAATCAATTCCCCAGCAAATAAGACGCGTACATGCACGTTTTAAATTGGGATTTCACAGTTAACGATGATTTAAAGTTTGCAGGAAATTGACCAATACAGTGATGTTGGTGGTGTCAAAATGACACTGTGAAGGCAATAACAAAAGCCAACAAGGATAATGATCACATCGCATTACCGACCTGAATAGACATTCCGTTCTGCAATCTTTCACAAGCATGGAAATCAGCCAAAGGTGAGCAAGATATATCAAAAAGCACCGCATTGCTACTCTCAGAAACCAGCCTTACATCATGTCCAGGGAGAGCAGAACCAGAAGAGAGATTTTCTTCAGTTGCTAATGACTTTTGACAACTCTACCAGAATAATACAAGGTATTGTCAGTGTAGTTTAAGCAAAATATGAAATTATAGATCAAATTATTGCACAGAACTGCCAGTATTCTAAACCATTTATTACATGATCAAATGACATGAAGTCCTGCACATCAACACACGTAGCAAAAAGCAGAACAAATAAATCTAGGAGGCAGGAATTGTGAAATTGGAATTTTAGCGCTATTCATGCCAGAGTATAATAATAAAATTGATATAACACGTCAAAGCATCAAACAGGATGGGGTCTTCACTTTTAACTATAACAGTAGGGAAGGGTCGTGCATCAACCAACAAACTGAGCAATGCCAATTTGGGAGTGCAAGTTCTTATACCAACCTTGAGCATAAAGAAACATGACAATGCCTGGCCAGGAATCAAAGATTGTGATGGGAAGATGGTTTCGACAGGTTGAAGTAGTGAAATTTCCCATTGGTGTCCAACAGATGACAACTGATTAAGTTGGAAACTCTCGGAGCTTGTTTTATTGACAATGTCCATGCGGACAAGGAAGTCGTGCAATCTTGATGGGCAAGGACCAATCCTAAATGATACGTCCACTGATGGTAACACCTATAACATAATAATTTTAGCGAATGATGATTTTTGTAAGTGAAATTGGTTGAATTAAATATAACATCATCCAACAAATATCTTCTTACAGTTCCAAAGATCAAGGATTGTATGCATCAATGTAATTCTTGATAACAATAGTGAACAAGAAAACTAAGTGCATCAATCTCACAAGATTTATATAGGAGAAATCTAATGCTGCCATAGACCCAGCACCAAGAATATATGCCAGATTTATTCAGGATAGCATCTACCTACATTCCAGTAAATCAATTGATTTTTGTGGATTATACTCCAGAAGTTTGATCTGAGCCCAAGCTTCCTATCAAGCAAATGAAGAAACAACCCAAGAATATTCATGCAGATAATTGCATACCTGAAGATTATAATGCATGCGTAGAGTGCGGTATTTCATGCCACTTGATGCATCTCCCATCTCATAGTATATAACTAAGTGCAAAGAAAAGTTTCCAGGGACTGCAGCTCGAAACCAAAGAGGCCACGAAAAGGGTGCTCCTGTTTGTATTGACACATCCTGATATTCATTGACAAGGTAATCTTAAGACAGAAAATGGCAGGATATAATACCCGCTTCCCACCCGTAGGAAAGGAAAAATGCAAAAACACAGATGGCTTGCAGCACTGACCTCTGGAAAATGAAAAACACCATGAGAAACATTTTTCTGATTAGTGCTTACACCCTTTTGTTCAATATTTCCCTTCTTTTCTAAGGAAGAAGGAATGTCTACATTCAAATCTTCTTGGCGCCCAATACTAAGAAATCTAGGTTGACTGACCTTTATCTTCAGATTCTGCCATGAATATCATAAATCAGAAATGTTCACCAATGCATCTTACATACAGATAAATAGGCAAAGTAACTTATAGATATGCCAGGATAATGCTTTGACAACCTTTTCACTTAGACTGTTAAATCAACAGTAGAGCACTCAAATCATCAGAACAGCTGCCTAAAAGGCAATTCTGGTATGATTCTTAGCAATTGAGAGATTGCACAACACCTAGTTGGGAGATAAATGCATGTTACCCAAAATTAAGGGTCACTAGGACATCCAGAAAATTGACAGAGAGAGCAAGGCACTGGGAGGGAGAACAAGAATACCTTAACAGAAATCTCTGACTGGTTTTTCAACTCCAAAACAAGATGACGTAAATTTCCTGCATATAGCTTTTCGGGTAAAGCAGATATCACGCCTTCAAGCTTGGGTAGACTCTGGACAGGAATGAATGTAGAATAAGAAGAAATTTCTCCAACTGTGTCTATATTGAATTAGGGCAATTTTTTTCATAGTTCAATTTGTTTGGGGAAGAGAAAAGTATAAGGGGAAGAAGAATCATAATCCACCTTGATCACTACAAACTTCAGGTCACAATTAGATGAAACCTTAGTTTTTCTCCTTCCTTTGGAACTTTTCTTCTTCACATTGCTGTCAAAGTTGTAGAAACCGACCACAGAGCTCGACAACTTCCATCTAACACCAACAATGTTCAGAATGCCTTCAATTTTTGGAGTAACTGACAGTTGGACCTGAAAAGGAAAATGAGATTGTTAATGCCCAGAACTCAAAAGTAGATGTGAACAGACACAAATCATGACAAGGAGTTAAGTAACGGATTGCTTACCAATAAGTTATTTCGCCTATCACTAACTTTTCCAAATGCAAACTGGTTTTAACAGATTTTCTGGTTACTTAACACGAAGGATTCACTTGTTTTACTTCTTTCCAACAAATGGAAAGAAGAGAGATCAGAGGAATTCACAGATTCAAGCATATGTGATCATGTATTATCAAAATCAATGCCTTTTTACACAGCTCACACAACAGAGCAATGACTTTTTTTAATGTTTTTATCAAAGAATTACGAGTAAGCACCTGATTAATGAACTCGTACATGTTAACCAATCTTTGGAGTGTCTTAATCTAAGTCTCAATGAATAAAGGTTCAAAGTAGGAACCAACAGATATTTTTATACTCTATTTCCATCATTTCACATGTACAGAACAAGTACAACATTTTAAATTTATCGGAGCCAAATGCAACTAGGAATGACATAAAATACCAGATGGAGGTAAACATATGCATGATAATTTGGGAGACAAAATTAGCAACAAAAGGACCAAGTATCACACTACTCAATTAATTCATTTTCATGCTCAGATTTATCACAACGGTAACCTACATGTAAAACCTAATAAAAAATTCTTAAGTCAAACAGAAAAAAGTCTATCAGCTAATTTGCTCCAGGGACTCACCAAATTGATTTGACCCCCTCCCAATGACAGGTTGACCTCTGAACAAGTAAATTGAGAAATGCTGGAGCTGGTTTCCGTGCAAGGCGTAAAGCAAAACATAAATTTAATGATTGAATGTAGATAAAAAGAAACAGAAACAAATAACAAGAGAATCCCACATAAAAAGAAAGTCTACAGGAAAGATATGATGAAATATTCAAATACATACCCCAACTTTTCATCTACATCTTCCAAAGGTTCAGTAGGATTGTTTGCATCTGCATCATTGTCACAAAAATCTATCAAGAACTTTGCCAACTAAATACACCACAAAACATTAAACAAACATCTACAGAGACTCAAGTATACTCACTGGGTTTTACTGCATCTAAACTTGCAGAATGCTCGCATACCAGAGAAACGTCAAAAATTGAAATGGGTATTTTCAGGGGGTTCTCAAATTCAATATCAACCATAATCGCTTCTGCAGAGACCCATGAAAAAACACAAATACGGGTGCTCATTATCACAAAGTTCCTCTCTTCCAAAGGGATCTACACCTCGTGTAATATAGGTTAAGAATAACTAATAACTATGTTACACACATTGCACAACTTTACATGCAATGTACATACCTCCAGCCACACAAATGTTCGATTCTTTATACAATTTTGGTAGAAGCTTTGATTGTACTTCCAACCAGTTAGTCCTCGATGCAGACAATGATGGAACTATATCCTCCTCCAATGAATGCCAAAAGCTTTCTGTAACACTAGCCTGCAAAGTTGGAAGGAAACTATCAGCTACAACTCATCTATAAAGAATTTTCCGTGGACTATTTCATTAAAGAATTGGTAATCAGTACTGACAACATAAGTGTAAAGCATATGGCTTTGCAAAAGGAAAATTACATGACGGTACAGAACTTGCTACTACTTTGCTTCCATTTGCATCACCAGATGACATTCACGTTATTTCTTAAAAAAAGTGCGTATGTCCAACCATAAGAAATTGAGCCAATAATTGACTGCATTCCCTCCTAAGATAATGCAATCACATTTATTGTTTTGCTTCCATTCGCATCGTCAGATGACATTCCCGCTATTTCTTAACAAAAAGTGCATATGTCCAACCATAAGAAATTGAACCAATAATTTACTGCATTCCCTCCTAAGAAAATGCAATAACATTTATTGTTGTCAATTAACCTAATGGAATCAGAAGCTGCCTTAAATGTATGAACACAAAAAAGTAAAAGACAAACAGAGAGACTACTTGTTCATACAATTCCCATAGTTTGAATCGCAACTAAACAAAAACATAAGATTAAATTCAACTTACTGCTGTAGCCGATGCATATGTTCGATGGTCTTCATAAATAACCTTAAGCGATGAGGTTTTGATAACAGGTAACTGAAGTCCCAATACTTCAAACATTTTCCCTGTATTCTGTATTTTCCAGGCATAATGAACTTGAATTTAGAAAAGATGTCACCAGAAAGGAAGGAAACAAATTTCCTTGCTCATGCTGATGAATGATGCGATACTAAATGAAAAACATGAGTTAGTTATGAAATGATAAGAATTGGGTCTGTATATATGGTTGCAGTAAAACGTCTAATACAAAAAAGAAAAGAACATTTCTTTCCATGCTTGGTCTTGGTAGAATCTCAACAAGTACAATCAAGAGATCACCAAATTTTCCTTCCTACATCAGAAAGCATAATTATTCTTAAGTTTGATGATATTCAACATCAACTAAGAGCAAAAGCCTAATTAGCCTTATAAGGCTTGGGCAACTACCCTCCACTTAAGATGCCTTTTGAGGTGGAGTAAGGCCACTTCTATTATGGTATCAGAATCACTCAATGCTGGACCTCCCACAAATGCCAGCGTTGTAGGCCACCTACCGCATGCAGACACACCAGATTTCAGTTTTTTGGTAAGATCATTTTGCATGAATCCCTAGCAAGCATCTGTACAATTGCTTCATAGCCATCTCTGTTGGCAGTGTTGTAGAAACCAGTGTTAATTCAGAAGCACTACACGGATACAAGAGGGCCTCTGAGGGCAGTTAGGAAAGAAGGATCAAACATTTTCATGAGACAACAGTTGGCTTGAATACCAGGAAAGAAGAAAATATCCACTGTTCAAGTGCAGAAACTAATCATAACTGGGTGCATCATGAAGACCACCAAGCCCCCACAAGGGGTTACCAGTAGATTCATCATGTTGCTTGAGAAGTTTAATCATGTCTTTATTACAGCATTGGATATTAGCAGTCCTAAAGTCTACAACGGATTCACACATGGCAAATTTAGGGCATGTCATCAGGCTAAAATAAGTTTAGTCATATTTCCCACATTTTTCATAGTTTGTTAGGAGGTTAGCCTCCATTTTCACATTTTAGTCTCCACTTTCCATTTCCTTTTCTAGTATTAGTTCCATTCTTGTATTTAAGGGGTTTCAGCTAATAAAGAAGGTAGTCAAGAATTCCGTAACAACTCCTCTTGGGTAGTTCTAAACTCAAGAAAGTTCTCAGTTTCTTCAACACTCAAACTAACACCATAGGGCGTCATTACCATCATGTCATCCCCTAGAACATGTTAACACCAATCACTCATAACTCGTTCCGTAACCCGGGACTGTAACATTGGAACTCTCCGATTCCAATGCTAACAATGCTTTTGCTAGTAGATGATGTGAAGGTAACATATCTCACCATCTGGACTAAGAACAACAGCAATGTCCATGATCTAGGAGCACATAAAATGTGGGAATGAAGACTTGAAGCTCCCAGCAAGTCCTTGATAAACTTGCACCACGATCTTCCTACCAAGAACAGGCAACTCATAAACTCGTGTTAAGTGTGTTAAAATCCCACGTTGCCTATGAATAAGAGCCTAATATTCTTTGTAAGACTTGAGCAATCATTCTCCGCTTTAGGCTTTAGGTGCATTTTGGAGTGGACTTGGGTGCAGTTTATCAATTATAAAAGAACAAATATTTGGAACAAGTTCTCTGCATCTACTCTTAAGAACTCATTCAGTGAAGGAGTAAATCACAACAAAGGAGATCTCCTCAAGGCTCAAACCAGAAAAAATTGTTCCACTATCTAATATACCTCAAAGGTTATTGATAAGTTGAAATATGAATCCATCCTCAAAGCTCACCTGATAAGTTTTAAGTCTTGAGTTGAGTACAATATTTTGTATTTAGTACATATGGGATTGGTTTTCTGTAAAGCTATCATTAGATCATATACCTTGATGGAGAGGACCAAAGATGACACGTTCATTAGTAGTCTAAAAAGATTTTAAGCTGTATTGTCCAGCATGGACCACAGATACATTTCTAAAACGTTTCACACAATATATCAAGCAAAAGTTGGCAAAGGCGAATACTGTGGTACATATACAAATTAATAAAGACCAATAGTTTTACTATTTTCAGTAAAAATTTGATGTAGTACGAATTTAGTTTTAGAGAATCCTCCAATTTGATTATAGGCAAACTGCATCCATTTTTCTATATTCTCTTAGCAATTAAAATTATTTTTGTCCAATTTTGGAAAACAAGATTAGTACTAAGACCTTACTTTCAATTATGCCATCACATTCACAATTTTGCAATATCACATAATAAAATACTATCCAATAGATCTATTATGCTAATTATCGAACAACATGAATCTTTGAAGCTAAATCCAGATAAGTTTTGCTAGAAACAAGAAGCTATGAAGACTTCGATTGTACTTTAACCACTTATGAATTAGAGCTTGGAAATGAAACATCCAAGTCTTGCATTTTCCTAGTATGAGCTAAACTAAACGATAATTGAGCTCTTATCTGAAGATACAAAGTGCTAACCATAAGTTGGCATATGTGCAATGGTTAAGATCACATTCAAATGCCAAGTTCAAATTGAAAAAGAAAAAAGAGTTAAATTGAAAGTTCAGGAAATATGAATTTGGAGTTTAACTTATCTTACAATATCCAAGAAGCAAGAATGGAAACAGTTAGAACTAAGTCACCTGCACAATTTGGAGAAAGTCTCTCAGGAATAATTCCTGTGTTGTCTTTGATTGGTGCACACAAGCAAGGACTTCCAACATATGTTTCACAGCAACATCATACATCCCAAGTATACCATACCACCTGCACCAATTTTTTTTTTGGGTTCAGAAACATTTAAAATGCAAAGTGTTTTCAAAAATTGTCAGGCAATCTCCAGTCGAATCAGGATGAAATAACTCACTGTCCTATATGGAAATGAACATGATCCTTGATGTAGCTCCATGTGGTTCCCTTATATACAGAAGTTGCACTTCTATATGTGCGAATTGCATGTTTAATCTAGGACAAAGGAAAATTTTCAGAAAAAAAAAACAATTGTGTAATAATTATAGAAAGAAACTTGAACTACGTTGGCTACCTGATCACATTTCCTATATAGATCTCCTGAGAGAACAAGATGAAATCCATACTTGTGTAGCATGGGAGGTTGGGACAACAAGTAGCAATAAGAAGCCTGCTCAAGCATAACAGCTGAATGCAACGGTTCCTACGAGAAGAAACCTGTCAGCAACAGAAAACAATGTATTGTCGACCACTTTCAGGTTGGACAGCATAGGTATCACCTCACTGCAAATACGGAAGTAAACAGTGGCAGCTTCTTTATACTGATCTCTTGTCTTTAGCATTTCAATCCACCAAAGACCACAGCGTGTAGCATTTTGCTGACCAGCAGCTCCAATTTTCTAAAGGAATGCCATATTCAACATGGTTAAACATATTATGCAGACTAACTGAAATATAGAATCCACAGGACATAGCAAGAACAATCTACACATACCAGGTAAGTATTGAATGCATTTTCCATGCAATACTCTGCATCCTTTCTTGATTGATCCAACATGAAGTAAGTAAGCCCCATCATTTCCTGCAGAAATAAATTAAAGTATCAAGGATGTCTAGACCGGAAGATTGGCAAGGTAAGATAATAAACCATTAAGAGGGACTGAAACTAAAAACATAAGACAGATAACAAAATAACAATTTGAAGTAAATAATTTCTCACATGCCACAATACATATATAGTCAACAGAACACAAAGCTGAAAAGTCAAACATTCAAGCATATCCCTAAAACATTGATGTCATGCACATTACTAAAAGGGAACAACTTTATTGAAAAACATGAAACCTCTGATAACCTAGACTTCAATTCAACACATATCACATGGCTAGTCACAACAAAATAGTATAGACAGAAAATTAATAATATGAGACTACCAGATCCCCAAACCTGCTACTTCTAATATCTAAACTCCAGCATATTGATATAGAATCATTATCAAAAAGACCAAATTAATGGAATCTTAAGAGAAAGAATTCAATGATCAGATGCTACCTGCACACCAGCATAACGCTTCCAAGCTTTATCAAGCTTATAATCTGTGGAAATAAGCCGGTAGTTTGACAATGCAAGTTCATAATCACGTAGCATAAAGGCATAATCCCCAAGGATTCTAATCTGGGACTCATTAGAGCTAAAGGTATACCTTCAACAGTAAATGCAAAACGTAAATTAGAAAAAAACCAAAATAAAAAAAGTAAAAAGCTGTGATATTGCAGTCAGAGGACATAAGGTGCAACATACGTGGGGCCACTGGGAGAATCTGCTGTTTCATCTTTTCCTTTTCTCCACCATAAGTTTTTAATCTGGTTTCTAAAACCTTTCCTTGTGGCAGAAATCTAAACATGGTCAAGAATGAGAAAAACCAAAGATGAAGACTGTGGAAGAAAAAATCAGATACGCATATATTTATGTATGTTTGTATGTATATGCATACATATAAAGGGAAGACAAGTAGTGCATTATATAAGACGATTGCAAACGTTTCAAAACGGGAAAAATAGAAAAGAATAAAGTGCCTAAAATCAAGACCTGCTGATTGAGCACACGAACTTTTTGCTCCATGTATGGAATAATTTGCTTGGTTGATATTTCTTGCATCAGATCTTTTATCTGTTCCCAGATTTACGAACTCAGTACAATAAAAAAATAAATATCACATGCAAAAAAGTTGAAATATACTTCAGAAGAGGAATTAACAACAGAAAAAACAATTTACCTCATTAATATCATCAATGTTAAGGAAACGACCAAGATGTTCACCGGTAGAAGACTCAGATATCTGTCATAGAGGTAACATGAATAACCATATAATCAAAAAATAAAAGAGAAAAGGAGAAGAATAAGAAGCTGATGATGATGATGATGATGAAGAAGAAGATGAAGAAGAAGAAGAAGAAGATGAAGAAGAAGAAGAAGAAGAAGCATGATGATAATGATAATGATGATGATGGCACAGAGAGAAAAGATATTATGCGTTCCAAGATGGTGAATAAGAATGCTTGAAAGTAACATACATAGAGAGACCATGGGCTATCCTGATGTTCCATCTGCCCTTCCCGAGAAGAATTAATGCAAAGTAGTTTGCAGTCATTTGAGCCAAATGTATTTCTCATATCTGTTAAAAGACGTGTTGCCCTGCAAATGACAAAAATGATTGTCCAGTGCACTAAGATAGTGCTAAAGAATATATTCAAGAGACAATTAACAGACCTGAAGAATATGAAGGTAGCAAGGTTATGATACATAATTGTAGGAAACCCAAAAATCAAAATAAGTTAATGGTTCCCTGACAACAAGTCAAAAGAAGAAGGCACAGACTTCCATTGTGTGATTGTAGATGTTGAAGTTGTGTCATACCAAGAGAGAAAAAAATTTGCAGCAAAGGTAAATGATCTTAATAATCACGAGAGGCAATTTTATTGAATATAAAGAGTTTTCTAACAGACATATTCCCTGATTTGGAAACCCAAAAATGCTTATCTCAAGCAAACAAATTTATCCTTAGTTCTATACCGTCATAATTTTAACTTTTTTCTATCAAACTGCTAATGCTAAAGTCACCACTTATATTCCCTGATTTGGAAACCCAACAATGCTAATCTCAAGTAAACAAATATCTCCTTAGTTCTATTCATAACTTAAACCTCTTTCTATCAAACTGCTAATTCTAAAGCCACCACTGACAGGAATCAAGCATCTACTCGATCTACATGAGCTTCTACACAAGGGAGGCATAAAGAGGGGCTTGGAAAGGTTACTAATAATTCAAGTAAAGCGCCAAAGTTGCTGGAGATTGGAGAATAATAGAGAATTAGGCAACAAGGCACCTTTATGCGATTGTGTTGGACTTGTATTCCAAAATATGATACCTGTTAGTGTTGTGTTTGTGTCCGGAAGAAGTTCCAGAACGTTAACTAGTGTCAGACACAAAACTAGACAAGCATCGCTCATGTAGTTTAGTTGCTCAAAGTTTTGTTATTTTAAAATATTATTATCTTTTAAGACTAGTTCATACAGTTTTTAGGCCTATAAAACACTTTCTTATTGATGTAATTAGTTAGCTTATCATTGTCATTGATTAATCGAAAACTTTGGAGAGATTTTTCTTCAACCTTTTAGAGTAACTCTTGCTTTAGGTTCTCTAAAAACATGTGATCTTATCTAGCTTACTAGCGATAATCAAACCCTAAAATCCTATCACTACCAATCCTTTCTATTTGTTAGAGTTGCAACTCAAATCATTCTCTGTGTTTTCATGCTTGTGTTCTTGAACCAAATTTCTTTCAATAAAATGATCCTTGGTTCTATTCATATTAATATCGAATCACACTAATCCTGTTGATGAGTGTTGTATTTGAATTTGGTATCAAAATGATGGGAGCATCTACTCAAGCTAGCTTCTACATAAAGGAGGCATGAAGAGCAGCTTGAACAAGTTCTAATAGTTCAAATGAAGTGCCAAAAGTTAATTAGAGAACATTGGAGAACATTAGAGAATTAACCAACACAACACCTACACAATACTGTGTTGCTGTGTTGATTGTGTTTGTGTTTGAAAGAAGTTAGAGAATGAAACTGGCGTCAGAAACAAAAATAGACAAGTGTCGATCACATATTTTAGCTACTTAGGGTTTTTTATTTCAAAATGTTATTTCCTTTTAGGAAACTAGTTCATAGGGTTTTTATGCCTATAAAAGGCTTTCTTATTGATGTAATTAGTTAGCTTATCATTGTTATTGATCAATCAAAAACCTTGAAGAGAATTTCTTCAATCTTTTAGAGTAACTCTTACGCTAATCCTACTGGTGAGGGTCGTTTCAACCACCTTTCCTTAAATCTTTGTACTCGTGTTCAAAACCAAGCAACCTAACAATATTAAGCCCACTTTATTTCTATTAACCAAGTGAGTTTTTTCTTTTCATTGTTCCCACATAATAAATGCACTATCTCCTTATTGAATTATTCTTACTTGTTATGTTCCTACACAATGCTTTATTCCAATGACCTTCTCTCCATTGTAAGGCTCTTTCATACAATGGACTAATCCTCATCACTTTATATCCATACATAATCAGGTGTTTCTCTCCATTATTTCACATTTGGTAAAAAGTAAATAGTGATCTAGATTTTGCCAATAACAAGTCCCTCAAACAGAGAGAAACCTCATTTTGGACCTTAGGAAACAAATGAAGCGCGCTATTTGAATAGAAAAATAGACATAAAAAACAAGCATTGAATGAGATTATCCATACAGAGTAATGAGGGAAAGAAAAAGATAACAAAAACCCTCACCTAGTTATCATTATGTTAATGACCATAACAAGTAAGTAAGAAGTTCAAACTTAAGAATAAAGGACAATAAAGTTTACTTTTCTGAGGGGTCATCTTGATTGTCATGTACCAATAAATAGTGCTTCAAAATCTTGGGATCCATTGCACCATCATTAAGAAGAGATGGCAACTTGTTAGAGTTAAAAAGGTCTACAAATTTGTTGATAGGTTGTTCATCCTTTGAAGAAACGACTAAAAGACCTGCAAATCATTGCTAAGCAACTATGTTACAAGTGAAATAAATATTTGAAACCTCATATACAAATTAGATAGAACCTCTCAAGCTCCTAAAGAAGTGGAACAAGCCTCAAAATCACATGTATTTTAAACAGATTCGAAAGCTTACATGCCACAGGATGATCAAAAGCTTCATGATCTGAAAAGGCTACTGTACTTATGAGCTCCTTATTGACAAATTCAAACCACGAAGGCCTAATATCCAATCCAGATCCTGCACCAACTCACACATTATACATATCACCTATACTACTCATAATCCAAGAGAGGTAAATAGAAATATGAATGTCTATACACTCCTCAAATTGAAAGGAGAAAACAGAAGACTACAAGCTGATGTAGTGATGTTCAAAAAGTTTCACAATATAAATCAATATTAACATTAGATGTTGACTCAAATTAGAGTACAAATTTTCATTTCCTTTTTGTTTATAGGCAACTCATTTGAGTTATGCAATAGTGGGTAAGCCTCGCCTTTCCCGACCCCACCCACTTGAAAACTCAAGACATCTTGGTTCTAAGAAGGGACTGCCAGCCACTAAGTAACATCCTCTGCCACATACAAAAGTAGAATCAATGATTTCAATTTGATATAATTATTTAAATTAAAGTCCGAGTGGATGCCTATCGATTTCTCAGTTAAAAGGGAAAAGACCATAGATCAAAGCTGGCATATTGCAGCTAAACCTTGACCCAGTAAATTGGCACCAAGAAATTGCTTTTTGCTTGAAATTTGAAAAAAAAAAGCAAAAATTTTAAATATTATTAATATGCAAAAGATAATGTGAAATCAAAGGTGAAAATGTATCTCTCATTATATAATGGGAAGAACTTACCAGCAAGTATATTGCTAAGAGGAGGTGGGTCCAATGACAATTCAGAATCATCTTTTTCCCCAGCATGGGTAATAACCTTTTTCAATCGATCCTTTGCTACCTACTTAAACCAATAACATCATGAAACACATAAAACTAAAAACACGAAAATGAAAAGCAACTTTCATTTACATCTAAAAAGAAACTAATGTCAAAAGGTTCAAAATCCATCTGAACAAAACTACACCCACGTAGCTTAAGACCAGAAGCAGTGATAGTAAAAGTCAACATTTTTTCCATTCACCAAATCAGCCCTTAAAAGAGCTAAAAATGAGCTCAAGTTTAGGGTCAGAATCGTTCTGATTACTTTACAGCGTCAAACAATTCAAGGAAGCCAAAGGCACTGTTCAGCTTCACTGAAATAGAAAAAGAAGTCTATATGGTTTTAGAAACTTTAGTGGCCTAGAATCCAAAAGCATCACTTCGTTGGAAAGCCCTACACATTTACCTCCAGATTTGGCTGCCGAATATCTGACTCGTAAAATAGCCTCAACTTGAATTTCTGGAGCCTGTAAGGCTGATCACTCGATGTCCGTACAGGCACTGCATTGAGTAACGAAACAAGATCCGCAAAAACCACAAACACATTTCAAATCCGCAGCACATGTACAAAACAATTAAAAAGATAGAGAAAGAGAGAGCGAGAAAGAGAGAACCGTCGATGTTATTAAAGCTGCAGAAAGGACTGAGCAATTGAATGAAAGAGAGGCCGTTCTTTGCGCAGGCTTCTTCGACGAGAGGAGTCCGGAGCACCATGACCACTGGAGTGATTTCATCCAGTAGCATTCGGCCGAGCGGGGTGGTCGTCGGATCCATTGGCCACCGGAGTTCGGTCAGTAGGTGGCTGAGGAGAGTAATAGTCCGATCAGATCTCTACCGCTCTCCTGTTGCCGACGGAGGGCAAAAAGGCAGGTGGAGGAATTGCTTTATCGGATTGAAAAAGAAATGTTGTTGGGCGTGCGAGTTCGGATCTGACCCGTTTCGTTCTTAATGGATACAGCCAATTCCTGACTTATTCGGATTCGCGGTTCACTTCACTAGTTTCTTATTGTTGTTTTCTTAATACGGTCTTTTACTTGCTAAACTCAACATAATATATTCTTGTACATTCCAATCAAAATGACTATACATGATCTTTTAATTTATAATTTACAATAAAATAACTTCTAAAGAAGTAAGCGACATTTGGGCAGTGGGCAGTGGGCAGTGGGCACTCGCTAGTCGATAGTTTACTCCATGTGTGCATCGCTTAACTGCGCCACCAAAACTCTCACTACTGTGTTTCCCAAACATTTACTAGCAACACTCACGCCCACGCCTCTATCTCTTCGTCGACGGATCTTAACTCTCACCATGTCACGCCGTCCCAACCTCCAAGGCGGCCGCCGCGGTGGCGGTGGCGGTGGCGGAGGCAACTCCCGCGGCCGTAGCGGTGGAGGCGGCCGAGGTGGAGGAAGAGGAGGCCGCGGTGATCAGCGCTGGTGGGACCCAGTTTGGCGAGCGGAGCGCTTGAGACAGAAACAAGCTGAGGTATGGTGATCGTCGCTCTTCTGTTAATTTACTGGTAATCATGCTTTTAAGAAGTGTTTTAGTTAGTGTAAAACTTCCGATTGGTTGTAGAAAACTCTTTAAAAATTGTGAATTGGAAAAAAATTGTTTGAGAATTGAAAATGTTGTACTTCAAATTCTTGAGTTGATTTACAAAAAATACGACTCTACGTGTAAAGAATTAAATGTGTGTGTGTGTGTGTGTGTTTGTTGTGCGTTGATTCAAATCTAGAGTGATGTCTCTTTATTTGGAATATATTCAGTTGCACGCTAAGAGTTAGAATTTTTTGTTATTGAGCCCAGATGGATGTCCTGGATGAGGATGAATGGTGGAATAAGATGGAGGGAATGAAAAATGGAGGGGAGCAGGAGATGATAGTAAAGTGTAATTACAATCGTGCTGACCAAGACACTCTCTCTGATATGGCTTATCAATTGGGTCTCTACTTGTAAGCAGCAATCGCAATTACTCAATTTGTTATTCTTCCTTGTGTAAGTTTTCAGTGTCTCAGACTGGACTAATCATCTTTGTCCCTGATTTTGTAATCGTTGAAAGGTAGCCATGCATATAATAAAGGCAAGACTCTTGTGGTCAGCAAAGTTCCGCTGCCTAATTATAGGGCAGATCTTGATGAGCGCCATGGTTCATCACAGAAAGAGGTAAACAAGTGGTTAATAATTATATTATTTTTGTAACACTTTCTCATTCAGACCTCTGTGCAGATCCGAATGTCTACGGAAATTGAAAGAAGGGTTGGAAATCTTCTGGATAGCTCCCAGCAAGCAGAATCCTCAAATGATCCTGGAGGAGCTCCTGGGCAAGGACCCAAACAACCATCACTGAGCTTGCAAGCAAAACAACCTGTTCCCATCCTGGGAAAAGATTCCGACAATGAGAAATTCAGTGTTGAACTGAAACAGAGACAAGACAAACTTAAGGTTAAAATTCTAATCCTTGTCTGCTATACTATTGGCATCTCGTAACAGTGATAAGTGGAGAAGTAAAATGCCACATTGCTGTTATATGCACCTTCTCTTATGTGTTTTATTGTTTCCAGGCAAGTGATGATGTGAAGGAAATGCTGAAATTCAGAGAGAAGCTTCCTGCATTCAAAGTGAAAACCAAGTTTTTGAAAGCTGTTTCAGAAAATCAGGTTTCCATCTCTTTGCTTACTTCAGCTTGGTAATGTGGCTCTGTGATTCTTAGATGTTAGCATTAGGAACTCGTCTCATCTTTTATTTTATCTGTACATGTATTGTTAATTTCACAAAGACCTGGATCAGGATTTTTTAGCCTAATTCAATTTTTTTTTCAACTGCATTATGAATTCAACACATAGCACCTAACATCACAGGTTTGCAGCATACTCCATTCATATCACAACACCTGCTATATTGGAACAGTTGTGCATCTGTAGGTTATGATCTGAAATCTGACGTTTAATTCATGCTCTTAAGATATTAATTAAATTTTGTTTTCCTTCAAAAATGGTGAAGAAAATAAACGAAGTTGTAGTAGGTATTGTGAATTGGATGCTAGTCCTGAGCTTTTCACACGCAAATGTTGCCTGGAGGAGAATTGGCCAATAGTATGTTATCCTTCTAAGAAAGTTTTACACTCAAGTGAGACTTCTACTTAATCACTCTCTCACTCTCCCTCCTTCCTCAGGAACCATTTGGATTGAACTTTGGTAGATGAAGGGGAACTACTATCACTCTCAGTCTCTCTCATATTTTCTAATAAACTTTTGGGTACTTTGATGTCAGTGTCCATAGATTGTACAGTACATTACCAAGTCAAGTTTTTTTTTTTTTTTTCTGTTGATGATGTTATTTTTCAGTGCTTAAGACATATGGACAATCCCTGCTTTTTGTCATGCAGGTATTGGTGATCTCAGGAGAGACAGGTTGTGGGAAAACAACACAGCTTCCGCAGTATATATTAGAAGAGGAGATATCATCTATGCATGGTGCTGACTGCAACATAATATGCACACAGCCCCGTAGGATATCTGCCATATCTGTAGCAGCTCGAATATCATCTGAAAGGGGAGAAAGTCTTGGTGAAACCGTCGGTTATCAAATACGCTTGGAATCAAAACAATCTGCTCAGACCAGGCTTTTATTTTGCACAACGGGTGTATTACTTCGGCGGCTGGTAACTGATCTTAACTTTGCATCTTCCACTTGTGGCCTGGGGGTTTCTTTGTTGTTGATTTCATTAGCTCTTTTTTAAATAGTTTTCCTACTAAATTTTGTAGCTTTAGCTGTCCTCTGATTCTCTTTGGAGCTACTCCACTCGAAATGTTTTTCTATGTTCACCGTGTAACCTAGTTGGAGAAACTTTAGTTGGATTCTATGTGACTCATTAGTGGTTTATGTTTTGGTTGTGAAATCTCAAAACATTAAACTTGTCCATCACTGAAACTATTTTGATTCTGTTAATTGACTCTTTCTGGTGATTTCTTCTGGCACTTTTATTTAATATTTATTTGGTTCTTAAACAACAGGTACAGGATCCAGATTTAACTGGTGTGAGCCATTTGTTAGTGGATGAAATTCATGAGAGAGGCATGAATGAGGATTTTCTATTAATTATTTTACGTGATCTTCTTCCTCGGCGTCCAGATTTACGTGTTATTCTTATGAGTGCAACCATCAATGCCAATTTGTTCTCAGATTATTTTGGAAACGCTCCTATTATTCACATACCGGTACTCCAATTGTTTGATTTGTCGCATTGGGTTTTTAAGGGATTCTGAATAAGGATCAATCGTGGTAGGGCATGGTTAAGTGGTTATTACTATTCTCTGCATTTTTGCAGGGATTTACTTTCCCTGTGGAAGAATTATTTCTGGAAGATGTGTTGGAGAGAACTCGTTATAGTATACAATCAGAGTCTGAAAACATTCATGGGAATTCAAGAAGAAGAAGAAGACGAGAGCAAGATTTGAAGAAAGATCCTATAACTGAATTATTTGAGGCATGTTGAACTTTGAAGTATAAATCTGATGCCCCCACCCCTGGCTTATCTTTTTTTCCTAAGTTATCTTTTTGAAGAATACATAATGTCTTAAGTATTTCTCTGTTTCATTTGCCTTTTTGGAACAGCTGTACTTTATGATTCTATGTAGATTTTTAACAGATAGCATAATGTTCTTTTGTCTTGACAATTGTGTGAAAGATGATTCCATTCCCAATTTTCCTTTTTCTTTTTCATATAATGTGCAGAACTCCAAAGTTTGGCTTACTGGGATCAATGTTAGATAGAGCTGCATCTCTTCCTTGCTAGAAATGGATGAAAATGTCTCTTTGATCAGCTTAGGGATTTATAATACAATGTTTTGTAGTCTCACCGAATGTTTTCTTTTTCTTTTTTATAGGCCACTGACATTGATTCTCATTACAAAAACTACAGTGCTTCTACACGGCTTTCTCTTGAATCTTGGCCAGGGTCACAGCTTGACTTGGGACTGGTTAGTTCTTTCAGAAACTGATTATCCTGTGTAATATGTGTATTCCTTGTAAAGGAAGTACTTTCTTGCCAAAGGAGATTTTACAGGCCTTCCTTAATGCATTTTGCATTTCTTATTGTTAATATTTAAAGATTCCGCCTACGATCATATTACTTCTTAGTTAGCAGTTTCAGTTATCTCTTCAACATAATTCATATATCACCTAAAACAAAACCTGAAAGCCTGTTCTGGCTACATTTTGTTCTCTTTGACACTAAGTCACTGTTAAAACTTCTTTGTAGGTGGAGGCAACAATTGAATACATATGCCGCCATGAAGTTGCTGGAGCAATTCTTGTGTTTCTTACAGGTTGGGATGATATTTCAAAGCTGGTTGACAAGATTAAATCAAACAAACTTCTAGGAGACCAAAGCAAGTTTCTAGTCCTTCCCTTACATGGATCAATGCCCACCCTAAATCAACGTGAAATATTCGATCGCCCTCCCCCTAACAAGCAGTAAGTGGCTTACATAATACAAGTCTATACCTAGAAATGAGATTTCAGTTTTACTTGTACTTGAATCCAGACATGATATATTTTTCTTTTATTCAATTTTTCCATCCCGATTTGAATCTTTAGCATCCCTTGGTGGCTGCATTTTGATTGCAATTAGTCATACATTGGCACCGGTCACCTGTGTTAGTGTTCTCTAACCACCATGTAGTCTTTGTTCATGCATAAATGTTTGCTTGTCTATGTGTCTTGGCATGTGTGTTTACATTTGTACAGGGGTGCAAACTAATACCTTCATGATTGTTGTGAGATTGCATAAGACAACCCTGTGAACTTGCATAAGCCAGCCCCTTATACCATGGGATACCCCTTCCATTCATAAAAAGAGGAGCATGAGCCTGGATTAATACAATGGAGTTGGGTGTTTGAGATCAAACTTCCTTATATTTTTCGTCTTGGGTGTTTGAAATCAAGCTTCCTTGTCTTTTCCATCTCGCAGTCCAGCTTCTAATGATGTGAGGTCTGAGTACATCTCTTGTTATATGCTTAAGAATTTTATGTGTTTTGACTGAGATGAATGCCATTTCAAGACATTAGCTGTGAGGTTAGCTCTTAGGGGCACTTGAGTGAGCATCTTTCTAAGATGAAATTATTGTCAGATTTCAGTCTCAGTCTGTCAATAAGTTTACGATCACAAGAAACAATGGCTGTGCTTGTGTCTTTTGTAATATAGACTGGTGCATACTGCCAAGTTTCAAGTCTAGCGATCTTACAAATTGCAAGACAATAGATTTTGGTTATCTTGCTTGTGAACTGATGGTAGAGGTGTAGTTAACAAGTTCTTTTAGTTATTCAGTTTCACCCATGAAAAGCTGGGAAATTTTGTGCTGTTTCTCCTTAAATTTAATTATATTTTTTCTACAGAAAAATTGTTGTTGCGACAAATATTGCAGAGAGCAGTATTACCATAGACGATGTTGTGTATGTTATAGACTGTGGAAAGGCAAAAGAAACTAGTTATGATGCTCTAAACAAATTGGCTTGTCTACTACCATCGTGGATTTCAAAGGCCTCAGCTCATCAGGTACTTACATTATAATGTTCAAGTCTACCAAGAGATTCAGCTCATCAATATTAAAAATTGCATCTAATTCGTCAGATTATTAATTGAATGTGATTTCGGTGTTTCATTGCATGAATAATTATAGAGACGAGGTCGTGCTGGTCGAGTGCAACCTGGAGTTTGTTACAAGCTATATCCAAAAATTGTTCATGATGCAATGCTTGATTATCAGTTGCCTGAAATTCTCCGAACACCTTTACAAGAGCTATGCCTACAAATCAAGAGTTTGCAACTTGGACCTGTTGCAACATTCTTAGCAAAGGCTCTTCAGCCACCAGATCCACTATCTGTCCAAAATGCTATTGAACTTCTCAAAACCACTGGTGCTTTAGATGATAAAGAGGACCTTACCCCACTGGGTATGAATTGGTGCTTTCTTTTGTACCTCGTTTTGTTTGTGGTTTTAAGGCTTCTTTCTAAATTGTTAAGCTCCACAGGTCGCCACCTATGCAATCTACCAGTAGACCCAAATATTGGAAAGATGCTTCTGATGGGGTGTATCTTTCAATGCCTTAATCCCGCTTTAACAATTGCAGCTGCTCTGGCCCATCGTGACCCTTTTGTGCTTCCAATGGATCACAAAAGAGAAGCTGATGATGCTAAACGGTCCTTTGCTGGTGATTCTTGCAGGTAATTGCATGAAACT
Organism: Erythroxylum reticulatum; assembly: GCA_025504915.1. NCBI lineage: Eukaryota > Viridiplantae > Streptophyta > Magnoliopsida > Malpighiales > Erythroxylaceae > Erythroxylum > Erythroxylum reticulatum. The sequence goes on from JANSVA010000005.1 coordinate 40,920,783, forward strand.
AAGCAATCTTTCTGTTTTTGTATGGTGAACTTTTATCCCATACATCATGAATCCATGTTTTTCTTTAATGCAGTGATCACATAGCACTTGTTAAAGCATTTGAAGGATATAAGGAAGCAAAACGTAATCGAAATGAAAGAGCATTCTGTTGGGAGAATTTTCTGTCCCCAGTAACTTTGAAGATGATGGAGGATATGAGAGACCAGTTCCTGACTCTCCTGTCTGACATTGGCTTTGTAGAGAATTCCAGGGGTCCTAGTGTAAGTACAAGATCTCAGAAGTGCCATCTTTGGAGTGAATCTCCCCAATTTAAATTGCTGCATTACAAAGATCAGTTGCAGTGACTGATCCACTCCCTCCCTTATTTTAAATTTTATTGCAGCATTGTTTGTGCTGTATTAGTCTGAAGATGAGGAATTTGGTGGTTAACTACTAAATATGTGTGCATTCTGCAGGCTTATAACCAACACAGCCATGACTTGGAAATGGTATCAGCAGTTCTTTGTGCTGGCTTATACCCAAATGTTTTGCAATGCAAAAGAAGAGGAAAACGCACAGCATTTTACAGTAGAGAAGTTGGCAAAGTGGATATCCATCCTGCATCTGTGAATGCAGGGGTTTATCTCTTCCCTTTGCCATACATGGTATACAGTGAAAAGGTGAAAACAACAGGCATTTATGTACGAGACTCGACAAATATATCAGATTATGCTCTTCTTCTGTTTGGAGGTAATTTGATTCCCCGCAAAACTGGTGATGGTATTGAGATGCTTGGAGGTTACCTACATTTCTCTTCATCAAAGAATGTGTTGGAGCTGATTAGGGTAATTTCTGAACAAATTGATTTTGACTGTCCTAATTTGCCACCTTTCAATAAACCATACCAAATCATGTTGTTAAAATTGTAAGCCTGACCTACCTGATTTTCATTTCCTCTTGTCTTGTCTTGCAGAAATTGCGGTCAGAACTTGACAAGCTTCTAAGTAGGAAAATTGAGGACCCAGGACTGGACATAGCAGTAGAAGGAAAAGGAGTTGTCTCTGCTGTAGTTGAATTATTGCACAGCTATAATATTCGTTACTGAAATGTATTCCCTCCATGACCACCATTCTTTCTTAGCAGCAAATGGATGTTTAGATTAACAGTTGCCAGAGATATAAGCTTATCAATTTATAGATCTTAGTCAAGCAGCAGTAGAAGGAAAAGTCTTGGAAATGCCATTGCCTAAGTGCTAGCAGTTGACATCGAACTAAAGCCTTTGCTTTTGTGGTTCTCACTGTATCTTTATTGCATGGATCTCTTTTTCGTGTTACTGTCTTTTGGTTCCATGTATCTGTATCAACGATCAGATCATGATTATGAGTTTTGATCCTCTCAGGTGAGAGAACTTGAGATTTTGGCTTTTGCATTATTATTATTAGTAGTCCGTTGCAGATGGGCATTTATACGTAAGCTTCTGCCAACTTCTGCAAAACTACAGTAAACTCCGTCGCAGATGGTTTAATGGGCTATACTCTCCGATCTCTTTTGTCTTTCTTTTTACAGGGTAACTTGTGGGATCAACAGATTTTTCGATCAGACAATTTATACGACGAATTTTCCATTTTTCGATCAGACAATTTATACGACGAATTTTCCCTAAGTTATTTGGAAAAAGAGAATGCCACTTATCCATTAATATTCCTTTAGTTAGTGGCATACTTGGGAAAATTTGAATCATGATCATCAAAGTTAACGTAGGGAAGTGGAAGATCAAACAAAGGATCATGCATCATTGCAGGAAGCTCTGGTAGTGGTTCTTCATGCTTAAGAAATTTAATCACTTCCCCTGCGGCAGGTCTTTTCTTGGCGATTGGGTTTGTGCATAACAAACGCACAATCATCATGCATTGCATTTCTTTCCACTCAAAGTTCCTTTTCAGTCTCTCGTCAGCTGCATCGAGCATGTTCCCTTGTTTGTAGCGAGTCCACACCTCCTTCACCAAGTGCATATGATCGCCCATCTTGTAGTTCCTCTCGCCGCTGGCAATTTCCAGAGCCACGACTCCAAAGCTGAACATGTCCGACTCTTTACTCGCCCTCCCTATTTTCTGATATTCTGGAGCCATGTACCCGTTAGTCCCCACTGGATTTGTGACTTCGGTGGTCATTTGTTCATTTAAGAGTTTTGAAATTCCAAAATCTCCAAGTTTAGTAGTGAAGTCCTCACTTAGAAAAACGTTATCTGGTTTCACATCTCTATGCAGGACGCAGTGCTCGGCGTCTTCGTGAAGGTATCGTAGGGCTGAGGCTAAGCCCTGAGCTATTTTGTACCTCTTGTTCCATGGAAGTGTTCTTTTCTTACCAAAAAGGTAAGCATCAAGGCTACCATTAGGCATGAACTCGTATACCAGAAGGAACTCCCTTTTGTCGTGACACCATCCTATGAATTGCACCAAGTTTCGATGTCTTAGTTGGCTTATAATCTTGACTTCGTTGATGAATAGACTCTCCAAGTGTTCTGATCCAGCGAACACTTTCTTCACAGCAACCAAGCGACCAATCAATGTCCCTCTGTAAACAAGCCCCGACCCTCCTTGCCCTAATTTCCTGTCATCAGCAAAGTTCTCGGTAGCTGTAACAAGTTCCTGATAACAGAATCGTTTTGGCAGAGCTCCTCGTTCAAGATAGGTGTCTAAGGAAGCAACATTTGCCTTTTTCTTGCCCATCCTCTTCCTAATCACAAACCATCCAATCCCCACAGCGAGCACGAAAACCAGCAGACAACTTGGAAGAAGCACTTCGAGATATAGCTTCACTTTCCATCTTTTAGTAGGCTCCTTACTGTCCAAATTTGATGAAGTAAACTCCCAAGAGTTTACTGTGCTGCGTTCACCATACTGCCCAGTAGCTGCCGAGAATCCAATTACCACCTTCTCTGGTAGAACTTTCACGAGATCAATCTGATGAGACAAATTAGTGTAGTTGCCAATAACAACTGGGTTATCCCATTGTACGAACAGGTTTTTGGTGGTAGCATTGTAAGTTATCCAAACATTAACAGCCTTGTCGCTCAATGTCTCAACGTCCCACTTGGCATAGATCATGGAGGCCAGGGAATTGATGTTGATACCTACGTGCTGCATTGGTGGATCCCATTCAAGATTGGCAAAAGTATCAAACTCGACGAAGACTAGTTGATTTTTGGTCACAGCAGCATTTGTCGTTGTGTTGAGTACTCCCAAGAAGCCACCTGCCGAGTTGGGTGGAATCGTGTAGCCGACTGGAGCAAGAAAAAAGGCAATGCCGTGGCCATATCTGGCAGCGTTTTGAGTATCAATAGTGAAGGAGAAGTGGGTGGTGAAGTCTGCTAGTGTGCTAGTAGAAGAGTCCCATAGTCGAATGGGCCGTGAATACGTTGCATGGCCTACTCTGCACAGGTAATCGACCTTGTTGATGAGCTCAATAGCTCCAACAACAGTAGGAATGGCATCACCTTCATAGATTATGTCATTTGCGTTGGAATCAAATCGAGTTATGTTGAAAGAAAAAGGAAGATTACGGGGAATGAGGAGATGAATAATAATTAAGAAGATAACGGAGCCAGTTCTCACGTGGTGGAGCATCAGAATAGGCCAGTGGCTATGGTTTTGAGTTTATGCTTAATCAATGGAGATAAGCTGAATAAATGGATGATAATATTTAACGCAAAGCCTCAAGAGAACTTCATATATATATACACACAATACAGCAGCTTCTTGCTCTACGGACCTTCTATTTCACGCAACAACATTGACTTCCATACATCCTTTTTTGGTATATACGTGGGGCAGCGAGAAAATGGTGGAAGGAATTAGAATTGTTCTTCTCACTTATGATCAAAGTAAAAGCTCATACTTTGAACTCATCATGCTGTATTACTCTAGAAGGCAGACTATAACGACCCAAATTAAAAGCTACCACTTTTAGGTCGATGAACGACATTAGAACCAAATGTATGAAAGAGTTATTCGTTTGTCTGGGACAACTGGTACATGATAGCTTCCTAGAGGTATACAGATCACATGGCATGTTGTCCTGCCAAGGTATGTAAAACTTGGTCCAAGAATTCGGTAGACAAGATAATCAATAAAATTTCCATGTAGTTTCCTTGTCTTCTAACTATTTGCGGCATATAAAAATCAGCAGGATGATCCAATGACAGATTTTCATGTCTGTTTCAACGTTGAATGCACTGCTCTCCCACTTAAGTATGAATGCATATGATGCCAATTGACCCATATTGTGACCAGCGAATGACTCACTGCATACTTGTGGACTTTGATTACACCTAGCATTTACATATGCAAACATTCAATACCTCATCGTGAGAAAGAGTTTTTTCTTTTTGCAAGCTTGGTTAATGGTTTCCACCCCTTTAGTTGACGGAAAAAACTCGATATTGTTAAATTCTGCGAAAATATAAATACGGTACTAAAATTTCCCAAATTTATTTAAATAATAGGAGTAAATAAATATCAGTAACAATTCGCCAACAATAACAATAAATCAAACACAAAGTAACGACACCGAATTTTTTAATATGAAAATTTCCTTCAAATCAAGGGTAAAAATTACGGAACTTCTGGTTTAAAAATTAGTTCCACCAAATCAAATTATACACAATATTTTGTTCTCAAAGACAAAAAATTAGTATCAACGAGAGGAATAAGCAGCTATACAAATTAACATTATTAGGAACATAAAAGGAGAGAAATCATCCAAAAATGCATCACTGTTCCAAAACTTTGTTTCAACATTTAGAATTTCAAACGAAAAATTGACCGTTCAAAACGTAAAGAACTGTTTAAAGAATACACTCCTAAATTTTCAACTCGATCCAACGGTAAATGAGTATAGATCGAGGAGAAAAGTGAATCTAATTGTCAAAAAATGTCAATTTCTTTGCTCTCTCTTCCTTTTGTTTTTGCTTTGTGTCAAAAAGAAGTTGGCTATTATAAGCGGGCAAAATTGGGTTTTTCTACATAAAAAGGGAGCACAACCCAAGATGAGTAAAATCTAGTAATTCCTTACATGGATGCACTACTATTCTCATGTGCTATAATCTACCACAACACGAAATTAAACACTTCTGTACGCATAAAAAAGAAAACAATCAAAACAACTTTGTTGTTTTCTAAAATAATGAATTAAAATAGAAAAGAAAGATAAGTCGATTATTGAAATATTTACATACATGAAAGAAGATGATTGATAAAAGATACAAAATATATATATCTTTAATTGTTTTTAATAAAAGAAACTTGTATAAATTAGTTGGAGTAAAAGAAAACAACAAAATGCAGATTAAATTAATTCACACATAAAAGAAGGCACGGTTATAAAAGAAAGCAGATTTGGTTCCAAAGCGTCAAGGTTAATAATTAGTTGGACTGGTTAATTTATACTACTCTAAAAATCAATGTTTTTAAACTGAAAATTAAACCTGTAAGAGAAGAAGTTTAATGTTTGAAAGATTCAACCGATATTACATCGTTAAAAAAATAAATTTTAAAATTTTAAAATGTGATTAAAGGATATTGTTTTATTTTTCAAAAAATTTGAAATTTAATTAAAAAAGATTTTAATTGATTTATTTTAGTCTATAAAAAGTACCGATTAATAAATTTTTAATAACAAGAGTTATTATAATAAATCGAACTAGAAAGTGAAAAATTGAATTGAAAATTAGACAGCTCAATAATTTTACGATTGAACCGATCGAATGGTTGAGTTTTTTAACCTATTATATGACCTTGTTTCTTGCTTTTTGGCAATTTGAGCATGTACCCTGATGGGTTTTGCCTTTGGGTGTCCTGAAATTTGCTAATAATATCACTCGAAAAAGAAGTAAAATGGAGGACATTCTGATTATTTGTTGACTTCAATAAAAAAAATATGCACGTATATTTTTTTCTTCTTTGTTTTGAAAAAGAACATGGATAATTCAAATTTAAACTTAGATTTTTCCTTTTTGGCTATCAAAATAATATATTGCAACTTTAAAATAGGACTAGTTTGATTATAAGATTAATTAAGTCTATATTTATAATAAGTTGCTTTTATCAATCAAGTTATAGTAATCTTTCAATGGAATAAGGGTTATATTATTCTAAGAATACGCGTTTGACTTTAAGAATAAAGCATATTAAGGGAAAAATTCAATTTGGAATAAGACTATAAAGTTAGAATTCACTAATTTTAATTTAAATATTCTTATCCAATTTAAAATTTAAAATAATTTTAAATTATAAAATATAAATTAATTTTTATTAATTACTTGTTGATTAGATTAAGATTAATAATTATTTATGTTTTTTTAACTAAAATCAAAATAATAATAATGAGAACAATATAATAATGAATTTGATTACTTGCTTGAATTGTATATATTAATGTTTTATGAGTATGAATTTATTACCTTGTTAGCTAGATAAGTTTTTTATTTAATATGTAATTTATGGGTTTTATAAGTAATTAATAAGACTTTTATTCTTAAAATTTTTGTTTTCAAGAAAATGGGGAACACCTAGACTTTTACATTTTGCTACATATATAAGACATGTCATCATAATGTTACTATAATTATTTCAAACGCAACTATCTCCTAGAAAAAATTTGATACATCTTATTATTGTTAATAACATATTGCAAGAGCTATATTTTGGAGGTTGTTTAAATTTCAAAATTATGAAATGAAGTCCATGGCTATACTTTGAGCATTGCTACAACCTAAAAGTAAACTATTAAGCACCCTTGGAGATTTGAAATTACCTAATATGAAATCATACGCCCAATTGGTGATGTTTTTCTTATGTGAAAATAGAAGGAGCTAGTCGGAACCTTATATCATATTGGCTTCCCAATGGAGATAATTAAAGCTATTGCCTATCGTGCTTTGAGGGCTTTACCATGTGAATTAGTTAACCTTATTCCAAGTAGGGTTCATTATGTTTAGGAAATTATAATTGTTGTGTGATCATTTAGAAAAAATATGAGTATTGTGTTCATTTATGTATAAACAAGCTCGATGTTTGATCATACCATTATTTATGTTACATATATTGTGCATGAACTAAAATTAAGTATTGTAATTGATATTCAATTGCTACATGAATGATGAATGAAAACTTTTGTAATCTTTCGATTTTTCAAGTAATTGAAAGCTAATTATTCATCATATATATGTATGATATGATGTTAATATGCATGTATGATGTTTTCTTTCTTAATGTAGAAACTTTATGGTTCAAATATAGCTACTAAATTAAATAATAGTATTTTTTTAGCTCAAAAAAAGGTTAGAAGTTGAATGGTGATAACTATAAAATTTGCAACATGAAAATTTGATGTGTAATAGAAGAGTAAAAGGCTCTTGAATTGTTGAACATAGCCATGGATATTTCCAATAAGGGTAATATAGCCCTATATAAAAGTGATTATGATGTCTATGAGATATGGAAAAAAAGAACTGATTGGACATTACATAGTAGTATGTAAAGTCATGTTACATGTGAGTTCAAAAAACATGAAACAACTAAAGATATGGGTTCCACTTTGATTGCTTGTTCTGGAGGTATCTCAGTGACTAAAGTAAGGTCATTCATTACCAAGTTTGACTCATATAGGAATATATATGATCAAACAATCAAAAAGAATTTAAGACATATGTCAAATATGTGAAGTGAGCTATGAGACAAAGCTCATGAGTTATAAGATAAGCAATAAGTGGAAGGTGTTATCTGTTTTCTACCTCATAGTTAGGGACATATGAACAAATATTTAAATTATAATAAGAGCATCAAGAAGTCAAAGGATGCTACCAGACATCTTATATTGGAAGCAGAATAACCACATTGCTTATAGCTCTAAGAAGGCAAACTAGAACCAGCATAAGAAAGGAAGAGATTCTTTAAAAAAACATAAAAGAGTGAAGTGTTGTAATTATAGAAATAAGGACCACTTTGATTGCAATTATAGTGAGCCTAAAAAGTACATCCATGTAGTATGGATATTTTTTATGCATATGTAATTTATGTTATTGTAAAATAAATTATTTTATTTTTCTAACTGAATCAATCCTTTCTGGACTGTAAACTTAAACACAACCAACTGTGAAGTGAAAACTAGGAAAGCCTTTGTAGAATTCTAGAAAATCTCACATAGATATAATGGATTTATATAAGAGATAAATCAATAATTATTGCACAAGGGATTGGCATATATAAGTTAAAAATACATGATAATTGACAACTAATCTTACAAAAAGTGATGTTTGCTCCAAAGATTTGATAGAATCTTATTTCCATATTACTATTAATTAAACTTGGATTTAATAAAAAATTTAAAGTGGTGGAATGGATTTATATTTTAGAACCATTTCTTACGATCATGGATTCATGTTAGATGACTTTATTGTACTAGTTGTTGTTTATAACAGTAGCAACATAATTTATTCCTTATTTACATCATTTGGTAATTTCATGGAATGCTAGAATATGTCACTTCATTCAAAAGCAAATAAGTCAATCAACTAAAGAAGGTATTTTAGGTGATTTAAATCAAGTAGATTTACCAATTTATAAACATTGTCTAACTAGTAAAATGGCAAGAAATCCATTTAAAAAGGGAATATAGACTTATAATCCATTGAAATTCATTCATTCAAACATTTGTTGTCCAATGAATGTGACAGCAAGATATGGGACTATGTATTTCATCACTTTGATGTATAACTATACTCAGTATGGTCATGTCTATTTCATTTTAACAAATTAAAAGCATTAAATTGTTTTATAAAGTATGTGAATTTGGTGTAGAATCAATTAGACAAGAAAATAACAATATTAAGAACTGATCAAAGAAAAGAATACTATTTAATACGTTCAAGATGTTGTGTGATAAAAAAAGAATAAAAAGATTGAACCTTAAAACAAAATATCCTTGTGAAAAGATGAAATAGATCACTTTAGAATTATTAGTTTTATGATGGAATAAGAAAATTCACTTATCTCACAACCACTTATGTACTTAATTAATGCCCATAAAATTAATTACGAATACGTTATATGAGTTACGAATAGGTAAAAAACATGATATAACAAACCTAAAACCATGTGCATATGTTACATATATTTATTATCTTTCTCATAAATATAGATAACTAGGCCCATGAGAGTAGAAAAGTATCTTTATTAGGTATTTTGAACACTCAAAGGATTATGTATTCATAGGTGAACAAGGTAATGAAGGTGAAATAGGAGAAAACCTATTTTTATATAAGTTTCTTGAACATATTGATTTTCTTACATGAAAATAAGGAGAGAGACTTTGTGAGTTGGAGTAATCTCAATGAAGAATTGACTATAGATTAATTCAAATTGTAACCAATGAGCTTAAATATTGTATATGATTCTAGTGGGAGCAATAAGGACATTGATGAGCTTGTTTCTTATAAACCTTATTTACATCAAGGTAATTATTGAATAATTCCTAGGCGTTTTTTTAAAATATAAAGAGAAATTCAAATGATTCTCCCATAAGAAGTGGGTGAGCCAAGAAACTTAAATGAGACTCTTACTAGTCCTGTTAAAGAAGAATGAATGAAAGTAATGAAGGGAAAATGAATTATTTAAGTTCTAATCAAGTATGAGACTTATTTAGTCTCCTTAATGAGCAAAAAAATTTAGGAAAAATGGTTCTCAGAATAAAGTGAAAGTTTGATGACAATATCGAAAGATACAACACATGCCTTGTGGCTAAATGATATACACAATATGAGGGAATTAATTATAAAGAGATATTTTTATCTGTTATAAGGTATGCTTCAATTATGTATAATATTAACTATAATAGATAACATGGATATTAAACAGATGTAAAGATTGCTATTTTAAATGGAGTATTATAATAAGAAATTTATATGAAACAACCTATAGGCTTTATTGAGACAAGCCAAGTACATATGTTAATTATTGATTTCTGGCCTAAAGTTGTCCTCATGATAGTGGTACATATAATATGATTTTTCATATAATTTTTGTATGATTAATGGATATCATTATCTATATATTAAAATAGCTAACTATAAATTTATGATTTTATCCTTATATATGGATGATATTTTAATTGATAGTAATGATTATAAGATTGTTAAACAAATAAAAATTGGTTATCATTTGAATTTGAGATGAAAGATGCAGGTGAAGCTACATACATTCTTAGATTAATGATTTCCAAAGACCATTTAAGAGATTATTGTCTCTTTCTTAAGCAACATATATATTCAGAAAATTCTTGAACAAATTAGCATACAAAATTATAAATCAATTGATAATCTTTTTGCTAAAGGTGAAGGTCTCAATCAAAAGTTGTCCATTAACACCAAAAAAGAGAAAAAAATGAAGAAAGTTCCATATTTCAATAAGATAGAAGAATGATGTATTCAATGATATGTACAAGACTAGATATTTATTACGCTATTCGAATGGTGAGCAGATATTAGTCAAATCTAGGTTAAGCACATTAGGAAGTTGTAAAGAGAATATTGAGATATTTAAAAGATATTATCAGTTGTGCATTGTGTTATTAAGGCAATGACCTATATATATAAGGTTACATAAATGCAAATTGGGGAGTAGATTTAGATGAGAGAAAATCTATGTTTAGATATATTTTCTTACTCAACAATAATGTAATATCATGGAAAAGCATAACAACTTCATGTATTATGACTAAAAATGCTCTAAGTTTAGAAGTTTATTAGTTCATTTGGTAGTTACTAAAGGTAAGACTGGTGTAATCAATTATAATAGTTAAACAACAATCACTTATACAAAAGATCCCAAATTTCTTTCCAAAACCAAATACATAGATACCAAGTACAATTGCCTGAAAGATATAATTACATAAGGTGAAGTGAACATGAAGTATATATCTAAATGAGATATGATGATTGACCCAATGAAAAAATCAATTTCTCAAGATATATATGTTGGGTATGTGAAGTCACTTGTATTACATAGATATTGATACATTGTTGATGAACATTTCTAAAAATAACATTATATGATGACATTGTTTATTATATGATAAGCAATGTTTATTTTAATGTTAATTAGGCAATAATTAAGAGAAAAAAGCTTAAACAATAAAATTTATTTTAGATAATAAAAAAATAGTTTAGAGTGATTAAATAGTCAATATATTTGTCTTAATTTGCCATATAGGGGTTCTAAAAAGATGAAGTTTGGGGTAGACCAGTGAACTCAAGTTAAACATTAAGTAAATATAAACCAACATCCATAAGATATTTCATGAATAATAGATATCTAATCCAAATTACAAAAGAGTTGATACAATAACATATAACTCCTATTATGTGTGTAAAATCGATAATAAAAAGGGAATAATGTGAGTCATAATATCTTAAATTACGTTGTGTGAGACCCTAGAGGTTAACTATGCCTCATAGTATATTTTTATGACTCTTGTTTAATTCCTAATAGTTAAAGTTAAGATTTTTGTGGTGTGTTTTCGAAGCCTACCCTATAAATCTTTATAGGCAAAAGCACTTATCGCTTATATAATTATAGAGTACCAAGTGTCGATCCTACATACTATGACTACTAGTATTAACCTTTTTTTATTATTAGTTGCCCGAAAAATTATCGGAGGATGATTAATTAAGTTCTAATATATAGTAAAAAATAAAATAAATCAACATAATTAGCTAACTAGAAAAAATATTGAAAATAAGAAACAACCAATAATAACAATAGCCCAAAGATAGTGAATATCCTTAAGAATTCTCATGTAAATACGACTTTACACATCAATTTAACCTAAAGTTTATCGGACTATAGAAAATCCTCAATTATGCTAATATCTTTTTTAAAATTATTAACAACCAATCCTATATTAACTAACTAAAATATCTTTCTAATTAGAACCCTATAATTACATCAACTAATTTGTGAATTCCTCTATTATAATTGACTCTAATTTAGAATATTTAAATCAACCTATCTTTAGAATTACATATAACCCTTTTTTATTATGCTAGATCAATCAATAGAAAGGATTTGTTAATCTCAAGTGCATGAAATCAAACATGAATCAACATATCAATACATATTAATTTAAGAACAGTAAACAACACATAATCAATTCTCAATGGAAAAGAAGAATAAATTGAATTAAAATGAAATTAAAATAAAAAATTCATCTCTAGGTTCATCATATCCAACTATCATAAAGGTTTAGTTCCTAGTCATAGAAGATATAACCCCAAAACGAAAGGAAAAATATAATCTTTTAATCTTCACAAAATCTGCTTTAGATTAATAGAAATCCACTTTAGGTATGTCTCCTTGCTTGTTATTCATTCTTTTAACCACTACAAGTTGTATAATCACGCCTTCCAAACTTCTTTTTTTTTGCCCTTCATTTTTGCCTTTTATAGTTTGAAAAGTAGGTTCCTAAGTGGAATACGTGCAAGTACATAGTTATGTACCAAGTCATATACTTAACAATAATATAATCCTAGACATTTAGAGCAAACACATGTATAAATATGGGCTTAAAAATGAGAAAACGAGCTCATTAGCATACAAAAAAGGTGTACTTCTTAAACACGATCGTCTAACACCAACATGACTCAAACTCTTCAAACACAACTATATAATCTTGAAATTAAGAAATAATGGAGAACACAAATAAGTACACAGATGTGTACTAGGTCATTTACTTTCCCTATAACTTCATAACTTAATCAAAATAACTCTAAATTGTTTTAAATTTGTCTAAATTCATTCCATTTACTCCAAATTTTTGAATTACAAATATGAAAAACGAAATATTAATTAATTCATTACCAAAAAATAAAAACACTCAAATAAACAAATGATACTTACTAATATAAACCTATAAATATGAATGGTTATGAACTTATCAAACTTTCCTACACTTAGACATTTGCTTCTCCTCAAGCAATTTATAATTTAAATTTATAGACCCTTCTAAATATCCACCTCTCCTCTATCTCAACCTATCTATCTACACTTTGAATGGTCATATCTCAATAATCAAAACTATATTATAATTATAATCAAACAATCATAGAATGAACTCCCACAAGCAAACACCAAAAATGATATCTTGATAATCTTTCTGAAATTAAGTAAAATAAGATTTAACACCCTTACACAAAAGATTCACTCAATTTGCTCAAAGTGTTTAGGGTGACAGTTACTAAAACTCTAAAATCAATACTTAGAAGGAATCTTAACCATATTATTGCTAATAAATCACATCTTTACCATCACAAAATAAATTATAAACAAAAATTAGAAGATCTTTATCAAGATGTAACAAGGCTTAGGTAAAGTTATAGTGGGAGTAAATTTTTGGTAATGAAAATGAAGGAATTTGTATAAATAAGATTACACAAATTTTGGTTCAATCTAGCACAAACACTCCCAATAAAATGTAAATAAGTTGCAAAATAAGTCATGAATAACGCAAGTATCTTCTCTTTCTTCTTTTCATAATTACACCAATTTAAGTACATACACTTTTTTCTTTTTTAATTAAGCTCATTTCAAGATATTTCTAAATTGATTGCTTTCGAGCTTATAAGGAGAATGTATAAAAATTTGATATTTAACATATAAGAAGACATAGTCTCAAAAACATAAACTTGCACCTTTAGCAAACTATAAAAATTTGATATTTAACATATAAGAAGACATAGTCTCAAAAACATAAACTTGCACCTTTAGTCAAACCAACTATATGACCTCATTCTTAATACTTCTTCATCTAATCAGATTCTTATGTAATCAAGTAAATATAATCCTTCAAGGTGAAAAAGTAGATGATAGACTAACAAAAAACAAGTTCATCAACTTTTAATGTAGTTAAAATAATTTAAAGAAATGGTTAAAGGTCAAATTTGGTTACGTCTAAACGATAAAAAATAGGGTAGGGTAAAATCAAAGAAAAAGAATAAACTAAATTTTAATCTATGTGCCTTTTTCGTCTTAATGCAACAAAAACAACAACAACAATACCCAATATGAATCCCACTGATATATGAGGTCTGGGTTCATCTTAATGCCTCTAATCTAACTTATGGTCTCAACATGCATAATAAAAGCAAGTTTAAGAATCATCTAACTATGCATAATAAACACACAATAAAGAAAAATAGAGCATAATATAATAATGATGATTGTTTATAGGCCTAAAAGCTTATAATCTAGGCTCATGTAAGAATAAATCCTACGCACTTTTATCCAAATCAATTATCAAAACACCTATGCATAAATTAGAAAATAAGAATCCATCTAACCATGCCTTCTTCCTCTTGTATTCTAACCTAACTCAATGATTCACTATAACTCAAGTTGTTTCAAGATAAGAATTAATAAATTCAAAATTTTTATTAAGAAAAATAAACATATAAGAGCTAAAATATGTTTGAAAGATGATCAAGTTGACAGTAAAATTACAATACCACTTCCCCATATTGACACAATGAAGAATAAAAAATAATGAAAGACAATCAATATAAGGAAAGGTAAAGTAAACTAGTACTTCTCTGTTTTGTAAATAAAATATTATGATTCTTGGCATGAATTCCAACCAAATCATATGCAATAATCCTTGCTCCCAAAAAAGGGATAAAGCATAAAAAAGAAATAGCAATTGAAAACATATATTGACTATATATATAGAAAATTATGGGTTAATGTATTAATAATAGACAAAAAAAGGAAAGGAAACATAACATCATTTTAGCAATGCTAATCCCTTGCTAACTATCAAAACAAAATAAAACAAAATTCAAGAATCATAAGATCAAAGAAAAGATAATTTGTCCTGCCACTCGTCTATAAAATCTTGGACAGTCTGAGTCACCATGGTAGCCAAAATATCCATAATCTGAGCATCAGTTGCCTCATACTCAATCTCATTAGGTGAATCAGTTTGTTTTACTAAAGGAATATCAAGTTCCTTAGTAACTATGGCAACTCTATCAATTGGAACTGGTGCCTTTACTATAGGATCATCTGACTACTGAGGTAGTGGAGGAGGTATACTAGCTCTCATATATGGAGGTGAAACTACAATTCCCAAATGATCAACAATATGGAAGAGAACATCCTCTATCCATCTATCATGTTCCTTTAATCTCAATACAAGATCCCACTAACCATCTTTGTTATTCCTTGGACCCATAACATTTAACCCACAAAATTTTCTAATTGATCGATCCGATCCTAATCATGTTGTTGAGAGGTGGATGGCTGAATAGGTGTGTTGACACCAATAAAAGGTTCATCTTGATGCTTGGGTCTAACCAAAGGTGATGTTGGAGGAATATCATGGTTGGGCTGTAACTTTAGTACATCAGGGTGATCCCCTTTAACGCTATCTGTAGCCTCAATCTCTTAGGCTTTAATTAAAACATAATGGGGTCCTTGCTAGCCTTGACTCTTATGTATCATACTCATGGATCTCAAAATATCAATATAGATGGGTATCATTTATTGCATAATTTGCATCTCAGGTAATCTTGCCAATAACCTCATACCTCTAACTAATATGATAACATATGGTCCCACACAATTAGCTCCAACCCTAGAATCATATTCTTGATGCTTGAAAAACCAAATGCATGGATAAGGTGGAAGGGAGTTCCATTAACCATACTATATAAGTTGAAAATATTTCATCTTATTCACCACTCCAATACTTTCACCTCTCTCACTTAATGTATAACTCAAGAAAGAATGCATGTACCTCAGTGCCTAGGATCGTAGCATAAAGGCTTTTGATCGTATGGGTTTATAACGTCATTCTTAGCTAATAGTGCACTAATATGTTTGTTTAGTAGTACTAACTAAAAGGTCCACTCTCAAAGTAAAATAAACCTCAGAAGCAACAAACTTAATAAAGTAACATCTCACATATATGAAAAACTGTGTATAACTCATACTCTTTCATTCCCCAAACACTTGAATCTAAATAGTGTCATCCAAACTCCAACTAACGTGCTTCTTCTCCAATGTAAAGGTGATGAAGAACTCAACTCTCTATATGTAGGCTCCTCAATCATAAAGAAACTATCACATTCACCAACACTTAGTAAATCTTGAACATCCTATGCTAGTCTAACTTAATCAAGCACTACCCAATCCATATACCTACTCTTACCAAATGATTTGCTCACAAATCCCTTAAGTATAGTGGCAAATGAGGGTGTAGTAAAGTGTAGCATGGACTGAAATAGCAGTGGAGGCTGTGTTGAGTTGAGTCATCTCAATGGTTGTTGAGATGTGCTTTCACTTTTATCTCTTTCTAAGGAGTTCCTTTTCCTAATGCTGATGTATAACATATATCCTCTCTGTCATTATACCCTAAAGTAAGAAAATAAAAGCATTTTCTAAATACACATGTGAACTTCTTAATGAAAATTACCACATCCATAAGAGATGTCACCCCGCAAATAACCATATATAAGAAAAAAGAAAACAGTGAGAATGATAAGACTTTACAACCTAATCTCCATCTTTGCGTGAATAGTTAGAAAAGAATCATCTTAATCTAGTAACATAGGGTAATATATAACCAAATAATCACAACTTAGTAGATGGAAGTATCACAAAAATAAAATGCCCTAAGAAACCCAAAAACATGATTAGATGTCAAAAACTCACCTTAATATTTTAAACAATATGATTAAAGCAAAAAAAAATCCACCTTAATCGTTATTCAAACCTAAAAACACGATTAAAATATTAAAATACCAAAACATAGGCAAGAACATGCGCATGTTTATGGCCTTGTTGCCTAATTCATGTTTAAAGCTTAAGAAACATGATCATATACAACTAAATATAGTTATGTAACTGAGTATGTTAAGACAAGATGAATACAGGTTATAATAAGCGTGTGTTATAGACTTTGTTGTCTAATTAAAATTTAAAAATTAAGAAATATAGGTGTGTAAGCAAATGCTAAAAAAATACACTGCCTCCACACGAGCTTGATAGTAACTCATCAAAACTTTAAAAATCCAAAGAAAAAGGAGATAGTAAGGTATATGATTAAGAACATAGGCATGTTCCTAGTTGTGTAAGTTACTGAAACTAAAAAAGCCTACATGACTTATGTTTATAGGTATGTTTAAGCTCGTGTAACTCACTTATGGGGCTATTTGTAAAATATGACAACCAACACAAGTGTGTTAAAAGTCATGTAACTTACTCAAACCTTCAAATAACCTTTCTTCACGTGAAACATATTTATGTTTATCTTTTCACTAAGCTGGTAAAGAAGCATGCCCACCAACATGGACATGTTGGTGGGCGTGTAACTTAATGAAAGTTTCATACTTAGCCATATTTCTCCTACTTTCAAATTTATACACCAATAAATATACCCAAGGCATAAAAGACGAAAAATAACACTCAAAATATATAGAAGCCAAGACAATCTTTTATACTAAACCACGACAATAACATAGATATAAAGTAAAATATAAAAATTATGAGTTATAAACCCCAAAACAAAACAAAATGAAACAAAATTACCAAATAAACTTAGGTTGTCTTCTAAGAAGTGCTTGTTTAATGTTATTAACTTGACATTTCTACTTCAACTTACAACTCTTTGTATTAGAAATTTAACTCCCCTTTAGCAAGCTTTCAAAATGAACTCCAAAATATAACTTCAACCGATGGTCATTCACTTTAAACGTGCCTTTTTCTAAATAGGTTACCTCCACTATGTCACAGAAAAAACGTGTTTGACTATAAAAGGTCTAGACCATCTAGACTTCAACTTACCTTGAAACAATTTAAGCTAGGAGTTGTATAAGAGAACTTGACCTTCCTTTTTGAACTACTCGACTTGCTTAATCTTCCCATCATGGTATCTCTTGGTCCATTCCTTATACAAATTTGAAATATCATAAACTATTATATGAAATTCTTCTAACTTATTCAAGAACTTTTTAGGCCATTTTATTTGTATGCTAATGTCCTCTAATAACATAGCAATTCTTCAAAATCCTCTATCCTTTTGGTTAAGGATCACATCTTCTAACAATTTGTTCTACGTAAAATCTTAAATAAATAGGGATCCTCTAAAAATAATCTTTCAAATTAGAAAATAACTTCCTCTTTTAATGATGAGAAAACCTTTAAAGAAGAATCTTAAGAACTAAATAATTAGTAAAGTTAGTAAACCATAGAGCTTCGAGCTCACTTAACTCTTCAAGATTGTAAAGACGCTCTTCTAGAAATGCATCATTGATGTTATCTTCTCTAAGATTCTCCAAATTTGGGTTAGTTAAACATGATAAATAGTTTGTTGCTAGGTTATCAAATTCCCTTTTCATTTATGATCTCCAAATTGAATTATTGCAACAAGATCCATATAATTGGTCTTAGTTTAGCACCTGGTTACTAAAAAAATATCATAATATAAAATGATCAGTGTAAACAACAACTTTGAATAAGAGTAAATAAGATCTAAACTTATCAAACATAAAAACTATTTCTAGCAATTCTTTTTTGTGATTACATAATTTTCTTGAACATTTTTCAAAATCTTACTAGCATATTAAATAAGTTGAAAATGCTAGTTCTTCCTCTACCTCAAAACTACATATTTAAAAAATCTATCGCACACGTATTAGTTTAACATGCAAATTCCAATATAAAGCAAGCATTATTTAATTTCTCCTTAAGAATGGTGAATGCATGTAAACACTCTTGAGTAAATACAAAAGACACATCTTCTTAAGTTACTTGGTTAAAGGCCTAACAATTTTAGAAAAGTCTTTATTGAACATTCTATAAAAATCTACAAGTGTTAGAAAAATCTTAACAACCTTTATTGAAGTTTGGGTTGGTAATTTTTCAATAGTTTTGATCTTTTCGCTATCTATGTCCATTCCCCCTATGAGATCTTATGTCTAGAACTATGCCCTCTTATACCATAATATGACCCTTTTTCAAATTAGTTTCCTTAAAAATTTTAACCATTATTTCTAAATTATTGAGGCACAAATCAAAAGAATCACCAAAAATAGAAAATGCATCTATAAATACCTCTAGATGTCCTCCACTATCATAAAAATGACCATCATTAACCTTTAAAATGTAGCGGGCCCAAAAGACATCTTCTTACAAGCAAACATACCATATGGATACGTGAATGTTATTTTCTTATGGTCCTCTGAGGCTATGGGAATTTGAAAATAGTTGGATAAACCATCTAAAAAGCAATGGTACATATGGCCAACTAGTCATTTAAGCATTTGGCTAACAAAAGGAAAGGGAAAATGATCTTTCTAAGTGGATTCATTCAACTTTCTATAATATATACATACTTTCCACCTACGATGACCCTCATAGGAATCAACTCAATTTTCTCATTAGTTATCACCGTCATCCCTTTTTTCTTTGGAACAACTTGTACAAGGCCTACTTAAGAACTATTAGAAATAAGGAAAAACATAACTTTATCAAGAAGTTTAATTAACTCAGCTTTGACAACTTCCTTCATATTTGGATTAAGCCTTCTTAAGGTTGCACAAACGATTTGAATCATCTTCCATATAAAACTTATGTATGTAAAAAGAGAGGCTAACTTGTCTAATATCTTAAATCTTCCAAGTCATTGCCCTCTTATGCTTTCTATATACCTTTACTAACTTTTCCTTTTAGTTTGTCTCTAAATTTGATGCTATAATGATTGGTAACTTTGAGTCCTTCTCCAGAAATGATTAATCAAGATGATCGAATAACTTCTTTAATCCCAAAGCAAGTGGATCTTCAATGGAGGGTTTCAACCTTTTTTCTTTACTCCTGTCAATCTCCTCAAACTCTTTCTTTCGTACAATAGGTTTATTAACCTCAATATAGGATATTTGCTCAACTCTTATAAGGTTATCTTTCTTCTCCTCCTCACTTAAAGGCACAACTCTAGCTGGTCTTCATGGATAATTTCCTACATAGAATCTAAAACTGTAACATCAATAGCATAAAAAAGAAACAAGTATGATGATGTTCAAAAAGGTATTATAAAACATCATATATTTTAAATATTACCTCTTTATCCTTAACCCTAAGCATAAATTTACCATTATTAACTTCAATTATAGTGCTAGCAGGAGCAAAAAATAGGTCATCCTAAAATCAAAAGTACTTTAATATCATCATCTATGACTAATATCATAAAATCAAATAGAAAAATAAATGTATCTACCTTAACAAACATATAGAGCATTTAATTGACCTATCAATTAATTAAATGCTCATTTTGGTTAGTTTATACCTTTCTAACAATTTCTTAAATAAAAGAGCATTAAATTAATAAAGCTCCTAAATCAACCAAAACTTTCTCAATAAAAAAATATCAATTAAATAAGGAATAGTAAAACTCCCTAGATCTTTAAGCTTTTTGAGCAGCTTGTTTTGTGAAATGGTATAGCACTTTTTACTTAATATCCAGTAGATAACTTTTATAACTTCCTCTTTTTTGACAATAGCTCCTTCAAAAATTTAGCTTACTTGGGCATGTGTGAAAAAGCCTCAGAAAAAGGAAAGTTGATGTGGAGTTATTTAAAAAGTTCAAGGAACTTACCAAAATGCCCATCCATATGATTCTTCTTCAACTTTGCTAGGTATGGAATAATAGGTTTGAGCTCCTTGGTTGAGATCACTGACCATCTTTCTCCTTCTTTTTATTCTTTCTAGCAACTTTCTCCTCTTGATTCTTTTCAGCGACTTTCTCCTCTATACCTTGTTTCTCTTCCACTCTTAATTCCTTGCCACTTTTAAGGGAAATTTCCTTTACTTACTCTTGAGGATTTGTTTTAGTATTGTTAAGCAAGCTTCCTTGTTGTCTCTCACAAACCAACTTGGCAAGTTGTCCAATCTAGTTCTCTATATTATGAATATAAGCCTCTTGATTTCGTAATGAAGTTTCAATAGCCTAAACTTTAGATATCTAAATAAAATTTACCATGATCCAAGTTAGGATTCTTCTTTTAAGGTGGATGGTGTTGTTGGAATCCTGTGAAGGTTTGCCTTTGTTTTCCTTGATTTTGTCAAGAAAAATTTGAGTGGTTCCTCCAACCTGGAATATATGTATATAAGTATGGATTATTCTAGAGATAAGGTATATTACCTATGTAATCAACATGTTTAGTTAGTGCTATCACAACCTTAACAACCTGAAATTCTTGGCCAGTATGTCCTCCCCTACATACATCACATTGCTTCACCTGAGTTAGTTATTATACAAATAAAAATCCATCAATATTTTTATTGAGAGCTTCAACCTGAGCTACCAAAGTTGTGACTACATTAACATTATAAACGCAGGCAACCTTATTAATCTTTTCTTGAATGGAATGCCATTGATAACTATTTATAGCCATCCCCACAATCAACTCCTAGGATGCCTCAAGCATTTTACTATTTAAAGAGCTGCTGCATTTATCATCTACCTAGTTAATGGATTTAGACCATAATAGAATGTTTGAACCTATAACCATATAGGAAGGCCATGGTGTGGGTATCTCCTTGTTAACTCCTTGAACCTCTCTTATTTATTATATAATATTTTTGATTCAATATGAGGATAGGAAAAGATATCATTCCTTAACCTAGTAGTTTTGTCTAGTAGGAGGTACTTCATCAAGAATTTTTCAACCATCTAGTCCCATATAGTGATAGATCCCTTAGAAAGACAATTTAACTACTACTTTGCTCGATTTCTCAATGAAAGGGAAACTACCTCATTCTTATTGCATCATCGGTGGCTCTATTAATTTTGAATGTATCACATATCTCCAAAAGATTTACTATATGGGCATTAAGGTCCTTATCTTATAGCTCGTCAAACTGAACAAACTATTACACCATATGAATGACATTTGGCCTAATCTTGAAATATTTAGCTGTAACAATTGGCCTGATGATACTAGACTCAATAGCAGTTAATAATGTTATCACATATTCAGACATAGGCTTTTGCAGTTCTACTATGATTATTTGTTGCTCATCTTTAAATTATTGCTTCAACCCTTCTTGCTTCTATTTAAGTTCATTATAAGATTATGAAGAGTTGTTATCTCAATTTTTAAATCTTTTTCAACAAATTCAGATAGATTATTTCAAGTCATACATAAGCCAAGCTCCTGAAATAACAATAAAAAAAGAGAAGTCGTTAATTAAAAACAAAAAATGAAAGAAAGAAAGAAAATATGAAAGGAAAATAATGGCTAGATTAATATAAATTATATTCCTAACATTATAGTCCTTAACAACGAGGGCAAAAACTTGGTATGTTTATGATCTCCTACCCTATCAATCCTTCTGGGCAAGTGCACCTATTACTTATATAATATAGATTATGAAATGCCAAGTGTTGATCCCATAAAGACTATTACTACTAATATTGTCCCTTTTCCTATTATCTTCCAAACAAATTATGGATGATGATTGATCAAATTCAAATGCAAAGTAATAGACTAAAATAAACTAGCATAATTAACTAACTAGAACAAATATTTAAACTAAGAAACAATCAATACTGATAGCAGTTTTCGAATAGTGAATTTCTCTAAGACTTCTTATGTAAATAAGACTTCACATATCAATTTAATCTAAAGCTTATTAGATTGTAGAAATTCCTCAATTATGCTAATTTCTTTCTCAAGATTGCAAAAAACTAATTTTAGGTTGATTAATCAAAATCTCTTTCCAATTAAAGCTCCTAGCATTGCATTAAGTTATTTATGAATTTTCTATTATATTCGACTCTAATCCAAAAAATTTGTGTCAACCTATCTATAAGATTATATACAACTATAATTACCCTAGATCAATTTATACAAAAGATTTCTCAATCTCAAATATACGAAATTAAACGTAAATTAACATATCGACACATATTGATTCAATAATAATAAAAATAATAATCAAATGTTAATAAAGTTGAAGAATAAATAAGATTATAATCGAATCAAACTACAAAATCTATTATAGGATTCATCATATCCAAGTTCCATAAATGTTTAATTCCTAATATAGAAGACACAAAACCAAAACTGAAGGAAAAATAGAAACTAAATGAAACATGATAAAATCTCTTTTAATCTTCACGTAATCCACTTCAGATCGATAGAAATCCACTCTATGTATCCTTGCTTATTGTTCATTCTCTCTGCCACTCTAGGTTGTCTAATCATGCCTCCTAAACTTCTTTTTTTCCTTTGCCCTTTAGTTTTGTCTTTTTATAGTTCAAAAATTAAGTTTCTGGGTGGAACACGGATAAGTACACAACTATTTGCAAGGTTGTATACTTAGCAATCACATGATCCTCGATATTCATAAAAAACATATGTATAAACATCGGCTTAAAATAAGAATGCATGCTCAAAATGAGAACACTGGCTCATTAGCGTAAAACATAAGGGTCTACTTACACATGGGCATGTAATGCAAAAATGCCTCAAACTCCTCAAACCTGACCATGTAAGCTTGAAATTAAAATAATAATAAAGAACACGGTAAATCATGTTCTTGCCTTGTAACTTTATCACTTGATCAAAATAGTTTCAAATTACACCAAACTTGTCCAAATTTGTTTCTTTTGCTCTAAATAAGTAAATTACAACCTAAAAATAAAATATGAATGAATAAAGTACCATAAATAATAAAAATACTCAAAAAAGTGAAATTAACTATATATAAACCAAAAATATGAATGATTAAGCACTTATTATGTTATTTTAGAATGTTTTGAAAAAATCATAAGCAATACAATCTTATGAGGCAATTTTAGGAAAGAAAATTTAATTTAATTTGAGATAATTTAAAATAAACGAATGTCATTTTGATTAGTGACTTATAGTAAAAATGTGTTCAAATGTGACTACCATACTTACAATAAAAATATACATAAAGGTGACTACCATCTATTTGTGAAATAATTGAATGCAATTATGATATGATGAAATAAATATGATAAAAATAATAGTAAGGATGTGAGATATGACCTAGGGTATAACATACAAAATCTTCTTAACTACTTATTCATTGGTCAACATAACATATATTTATAATAGATATATGGTAATAAGTTCTCATCATGTACTAATAGCATGGTCATTAAACAAGTATAGGAATTTTGACAATTGTATTGATTAATCATGTCATGTGTGAGTGGGTGATGAAGGATACAAACACCTTTGACTGGTATCTATTTGAATAAAATAACTTGTGGTAGTTGAAATAGTTCTTTACAACTTATCATATATTAGTAGGTGTTCATTGCGCAAATGCGCAGTGGGAATTTAGAAACGTATAATGCCCAGTTGTTAATATATATAGGTTTTGTTATGAATGGTTAAGATGTGTAAGTGAATATTGTTAAAATTAAAATTTAGAAGGAAAAATTGGAGATATATGATGCAAGACATAATTTTGTAAGGGGAAAGAGGAAAAGATATAACAAGTGAATATTTAAATTGGATTAATAAAAATGAAAACAACAACTGACAATCCAAACAGATGAAGGAAAATTTGTTATAATATTTTAGTAAAGAATATAGCAACTGCAAAATTTGATATGAAATAAAGTAAATCAATGAAAACTTTTTTAAAAAATTCTGACCAAGGTAGAAAATAACCAATAGGTATGTGAATTAAAAAGAAATTACTGACTAAGCAAATAGAATGAGAACAAGAGATTAGAAATACAAGACATAATACAAGAGAAATGCAATTCAGCAATAGTGATCAATAAATAGCAAAAAAGATAATGAAACAATAGCACGAATAGTTTGTATATGCATTAAGATTACAGTCATCCGAGCACTAAGGATCAACAAATAGCAAAAAAGGCAGGGAAACAATAGCAAAAGGAGTTTAAAAGTGCATTAGGATTACAGGGATCAGAGATATAATAAACTTTAGGAATTATCTTGTCAATTGGTAATCCTTAAGTTATGGAATGGAATATCGGTAATGCCTAGAATTTGATCAATGAAGTATTCAGTGATGATTATGAAAGTTGTATGTTTCATAGATGTAATTTTTGGAGGAGTAGGCTTGATGTAGCACATAAGAAGTCTGTAATGTAAATTTCACGAGAGAACTAGAGATTTGTTCGCTAGACCCTTTAGGAAAAAGGGTTATATCCCTTTGACTACGTATCTTAGGACCTATAAGATCGGTGACTACATCGACATCAAGGTTAATGGCACTGTTCACAAGAGCATACCTCATAAGTTCTACTATAGATGCACTGGTCGCGTCTGGAACATCACCAAGCGAGCTGTTTGTGTCGAGATCAATAAATAAGTAATTTATTATTCACTTTACTTGTTTCAGATTTGGTGAAAAATAGAGTTGACGTAAATTGGATTTTGGGATTTCTATTATAAGATTTGCTTGTTTTATATATTTTTTTAGAGAGAGACTAAAGGTGGCAAGTATTGCAGACAAGTTGTTGGACATATACGCATGATGCCCTCTGATGCTCCAGTACAGTGTGGTGAGATAATAGACCTAAGTGGATACAAGAGGAGGAGGGGAAGGCCTTACAAGACTTGGAGGGAAGTGATCAAGAAAGGTATGTCAGAGTTAGCCCTCACTGAGGTAGTTGTTAGAAGTAGGAAAGTTTGGCATAATAGGATAACGATAAACGACACACGTATCACATAGGAAGTTCAACCCACTGTTGGGGAAAGACTCCCGCGATGAATGCCTAAATCGTAGGATTGTCTTATCCTTAGGGCTGCTCAGTGAAGACCCCAGTGTGACTAGCGACGAAACGGGCTGGTCTTTACAAGGTGTAAGGTACTGATAGATCGGGTTATACATTAGGTATGTCTTCGTCTTTTATTGTAATTCTATTTACTTAACTATTTGGTGTGCGGGATTTTACTTATCCACTTTTTTCTTCCATGTCCTACATCATTACTTTGCATATCACATCTGCATGTGGGTCTACCAGAAACAGCCTCTCTACTATGTAGGGGTAAGGCTGCATACTATCAGACCTCCCCAGACCCCACTTCACTGCGGGATTTCAGACTGGGTGTGATGATGATGATGATGTGTTTGATCCTCTATTTGTATTATAGGTTTTGGAGTTTTTTTTGTAATAGAACCTTTAATTGTATAAACTATATGTTTAATGTTTATGATTTTTTATTAGTTTATGCTTATAATATTTGTTCCTGTCTTTATTGAGTGGAGATTTCACCTACTTAAACCTTGTGCAATTCTTGAAGAACAAACAATCCATTATGGGCATAGTATTTACTTGGTTGTTCAAATGAAATTATCGAAAATTTTCAATTAGCTTGGCACGTCCTGTCGTCTTCATAAACCAAAGGCCTAAGTAAATTTGGACTAAAACATTGATATCTACTATTAGTCGATTCAAAGAATTGGAATTGAGTTAATCTTAACTTTGCTTAAGCTCTTTTTTATAACAAATTTCTTGTAGTAAGGAGTTCACTTGGATTATTCTTATCTAAACGATGAAGTTGCATGACTTGGTTTATCTTTATATTAAACACAAGATTGGAAATGTGAGACAGAACTTGAAACATTGTCTTTGTTTCGTTTATCTCCTTTGTTTCTATTTCTTCATGCTTATTTGTCTCTTGTATATGTATTAGAGGAGATAGTCTAAGCAAATTGAAAACTTATGATCACAAATAATTACAGTAGAGTTGACTTGTGGATTTAAAACAAAACTTGTTCTCCTAGGCAAGTATGAAGCATTCCTTAATTATCATATAAACACAGTAGTAAACTTGGCGAATGTCAAATACTTTAGATTTAACCAAGAAGAAGCAGTCAGGAGGTTGGATCACTAAGTTGAAGACTGTTAGAATTGGAAACACAAATATATTTGGTACATATTTGTGCTTTCTCCCTTTTTCTTTATGGAAAGATTTAGCTTTTGTTCCGTGTGCCTGCAACATGTATAAGTAAGGCTCTTCTTTCTTTATATTTTTGTTTGACTTTAAGCCTTAAATGCATATTTTTAATCTTCAAACCTTTAATTGAGTCACAATTCAGTCCTAAAGAATCTTAAAACATTTCATTTGAATCAATATTTAATTATATATTTAACGTTGGTTCCACCATACACCTTTAAAGTAATTTATGATTTTAGTTATAAAAAACAATTGTTATTACTCAAATGTAAAAAGGGAAAATGATCAAGTTTCAAAGTAAAAGTTTGGAAAGGCACTAACTCATTCTCAATTTTTATTATCCATAATTCAAATTATTGTTCTAGCTCCATTAGCATTTTAGAGACCACACTATATTATCAAAAAGTTGGTAAAGAGAGGAACTGAAATGATATACCTTTTATGTATGTCATCATATGATAAAACACGATAAACATACATATTTATAATTTCATCCCCTTCGTACCTGGATAACTCATTTATATCTCGAATCTGAAAAAACAGAAATTAAAAAAATTCATTTTCGATCAATTACAGGAATAAAAAGGCATAAAAAAGGCTATACATAATAATTAATGCTATTCCACCTTATTTAGTAGTAAAAATTTCTCCTTTGTGGCTCTCTCAAGAAAAGTTGTGACGGACCTAAGAAGGGAAGCAATTGATCTCAAAGTGGGTTTTACGATAGCAGGAGAATGGTAATTGTTTGAATTCTTAGAAATCTATCACACAATGTGTCAATCATAAAAGTCTTTATTCTTTCCAGGATCAAAAACATGGGTTTACAAAAGGGCATAAAGGAACACCCCCTCAAGGTTTATATATACCTGGACTCTCAGAGATTTCCTTGTGACTAGAAAATACAGATAGGAACTCAAACTGAAGCATAGCCTAGATGTGTAGAGTTCTAACTTCTTTTTACCCTAACCATTTACATAAAAGAATAATTAGTATCATATACAATCATGAAATTATCTCATTCCTTATGATGGAGATCTCCTCACATGAAACATGAGCATGCCTTAGAAGACTGTACTGGTCCGACAAAAGGAGTATCATCTAACTCATAAGCAAAAAGAGCACGATTCGTATTGAAGAGCCCTTAAACAAAACCAAACTCGTCATTCTCTTAATAAGTCTACACCTATAATGCTAAAATAAAGAACAATTTTAAACCAACTGAGGGGAACAATAAGAGCTATTGAAAGAACACTCCTATAACTTGTACTAAAAAGCATATTTTAGACTCCATAAATGTTTCAGATCCTAACCATCTCTTAAAATTTTGTAGACTTTCTCCGTTTATAGATCATTTGCCTACTTCTCCATTAAATGATAATATAAAAGCTTCCATTATTTTTTGAAATGATAAGACATTGATATGATACAGTATAATAAAATAGGATTACTCTTTCTATCTCATCCTACCATATAGTTTTGAAATTTATTAAATTTTTAGCAAATACATAGGGGATGAAATCCCATCAACATAAGCAATATTAAATAGTATACTTAGAACTATATTTCCTATTAATTGGCTGCAATTTAACTTATAAAACAGGCACCAGGTAAAAGATGTAATTCAGATCGACACTTTAGGTTGGCATAGTAACTTGAAAGCAAAACTGAAAAGGGTAAAAAATGCAATACTGACCTTCAGTAGTTAAGTTAGACACCACTTTAAATGCATGGATTTTTACATTGGCATCTTTTGGCTTAAGCAATTGCAAAACCTTTTGTAGTCCATGACTTGGATCTCAGTTATCGTACAACTCCATGCATAAAATTTGTTTACCTTGCTTAAAAAGAGAGGCCATCGGTGGCTTGTGTCTATTGGTGGATTCATTAAAGTGGTACTACCTATATTGAAACACAAGGGAATCTAAAGAAGTGAAGTAATTTCCAAATCTGCCTTTATCAACATACCTTCTCGTCTGTAAACACAAAAATGATGTTAGCAGGGCAAGAATTTAAAAAATACACATTTGTGATTGAAGAAGAGACAGATCTGCTTCATCTTATTTCTCAAAACCACTGATGTTGATGTAAACAGTTATTTGAAAGCATTTCAGTTAGTATTAAAACCAAATAATTACGGGCTTAAAGTAAGAAGAGCATATATCTGAATAAAATTACATGATCAGATTTAAGATTCAAGTGTAATAACTGACTTTTCAAAATCATAATTTCTTCTACCATTTTCTTCTTTTCATTGGCATCATCCTCCAGTTTCTTGTGCAGCTTTATAACCTCAGCATCACCACTTGCCTAGTGCATGAAATAACCCCTTATATTTAACAAATTCCAAACTCATTTATCTTCTTATATAAGTAGGGAAGGAAGTAAGAAAAGCTTGGAATCACACAAAAGCAGTATAGCAATAGTAAAGTATTGTAATCCATATAACATATACTAAAGACTATAAAAATTGCTCTAATTGACTCTTGAGCTTGTTGGCCTCCTCTTCAACTCACTTTCTTAACTGAAGTTCATTTTCAAGCAGCCTCTTTAAGCAGCAATGTCCTCACTCACAGAAACCCCCAACTTCTGAAAATAATAAGAGATGGAACATGTGGAGGAACAATAGTTATCAAGTTTAAACTAATCGCAAAGTAAAACACTAAGAGACCTGATATACAATGATGAGGATAGCACATAATGGAAACATGTTTACCTTTGAAACACGTCATGATTGTTTTCTTGGTGTATAAAAGATGCATGCAAAGGAGTCAAGTTATGCTTAACATTTGCCATATATGTCCCGAGTCGAAAACAAACTTATACCAAGGCAAGATACAACAGAAGTATCCTAGCTAGAGTTGATAGGGGCAATGTATTATCATCTCAAAACTGGCCAGATTGATCAGCCTAACTAGTAAAGATACCTTAACAATTTGAAAACCTTAAAAATATCAGTTATAGATAGAATACCTTTCCATTACATTTACTGGTGAAGCCATCATACTGAGTCACCATGATTTTCTCTTCGAGTTTCTTGACTAACTCCATATACTCCATCTGGCAATTTATTTTTTCCTTCTGCCGAAACAGCATAAATCCCAAATTGGATACATTTTCATGTAAAAAACAAATATTAGATTTCAGTAAAAAAGTTTCCTAATTAAGAAATGTTCACTCATTCCACTTTTGTTTCCTCATGCAGTTGCCAAAGGTTAAATGAATAGTAAACCAAGATATTTCATTCTAAAATTTTACCCAATTGTAACTTATTTAATGTCAAAAGAATTGGTGGCCACAGAAAAGTAATCAACAAAATTTTAATGAAAAATGCAGGATGTGTAAGTAGTGGATTAACCTCTAAGGCTTCTGTAAAGTTTCTTTCCACGCCAGAAATTCAACATTGTGCTTCTTAATTAATTCTTTCGACTTCGTCATCAAAATCTTTTTGTTGTCTTTTATTTTCAGCAATGAGCTCGTTAACTTGTACTTTAATCTTTCGAGACAAACTTTTATAATCAAATTCTTCCTTTATTTTTAACATATTCTCAACCTTCATAGCCTATAAAAAAATGATGTTGCAAAACAACCACAAGTTGGTTAATCTTATAATCTATACGTAGATAATAAGAAACTGCAGAAATAGTAATCTTATTGCATATTATAAAAATCAAGTAATGGGATGCAAGGAAAATTAGCAAATGAATTCAGGTAGCTGAAGATTTATAGATTTATAGACTTCGCTTCCTCTAACATATGCCCCTTACTCCCTGCAAAAAACAAAGGATGATTCACATTGCATGGAATGATAACTCCTAAAGAACCATGAAAGCTATGAGTGTCAAAATTCATATCGAATGGTCACAGTGACTGCTATCCCTTTTCATTAAGAAAAAGGTCACAAATATCAAACATAAGCTATACAGAGACCATCATAAACTTAATAGAGTGAACACCACGATTAGGCACATATGTAATACTATAATATTTTGAAAATGAACAACTCTTCAAGTAAATCAACCTAATGTATGATTAACTAATTTAGGAAATGGTTAAATTGTGCAAGGAACATTTACATTAAATTCAACATCATGTTTTCGAACAAGTGCCTCTGCATGGCTACTCAGACCAGCAGCTAAGCAAAGAATTAGGTTAAATTTGAATTCTATTTAGTATTTATAGTAAACATGAAAGACTCATGTGCTTGCAAAAGGACAATCTTGAAATGAAAATTTTAAGAAAAATTGTCGTCATGAAACTTACATTAGTAAACCAAATTAAACTAGAAAAGTAATTGAAGAGAATACCTGGATCAATGGCACCAGTTATAGACATAAATCAACTTAATGCATGATTAACTAATTTAGGAAATGTTTAAATTGTGCTAGGAACATTTACATTAAATTCAACGTTATGTCTTCGAATAAGTGCCTCTACATAGCTACCCAGACCAGCAGTTAAGTAAAGAATTAGGTCAGATTTGAATTCTATTTAGTACGTATAGTGTAACATCCCATTTCTTGTGGGAGGGTTATAATAGTAAATGTGAGTGATTAATGAGAGTTAAAGATGCATTTCTATGTTCATGCATAAAAATTCCATGCACTTATACATGAAGAGTGAATGTATTTGCACATGAAAATAATTGTACATGCATTCATGAATAATTCCGGGTATAATTGGATTGATCGATGAATTTTTAGAGTTATGGATGTTTTTACATTGGAAATATTAGTGATCGGTGGAAATATCATATTTGTATATGTCGATGAATTTGGGAGTTACATTTGAAATTATGGAGTATTGAGAAAGATATATATAATAGGGAACAAGAAATTAAAAGAAGCTTTGGAGATAGTTGGA
>JANSVA010000005.1:40952743-40989294 GCA_025504915.1 Erythroxylum reticulatum
AATTAAAATATAATTCATTTTGTAATTAATTAATTACAATGTTTTTTACAGACTAACCATTATCAATGGTAATGGTAATCATTCCTTCATTTTAACCCACTATCATAATTATAATAATTATATTTATTCTAATTCTTTCCTATATTCATTCCTATTCTTATTCTCATTACCTCCATTCAATCACGTGCTATACC
Source organism: Erythroxylum reticulatum (assembly GCA_025504915.1). Classification (NCBI taxonomy): domain Eukaryota; kingdom Viridiplantae; phylum Streptophyta; class Magnoliopsida; order Malpighiales; family Erythroxylaceae; genus Erythroxylum; species Erythroxylum reticulatum. The sequence goes on from JANSVA010000005.1 coordinate 40,952,938, forward strand.
TCAGTCTTTCTAAAGCATTTCTTTTTATACTACACCTAATCATTTGATGCTTGTAAAGCTATTCAACTTGTCTACTTTTAAGATTCGAAGAAGAATCAAAAAGTATTTTCTAATAAGAAAGTTGGGAATTTTTATTTTTAATACATAATTAATTTATTAAAGACCAATGGAACTGTTCTATAAATTATATTTGAGAAACATAGCGAAAATTAACCTTAAAGATATAACAAGTTAAAAATACAATAAAATTATGAACAAAGAAAAAAGAATATTACACTATCTTCCATAAATCGTTTTAATTGAGAAAAGCAAAACAAAAAGATCAGAAAGCATCGTTTGAACTATGAACCACATTTTTATTAAAAGTATTTTAATTAAATCTTTTGACTATATCTTATTAATAGCTTTAACTATAAATCATAAAAATAATTTAGCTTTTTAATCCAAATGAAATTGTATAATTTTTTTTAAATGATTTCAAAAAATATACTTCAATATTTCTCTCAAGCTTCCACGTAAAAAAAATGCTTTTTATTTTTTAATTTCTTTTTTTATATGTATAGGAGAGTTACATTTACCATAAATTTTCATGTAACCATTATAATAAGTGTAATGCTAATTTTAAATAAATATTAAATTGATGTTAAATTTTAAAGAAAATAAAATTTAAAATATATTAAATAAATTGTTATATTTTCAAGATAACTAATATCTATTTAAAAATTAAGTTGAATTTACAAATATCAAAGATAATTATTTACTAGTAGACTTTAATGGTTTTAAAATTTATGCACATTAAGTACCATTCCATAATATTAATTTAATAATTCTAAGTGTATAAATCCAACATTATGTAAATTAGTTGCAATCTAGATACACTATAGGTTTAATGGATACTCGTATAATTAGTTAAGAGATGCAACTTTTTGAGATTTAAAGCTAAGTTAGACAACTCTTGAACTATCAACCAAATGTGGAGGCTGAGAGACATAATTTGTTATAAGATGAAAAACATCATTGGCAATAGAAAAATCAACCTACAATTAGAATGGTCATGGTCCGTAAATTTCTGAATTTAATAACCTAAAGCATTAAGTTTCAATGCAAATTAAATTTAAAGAGATTGTTTCAAGGGGGGAATGCCAATGCCACCGCTAAGATGTTTCCTTAAAAATAGACCTAACCCGGAAGTTGAAGATAAATTCATTTGTTCAAGATATAATTATAAATATTTTATAAATTTGTTTATGTTGTCAGGTTTTGGGCCAAGCGGAACTTGAATTAACCTCTACATTCTAATGAATATCAAAATGGAAGATTCATAATACAATGTATTTTATTTATTAATTATCACAATAAACTAATTCATAATGTTGTACTGCATATAAAATACTCTTTCATATTCAATAACAAAAACTTTTAGTATTTCATGTTATAACAAGGGCATCAAAACCAAAACTATATAAATGAAGATCTGGCATAATATTGTCCAAACCTTTTTTTGATAAATATTTTAAATATGTAATTTAATGAATTAATTTAACATATTTTTAATATATTTAATAAATAGTTTCTAAATTTTATATAATCCGTATTTTATATGAAAAAGTCTATATTTAAAAACACAAAAATAATATTTAAACTAAAATTCACTTATTATAATTCCTTAACTTTTATGTTATGTTTTAATTATTATAATGCAATATAATACTTACAAGTTTGAAGATAATATCATTTTTGGGTACATTTATATGAATAATGTATTTATATTAAGATAAATCAATTTGGTAGTTCACTATTTAATTTATTAATTAGTTTTAAAAAATTTAACAGATTGATTATTAACTACTATTAGTAGGATACACATATATCAAATAAACATGTAACATAATTAAAAATTGTTTCTACAATTTTATTAAAAATATGGAAGTTTATTAAATTTTTTAAACTTGGTGCAAGCATGAAACTAGTTATTATGTAATTAATTTCAAAAGTACTGTCTATTTCATTCAAAGCTAAAAACAGCGACCAATTTGGGCCGGGTTGGCCTCGGATATGTAACACATAATTGTATAACAAATTTTCTTTCAAACTACTCTCGTCCCGTGTTTTAAGTCGGCGACTTAACCTACCGGAAACCTCCATGTCTTGCCGCCGCAAAACCCTATAATGTCCTCATCGCAATCAGCGAATCTTCACGTTCCTTTTTAACTTTCTTGAACCCTAATCACTTTCCATAGATCTTCAAGAGCTGAAATGGGTCGACCCGAGCCGTGCGTGCTCTTCTCTCAGAACTTTGTCCATCCCCAACTCGACGAGTACGTCGACGAGGTAACTTACCCGGTCACTATCTTCTTTTCACTCCTTCATAAAAAAATTTATCTCTTTCTTTAATTAGTCTTTCCATTTTCTTTTTGCAGGTTTTGTTTGGTGAACCAGTTGTAATTACAGCATGCGAATTTCTTGAACAGAATGGGTCTTCCTCGTCCCAAGTTGTGCCGCTTGTTGGGTATGAATGTTGTTTTTAATTTTGAACTTTGTAGCTCTTTGTTGTTGTTTAACTTAGCTCTGGATTCTTTACCTGTAATGGAAGTAACATACTCTGTTTAGTCTAATGTTATAGGAAGTCTTTTACTTTTTGCTTCTATTTTTTGTGGCATGGAGATTGAACTTGGGATCTTGAAATGAGAAAGATCCCAAGAAGATTGACATTCAGGTCCTTATAGATTATTCATTGTAGTGCTTGCTAAACTTCTGGGGTTTTTACGAAAGATTGTACTTAGTTTAGGTTGAGATTTCCTAATCTGCTGGTACGCCGTAACAGGGCCACTTCACCCCCTTCTTTTGCTTTGGAGGCGTTTGTCCAGTGTGAGGGAGAGACAAGATTTAGGCGCCTCTGCCAGCCATTTCTCTATTCTCATTCCTCATCAAATGTGCTTGAAGTTGAGGTAAAATTATCAGTATATTTATTGTTATTACTTTTGCTACCAATAATTTGAATTCAATTTTTTAGGCAATAGACTACTTATTGTTTGATTAGTATATTTGTTTTTTTTATAGGTGTTATATTCTGCTTATTTCCTTCTTGTTGACCCCTTTTTTGGGATAGTCAACATTTGTGGTGACTGTTGGCTTATCGTTTCTCTTCTGTTATTTACTATAGCTATAACAGTGTCATGAGAAAACTGGAGGAAGCATAGGATTGTATTTGAACTAAGATGTATGGCACTTGTTTGTTGCAGGCAGTTGTAACTAATCATCTTGTTATTAGGGGAACTTACCGCAGTCTAAGTTTGGTGATATATGGAAACACAGCAGAGGATCTGGGACAGTTCAACATTGAATTTGATGATAACTCTTTAACTAATCTTGTTAGTTCAACTGAGGAAAAGCTTGAAGATCTCCCTCTTGCATTACATTCAAATTCTAGGATAACTGATGAGTCACTATCACCTCTTAGTGTGTTATCTTTACGTACTATAGCTTCTGACATAACCGTTGAGGTTAAACAGTTTTTGCAGCTGATTCTGAAGATGTTAGAGTTGCCAAATTTTGAGGATTCTGTGCATAAGATATTAGATAATGTAGTAGCAGCTGTATGTTCTTATGTCACTGTTGGCTTAGATTGTCTGGCAATGGATCAGAGAAATTTAAAAATTGGTGCATCTAAAGGTCTTGAAGGATTGCACCATGCTATTCTTGAAGCTAGAAAGGAGCTTGTTGAAATGCTTCAACATGCTTCTGGAGATGAAATAGCTGAGTTGCTGACAGGATTTACCTTTCTGGAATCTGAAGCTGAGTCGGCAACTTCTAAAGAGTTGGTGGACTTGTTGTCCCAGTACTTCTGTTTTAACAGAAATTCTACTCGTATTGAACATTGTCATCATCAACAGGTAATTTTCTCAGTGCACTTGATTGTGTTATTTGTTGATATTATACTTTCTTCTTTATTTGGTATATGGAACCTGCTTCTGATTCCTTGTCTTATGTTCAGAACAAGAATATCATTCTGGGGCTTAGTTTGGCCCTTCTATTGTGCTCTGGTAGGAAAAGCTGCTTTCATTTTGTCAATTGTGGGGGTATGGAGCAGCTTGCATACTTTTTATCCCATGACGGTCGGCTTTCTTCGGCTATCCTGTTACTGATACTTGGAGTGATTGAGCAAGCTACTCGGCATGCAATTGGCTGCGAAGGAATGCTAGGTTGGTGGCCTCGTGAGGATGAAAACGTCCCATCTGGTGCTAGTAAAGGTTATAGTAAATTGTTGGAGTTACTCCTTCAAAAGCCCAGCCATGATGTTGCTGCTCTCGCAACTTGTCTGCTTCATCGCTTGAGATTTTATGAAGTTATTTCGAGATATGAGGTGCATTTTCGAGTTGTGTGCACATTTGTCTTTGTCTTCAATATGACATGTTGGTAAATTAATGGTGGTTTTATCCTTGCAGTGTGCTGTTTTGTCAGTCTTGGGAGCTCTTTCAGCTGCTGGAAATGTTTCAAGTGCTACTTCAGACATGCTTAATATGGCAAATTCTCAACTCAAGAAGCTTTTGGTCAGTTCTCAGTCTTCACTTGCATTTACTTAGGCTCTACACAATTTTTTAATTTTCGTGTTTGTTGACAAGTACCGATGCAGAAATTAATAATGTTGCGTGGTCCAATTGAAGATCCTTCTCCAGTGGCCTGTGCTAGCAGGTCATTGATCCTTGGTCAAACTGAAGGATTTCTGTCTTACAAAGCAACATGTAGCTTTATTGGTTCATCAGTTTGCAGCTTTTCAAATTGGGATATGGATCCAAATTTGCTAGAACTCCTCAAGGTAAACCATTGATTGGCTCATGTTATTCTCTCTTAGATGTAAGACATATTGTTACCTCTAAGCCTTTTGTATTTTGCATCAAGAACTGTTGGAGCAAGTTTGCTTTTGTCTTATCTAAAAAAGAAAGTTTTATGCTTTGGACTAGAGAATCTGATAATAATGAGATTTCTCTGCATGGGCAAATGTTTTGTTTTGTTTTTTGGAAAAGTTAAAGAATTTTAATAAATAAAAATAATGTCCTTACAAGAGACAAAGCCAACCTATTACAACAAAATAGCAACGTTTTGGTAACTCTGAAGACTAGCAAAACGACAGCGAACGAACATTACATGCTAGCAGATAATAAAACACAAAAAGCAGAGCTGGTGCTGGCCTTCTGTGGTTAACTGAACATAGTAGTTTGCCTAACATCTGTTTAGCTTAAGAAGGACTTGGTGGTTATCCATGTATTTGTGCTTTGTTTATGTGTTCAGTTAAAAGGTTATTCTTCAACAAGAGGATAAAAGAGTTGGCATTGAAAATAACTTTATTATTTCCTTATCCACTGTTTATTATCCATTTATCTTTTTGGAAGCAGGAGAGGGGCTTCCTTCCTTTGTCAGCTGCATTGCTGTCATCTCCTCTATTGCTTTCAGAAAATGGAGCTACTATGGAAACATTTGTTGATATTGCTTCAACTCTTGGAGCGATACTTCTTTCATTCCTTATGTGTCGATCAGGTTTGTTGCTCAATCTTTTTTGCAGTTTTACATATACTTTTTTGACATTGATGTGATCCATCTTGCTGTTTTCCTGTAGGATTGATCTTCCTTTTGGATCACCCGGAACTTTCAACTACGTTGATTGATGCTCTAAGGGGTACTACTAATATGAGCAAGGAGGAATGCGTTCCTCTTCGATATGCATCTGTATTATTATCCAAAGGTTTTGTTTGCAGTCCGCCAGAAGTTGGATTGGTTGTTGAGATGCATTTGAGGGTGGTTTGTTCCTTTACTCAATCAATGTTCACTGTTGTGTAGTTTTAACTAATTCTAGTTCTCAGCTGTTTTAGTTGCTCCTGCTTTGTCCAGGTTAATGCTGTTGACCGATTGCTGACTTCAACTCCACATTCTGAAGAGTTTTTATGGGTTCTATGGGAGCTGTGTGCTCTGTCCAGGTTGAAGTTGAAATTTGTGTTTTTTGTTGCTCTCTTCATATCGGGACAGTTTTGGTTATGAAATTAGCCAATGTTCTGTTCATGCTTTGCAGGTCAGATTGTGGTCGCCAAGCTTTGCTGGTAGTGGGATATTTTCCAGAGGTGGGACAACTGTGAAATATAATTATGCTTCCTGTACATAACTTTCAAGTTCCAAATGAAGCCAGTTCCATTTGTTTTCAGAGAATTGAAATTGTTGTCTTGAATTGAAATAGTCATTTATTGAGATCTATAGGCTCTTAATTTCTTATCCTGGTCAGTTAAAATTTCCAATTGGGTTTTATTTTGTAGGTGATATCCATATTGATTGAAGCTTTGCATTCTGCTAAGGAATCGGAGCTTCTTGCCAAGAATAGTGGTACTCTTTATTCTGTTCTGAAGTGTATGCTGGCCACATTTTTCATGTTTAATTGTCTGCTATGCATGAAATTTTACTGAAATTTTGAGTATGCAGGTTCTTCACCAATAAATCTTGCAATTCTTCACTCAGCTGCTGAAATCTTCGAGGTCATTGTAACTGATTCAACTGCATCATCCTTGGATTCTTGGATCGGACATGCTATGGAACTTCACAAGGCACTGCATTCTTCTTCTCCTGGGTCCAATAGGAAGGATGCTCCAACTCGGCTGTTGGAGTGGATAGATGCTGGTGTTGTATATCATAAAAGTGGGCTTATTGGTCTTTTACGGTATTGTGCTGTTTTAGTTTCTGGAGGAGATGCACATCTATCCTCAGCCAGTATTCTGGTGTCGGATTTAGCAGACACAGAAAATGTTGTTGGGGATACTTGCAGTGGTTTTGATATAAATGTGTTGGATAATCTTGGAAAAATTGTGTCTGAGAAGACATTTGATGGTCTTATACTACGTGATTCAGCTGTAGCACAATTGACAACTGCCATTCGAATTTTAGCGTTCATTTCAGAAAACTCTGTATGTTTATCTTTTTAATCCTTCAATTTTCGAAAGATTGACTTGAACTTGGCTTACTGTAATTTTGTTGGTGTAGACTGTTGCTGCAAACATGTATGATGAAGGTGCCATAACTGTTATCTATGCAATTCTGATCAACTGTAGCTTCATGCTTGAGAGGTCCTCAAATAGTTATGGTTAGTTATTAAATACTTGTTTCTTTGAGTGGTTGCATTAATTACACATCTGCACTGCAGTCTTTGAAGGGTATCATCTAGTTGGAATGTAACCATTTGGTTGGAGACAGCACCAATATGGTTGAGTATGATATCGAGGTGATGTGTAATGATTAAAGTAGTCTGCTATGAGTTTTGAAAGTTGTGAATGATTTGATTGGTCATAAAACTCCCAAGACAAGAAGGTGAAGGTTCAAACCATCAATTAAGATATTCAAATCAAAAACAAATTAAGATATAAATAGGTATGATTGGGTTCAGAATAAAAAATGTTTTAATTGCTGTGACATTAGAGCTCATGAATGTAGCACAAAACTTATTGCAATACTAGTTTGGCACTACTAACCACTGGATATAGCACTGGCTTAGTGAGAGGAATTGTGACTAAGTCTCAGAATCTGTGTTTGGCCTTTGAGGTTTCCAATGACTCCTAAAAGTCAATCTTGAGTGTGCAATTTCAGAACATTAAACATATTGTTCAAACTGGTGGTCTGAACATTTAAGGTTTCCATTAATAAAACACCGGTTAACTGATTTTTCATTTTGCCTGTAAAATTAATGACATGCAATGTATACATGTATAGCCTCAAAAGTTAGCCGTCAACATTTGCCTTTTCTGCTCTTATGGGGATTGTTTTGTGTCTTTCGCTGGTTGAAAGTTGTTTGTAATTTTATGGAGCAGATTACCTCATTGATGATGGGACAGAATGCAACTCAACAACAGATTTGCTGTCTGAACGTAACCGTGAGCAGAGTTTGGTTGATCTGTTGATTCCTTCTCTCGTATTGCTGATCACCCTTCTGCAAAAATTAGAGGTGGGTTACTTTTGTGAGTCTATTGATAGTACTGTGACTTTACTTTTTATTCTGTCGAAAGGACAGTTTCTACTGAACTGTAGAAGCATGAGTACAAGTATTGATTTCTTGGTGGTTGAATCTGATGTGATATGGACTGGTTAAGATTGTACGTTATATAAAAGCAAATTCTTAAGTTTTTATAAGGCCAATTGTCTTATTCCCAGCAACTCCAGATCGTATTAAGAGATGCTGCATTGTTCTACTTGTCCGTTTGTTCCATTATGAACCACATATGAAGTTCATGTTGGAGCTGTACTTGTCTATTCAGAGTGAAAATAGTTTTTAGATGATTACCGTACTTGTCTATTCAGAGTGAAAATAGTTTTTAGATGATTAACTTGTGAATAGTGTACTTGACTGTTGCTCTAGGTTTTGGATCATTTTAATCCTGATGCAAAGGAGTTCAATTGCTCTGTTTTAGATCAACTGTCAAGTAATTGTTACTCCTCAAACTATGGAGTTTGTTTTTATCTCTATCTTTATAGGATTGAAAAAGGTGATCACATGTTTTCTTTGGTAAGCGGGAGCTAAAAGTACATCTCCTAAATATCTTGCTTTTTACGTGTTCATTTGTGTGCAATTCTTAGTTGTTAGCAACATCAGCCTTTTATATTTTCCTGTTTCCATTGTTTATCATGCACCATTACTGGTGGTTGACCCAAGACTCGTATACCAGAACATGGCTTTTTAGAACTTGGCTCCACAAGAATTTAATTGTTCCATTTTTTCTATGTCCAGGAGGCCAGGGAACAGCACAGAAATACAAAACTAATGAATGCCCTTTTGCGTTTGCATCGAGAAGTAAGGTAGTTTGCGGTCTTCTCATTTTTACTTATCCACAACCTGTCATTTCTTTCTTTCTGTATTTAATCAAGTATGCTGATTGCAGCCCTAAGCTAGCTGCTTGTGCTGCGGATCTGTCATCTTCTTATCCTGATTCTGCACTCGGTTTTGGAGCCGTGTCACATTTAGTTGTTTCTGCTCTTTCTTGTTGGCCAATATATGGCTGGACTCCTGGCCTTTTCAACTCTCTTCTAGCCAATGTCCAAGCAGCTTCGCTATTAGCCCTGGGTCCAAAGGAAACATGCAGTTTGCTGTGTCTTTTGGTATGCATTTTATTGGATGCAATTCTTTACATTTTTCGGACTGGTCTAATGGTTATGAAAAACAAAATAAAAAAGTTTCAAAATAAAAGGAAAAATAGCAAGCAAAGATTTTTGTAACTGAGTCTCGGGCTTGCCTGATTGTTTTTCCATGATTTATAATCATTAGATATTTTTTATTCATGTTAAGGTTATGGGTGTTTGAAACAGTGTTGTTATCCATTGGACTACTTTTTTCCCTATCTTCATGAGCTATTGTTTAACAACATTCTTTTCCCCTGTCTTCTGATTGAAGAATGATTTATTACCTGAAGAAATTGTCTGGCACTGGACAAATGGAATGCCTTTGTTGAGTGCCCTAAGAACATTGGCTGTTGGGACTTTGTTGGGTCCACAGAAGGAGAGACAAGTCAACTGGTATCTGGAGTCTTCACACTTTGAGAAACTTCTTGGCCAACTGAACCCACAGCTTGAAAAAATTGCACAAATTATTGAACATTATGCCATATCTGTACGTATCTCCTATTGTTGTAGCTATTGCCTTTGTTCTTGTTAGAGTCTATGCTCTGAATCAAGGTAGCTTGCCGTTTAAGGAATGACAAAATGTTGTATTTTCTGCTTGTCATGTACTATAAACAGGCATTGGTAGTCATCAGGGATATGCTTCGAGTTTTTATTGTCCGTGTTGCTAGCCTAAAATCTGAAAACGGTTGTGTGCTTCTACGGCCCATATTGTCATGCATTCGTGGTCATCTTTCTACTTTATCTAATCCAACTGATGCAGATACTTATAAGGTGATTCTGCCTTTTCCTATTTGAATTCATTTAATCTTGTGAAGTTTGTTCATCTTCTAGTCAATTTACAGGTTTACAGATATCTAGACTTTCTTGCCAGCATTTTGGAACATCCATGTACAAAGGTTTGCTTCGTACTGCATGCTTCTGGGATATGTTTCACATTTTGGTTTGTTTTACCTAATTCTATGTTCCCCTGCAATATGCTTTTTGTTTGTTAATTCCTGCTCCAGGGACTACTGTTGGAGGAGGGTGTTACTCCATTGTTATTAGATGTGTTGGAGAGGTGTTATGGTGCGATTGATTTGGATGATAAACAAGTTTTGGATGGTAAAACTAAGTGCAGAATTACTGTAATTAGCTGGTGCCTTCCTGTATTCAAGGCCTTCTTGCTGCTTTGTGTTTCTCAAACATCGTTAAAGTATCCTGGGAGATATGAATTGTGAGTGAATTTTATTCCTAGAGCAAGATATTTTTGTGTGTATATATCTTTGTTCTTACATGCATATGTCCATAACTTGTTGCACCCTGGATGTGACGGATTCTTTTCTTGATGGTTGATGATGCTTGTTTTGAAATTCCTTGGTGGTTGATCAGGCCAAGTTCCAGCAAGTTGAGTACTAAAGATTGTTCATCTATTTTGCCTCATATCTTGAGTTTCTGCCGGGTAACCACTTTTTTCATTCTTGATTTTGTTAAATGTTAAGATGTCAGAGCCGATGGCTCTCTTTTATGATTGCTATTGGTGATTTGATATTTTTGGGTTTTTATTTTTTTTGGATTCTCACAAATAAGGGTCAGATACATGTTAATCTGCACTCATGACACCCCTTTTAGAATTGTCCTACCTGATTAAAGATTCAGAAAAAGAAAATGTGGATTCTTTCCTTTCATTAAGGATTCTTTTTCTTTTCATGTGTATATGCTGCTTTAAGCTGCTCTAAAGCCTCAGAAAAATGAGAAAATATAATCCACAAGAAATACTGTATGAGCACAACTGATCTGCACCTTCAGCTATGAATTTTACCTTTTCTCTTCTGAATTTGAAACTACTTGCTCATATGGTGATAAGAAGGCTTCTGTTACTTTTCAGGTCCTACCAGTGGGAAAGGAATTACTTTATTGTCTTGCATCTTTCAAGGAGTTAAGTTCCTGTAATGAAGGTCGAAGTTCCTTGGTGGATATTTTATGGCATTCAAACTCCAGTAATAATGATTTTGAATCAGAACAAGGATATGAAAAGGATGGGAATTATCTTGATGATTTTGAATGGCGAAAGAGTACTCCTTTACTATTTTGCTGGAGAAATTTGATGAGTACAGTTGATTCTAATGATAGTTTGTCAGCTTTTGCAATTGAGGCCGTTCATATATTATCTGCGGGCTCTTTGTCCTTTTGTGTGGATGGTAAAAGGTGAGCCAACTATTCTTTTTATAATATTAACTCTTGTTTCATTTGTTGACTACAGAGGATATTAGTAATTGGGAAAGGTAAAATTTTTCCATTTTATAAGTGGCAGTACTAGTCAATCAAAAGTAGACTGGAATATGTAATACGGAAAATTTATGCTTCTGTTCAAATTTTAACGTTGTTAACTTCGCTTGAGTGATGTAAACTTTGTCTTCATTTCTGTTTGGTATCAGTCACAATTATTTTCATGTTGTGCTGTAAAATTTGTAAACTATACATAATAGTTCTCTAGGGTATACCATCCTTCTATAGTTTTAAGCTATATATTTTATGATGGTTGGTGATTAGGCTGGATAATGCTGTGTGATGTAAAAGTAAATTGGGACATTTATTTCTTTTCCCAATTGTCTTGAGACTGATAGTATGTATATTCTGATGCAAGTACACTACAATGTGAAATGGCCTTGTGAAAGGAATTTTGGCTGAGAAATGTTTTGATATAAGAATCTATTACGGAGAAGAAAATGCCTATAGATTAGGAAGAAAACTATGGAAAAATTTAAGAATTTTGGCTGAGAAATGTTTTGCTATAAGAATCTATTATGAAGGAAATGCCTATAGATTAGGAAGAAAACTATGAAAAAATTTAAGTTCACTGAAGAAATCACAAGCAGATGTTGAATAAGATCACTATCAAAACAATTACGAAAATATAGAATATAATAAAATTTGAGAGCACTGAAATATGAAAATCATGATTCAAGCACACTGAACTTGGCTTAATTTATTGGATCTATTTTTCTGTTGACATTTTCTATAGCTGAATTCTTGATGGCAAATCATCATATTACCTATCCCCACTGGTGTGTCTCTAGGTTTTTGCAGAACCTGGGTAGTAAGCGCTTCATCTTGTCTTTATTCCCACTTTTTCATTCTTATGGTACAGTATTTGATGTCATATTTCATATAGCTTAATACTATCGTCAATGTAACACTCATTGAATACAGAAATTTACTTCAAGAGAAACTTTGACTGAATGTCTTCAAATGAAGTTTGTGTATACTTTTGCAAGGGAATGTTATACTAGACGAGCAAGAGAAATTGTAAAACAGAAGAGTGACAGGCATTTTAGCATACCATACTCTGTTTAAGTTCAGAGATTCCTATGTCCTTTACCTTAGGACGATTAGAGTGCTTATCAATTATGACTTTTGAACTGGTCTTGAAGGCATTGTTCTGCTTTTCTATCAAAGGAAGAAATGGGCAGTGACTAAAGGCGTACCCTCTGTTATATGGTGAAAGAAATAATAAGAATGTTTACCACTGGGAAAATTTGTGTTGGCTGAAATCTTTTACATTGGAGAATCTAGGATTATTTTTAGATTGGAAATACATTGCATACCGTCTTATGCTGTCCCTTCTGTCTGCTCTCTGGATAACCTGGCTGGGCTTTCTTGATAGCTGGTATCTACATTGGCTTCAAATTGTTTCCCATCGACACTTGAGCTCCTAACTTTGTGCTGCAAATATTTAACTAGTTTAACTGGTTTCTTTTTCTTTTTTTATTAGTTTAAACTTGGATGCAGTGGGTGCAATCAAATTTCTATTTGGGATTTATGATGGTATGGAAGCAGAAGGTACGGGTGGCTCTTCAGGAAGTCTTAGTTCAATAAAAGAAATGATTGCTTTTTTGAGTTCTAAGGTCACTGATGATGAAGATCTGAGTACCACCTATACTTCAAACATTCTATTTAAGGTAAAGAGATAAGAATTGTGATGTTGGTTGCATTCTCCTCCCTTTTTGTGGTGTTGATACATTGCTAGCTTTATTATTGACAGGCTTCAGAGTCTGCTAGGTCATTGTTGCTGTTGTTACAAAAGCCAACCGGTTCAGTTGAGCTGGATGATATTTCTTGTGACAAGGGCATTCCAACCGGTTCAGTTGAGCTTGATGATATTTCTTGTAGCAAGGGCATTCTTTTGCCACCAAGCAATGCTATGGTTTCATCACAAATACATCAGATGATTGATGCTAGTATCGACAAGGCCGATGACTCTCTCTACCTTGGAGACCTTTCAGAAAAATTCTCGTGGGAGTGTCCAGAAACACTGCCTGATAGATTGTCACCAAATGTTCCTATGAAAAGGAAACTTTCATCTCTCGATGGTCCTGGAAAACGTGGTAAGGGAGACAACTCAATGGCTGAGACAGTTGGGCAAAATTTATTTTCACGGGGACCTGGCTTATCTACAACCCCCTCTGGTCCAACCAGAAGGGATACTTTTAGGCAGCGGAAGCCAAATACCAGCAGGCCCCCGTCCATGCATGTGGATGACTATGTTGCTAGAGAAAGAAGCGTTGATACCAATTCCAATGTTATAGCAGTCCAGAGAGTAGGGTCTACTGGTGGTAGGCCGCCCTCAATTCATGTGGATGAATTCATGGCCAGACAGAGAGAACGCCAGAATCCTATTGCAGCTGTAGCTGGGGACCCATCTTTGCAAATGAAGAATTCCATTCCCATGAATGATGTAGATAAGGAGAAGGTTGGTAAGTCAAAGCCATTAAAAACAGACCTTGATGATGATCTTCAAGGAATAGATATAGTTTTTGATGACGATGGGTCTGAATCAGATGACAAACTACCATTTCCTCAGCCCGATGATAATCTCCTACAGCCTGCCCCGCTCATGGTTGAGCAAAGTTCTCCCCATTCCATTGTTGAAGAGACGGAGAGTGATGCAAATGGAAGTGGTCCTTTTCCTCGCTTAGGTACACCATTAGCATCTGACATGGATGAAAATACTGCAACTGAGTTCTCTTCAAGAATGTCGGTTTCCCGCCCTGAAATGCCATTGACACGAGAACCAAGTGTCTCTTCAGATAAGAAATTTTTTGAGCAATCTGACGAGTCAAAGAATGTTGGTCGAGTTAAGACATCCCCTGGGTTTGATTCTGCTCAAGCTGCTAGTACTTCAGGTTTTCCTGCTTCTCTTTATAATAATACTGGAGTATCATCTGTTCACTTACCTGTAGATTCTAGGATGAGTGCACATAGTTTATGCATAAAAAACAGCCCACAACATGCTTCAGGATCTCGAATACTGTATGACCAAAAGCTTCCCCCAAATCAACCACCACTGCCTCCAATGCCGCCTCCATCAACTATATCAACTGTAATACCTCAAACGCCTGATTCAGGACCAAGTCAATCATCTCCCTTCATTAATTTGATTGAGGGGCAGCCGCCTCTTCCTATGGGTTTCCAGGTTAGAAAAAAATCCTTGGTATAGTTGTTTATGGCTTATCCTTGTATTCACCTTGCTTTTATCTTTTTACTCTTTTGCAGGCCCACTCAGATTACCTATCTACATTTGGCAGCAATTCTGCATCTCTAGCTTCCCATTCTGTACCAGATTCCAAGTACTCGAGAACTCCCATCTCTTCTCCTAGTGTACCATCTGGGCCTCATCCACCACTTCCCCCCACCCCATCTCCCTTTTCTTCTAGTCCTTACAATATACCAACATTGAAGGCTTCATCTTCCCTATCTTCATCTTACAATATTGGAGCAGCCGAACTTTCACAGTCCTCTAGTTCACCTTTAATTGATGCACGCCATGGAAATCTTTCTTCATCAGGTACTGGTCTACCTTCTTATTTGCCACCACCTCTAATGCCACCTTTGGTCAACAGTAGACCTGCTACAGTCCCTGTGACTCCTTATGGAAGCACCTCAATTCAGCAGCAAGGTGACAGTCCTGGTGTCCTGCAAAGTCTTTCAATGCCTCAACCTATGCATCAACTGCAACCTCTTCAACCTCCACTTCAGCGCCTTCCACAGCCAGCTCAACATCTTTGGCCACCTATACAATCAGCTCAGCATTTGGAAGGAGTACCAATGCCAAGTTCTGTTCAAATTCAAGTACATCAATTGCAAACATTGCAGCAGCCACAAATTTCTCCTATGCATGCCCATTATCAAGGGCAACAGCCAGAGCTTGCTCAGTTACGACAGCAGCAGCAGCAAGTTGAACATGTTCAATCTCAGGCTATAAATCAGCGAGATGCTGCTTCCCAGCAGCAAAAAGATCTGGGAATGTCATTGCATGAATATTTCAAGGATCCAAAAGCTATTGCGGTATCTGCAGCTTATTGTCCAAGAAAATCATTTAGCTTGAGTAAATGTCGAGGATTGGCTAATCATCATTGCTCTTGTTTTCATGGCAGGCTTTATTAAGTAACAAAGAAGAACTCTGCCGGCTTTTGGAGCAGCATCCTAAACTGATGCAGATGCTTCAGGTTGGTATTGTTCGCATGATATGTTTTTTTTTCTTTTTCTTTTGCGTCCTTTAACCATCAATTCTCATTTATTGGTGTGTAGAGAAGTAAGCCAACTGATGGGCAATTATTTTAGTGGTGATTTTCTCTATATCCCATTGTCTTTCCAAGTTTTGCTTATTAGCTCAGGTTTGTTGAGTGATGAGTTTTTGGACCTATAAATTCGTGATCAAGCAGATCCTGTGATACCCAGTAATAAACTGGAGGTTGGTTTCGAGCTTGTTCCTCACTCACACACTTTCAGAGGCTCTGAAACTCCCCAAAATTGCAAATAATTCTTCACCTTCATATTCTTTAAACCGCCAAACAATAATATCCCAAGCAACAAATCGCATCTTGAACTGGTTGTGTGGCTGTATCTTTCCTGTTTTCCATTCAAGCACCGAAAGAGATCATGGTATCTGTAAAAAGGAGGCCAACATAAAGCCTTGGTTTTAACATCAGAAGCTCGTGCTAGTTGGTTTCTACTAGTTCTCTTAATCTTGTGGCGTTTCCTCCTGTTCTTTGAATGGTCTACACGATTGGTGACGAGAGATGTATTACCTGAGCTTGAATTAGTTGTGCTTTTGAGTTCTTTGATCTGAACTTTTAGTTAGGATGCGATCCTGATACCAAGTACTTAAAGCAATGTGTATCTTTTAAATATAACTGTACACCCAAGCGAATGTTATATAGATAAATGCCATATGGAGAGATTTGACTACGAAGCTGTAACTTGGAAGTGATTTTTGTTCCTTTGTTGTGGTTTACAGGAAAGATTGGGCCAGCAATAGCAACAATTTGTGGAATACTTTTGGAGTTGCTTTTCGATCCGGTGTTCATTAAATCATTGCCCCATTTTTCTGTACTGCAAGAGGAACCTTCCTATTTATTCTGTAAAATTTTGATGTACCATTTAAATCTGTATATTCTTTCATTCTGAAATACGTTAAATCCCATAATTTCCTATTAGAATTGAACAGGGTAGGCATCCGGTAATTGTTTTGGTAACGAGTTCCTAGTACGTTGGTGTTGGCCCCCAAAAGTCCGCTCTTTCCAAGTTAACTAATAGTTATTTGAAGAGCCTCAAGGACATGGTGACCTAAACTAGATGGTTGGTTAGGTTCAATTGTAGAGAAACAATGATAGGAACAATCGGATATTGAATCCAAATGATTTTATATTAAATTATGGCATATTAATTAACTATACTAAACGGCAAGTGTAATATTGAAGCTCTTTTGTCATACCCAGAGGACATATAGGATTTGACACGACACAATCTGGTAAAATGCATTCAAAATAAATGTTTTCCGAAAATTGTCGTAATTATTTTAAATAAATTTGTACTTATATTTATTAATATCTTAAGTGTAAATTCAAAATAGAATAAATATTTTTAATAAATGTATTTATGAAGTAGAGGTATAGCTAAATATGCATTAATTTAAATTTATCTCTATATTAATCAAGTCTATGTTATCATGGAATTATATAGTAAAATAAATACAAAAAAATAAGATTTATAATATAATGTCTTGTAATTTTTATCTTACGATATGTAATTAAATAGCTTTATTTTAAATCAATAGTAAGTATGATTCAAGTGCTTAAAATTTAATAAGAAGACTACATTTATTATCAGATGAACATAAGTTTGATGATCTTCAAAATAATAAATATATTATGAGTGTATATTTTTCTTTATTGATTTTTATCTATTTTGTTTTATATATAGGCAAGATATAAAATATAATAAGTCAAGAAATTAGAGAAATATAGTATACATAGATATGAATTGAAAAAAAATATACAAATTTATTCATCATTTAATTTGATTATCTTATATATTATTAATGTTTTAAAAATCGAACCAGAAGTTAAACTGATAAAATAAGAGGTTTAAGGTTTAAAAGGTTCAACCAGTATTAGACCGTTATAAAAATGGTTAAAATTAAATAAAATTAAAAATATGAAATATGATTAAAGGATATTGAAAAAAATTTAAACTTTAATAAAAAAAAGAGATTGTTAAATTAAAAATTATAATAATTTATTAATTTACAAAAATTGATTGATTAACTAATAAATTGATAAGTTTTTAATAATAAAAGTTATTAAAATATATCAAATCGATAAGTTGGAAGGTTTAAGATTTTTATAGTTGAACTGGTCGAATTGGTTAGGTTTTTAAATCATAGATTTTACTCATTTAAAAATATATTTGTTATTAACTTATTTTAATAAGCATCAAGTCAAAATAATAATTTTATAACATAAAATAATTTAACTAACAATTAATGAAAAGATATTGTGTACAATAGCATAGTGTACTATTTTAAATAATTTAGATTAACAAAATATTTTTTCAATGAAAGTAAAAAAAAAGTTGACGTCAAATCGCATGGATGAAATGGGTTCAGATCCTGTTTCCGTTACTCTTATCCATCCATTTTATGTTGGTCTCATTTATTGGATGGATGGATGCTCATGGAACACAATAAGAATAGAGTAATGGGAACAGGTAATCTGTTCCCAGATGAAATGACCTCTATGGTTTCATGTAGCATTAATTGATAAATGATGTCCCTTTTAAATTGGCATGTTTGGTTCACTTGGGTATCTGACACTCTCCCAGTGCTTGCCAACCTTTCTATGGGCCTTTCTATGGCTTTGTTTGGTTAACAACGGATCAACCAATTTTTTAGTAGATTGGTTTTATTTAGCTGTTTGACAGGTTAAAATGGTATTGAAGTTGTTTGATAATTTGGCTGATTAATTGGTTGATTGCTTTCAATCAGCTGAAAATGAAAAAGCTGGTATATAAAAGTGTTTTGCTCCAACAACTAACATATGAAATGTGAAAATACAATGGTGCTCTTTGAATTCTTCCTGATCCTTCAATGATTGACCTTAGGAATAACACATCTCAAAGAACGGTGGCGAAACTCCAGTGAAGATTATCGTTAAAATGAAGGTCAGCAGAAAGTATGCGCTTATAAGTTTAGACGCGAGAGAGAGAGAAAGAGAGGTAGAGAAGAAAATGGATGCTGCATTGGATTATCAAAATCGAACACTTAAAATGAAGAGCAAAGTGACTCTTTTTCACCAAAATAATAGTGAATATTGGAAGAAGAAGAAGAAGAAGAAGAAGAAGAAGAAGAAGAAGAAGAATTTAAAGTGTGTATTATGTATGTATGTGATTTATTTATATGGGACAAGACTTTCCTTTCGGGTGACAGATAGACAGAGAGTGGATGCAACTATTTAACTCCAGTTTACATTTCTTTAACTCTAATTGCTTCTACTTTTCTATTTCAAGTTCCCCATTCTTTTTCTCTGCGTGTGACTGCGTGTCATTAGGCTAATAAACATAAAATAACTAGACCTACTACTATAGAAGTGGTGAGTTTAGGTCGATCCCACAGAGAGAGTGTGTAAAGTTTATGAAATGAAATTAACCGGTATTTAGGTTTAACAAGGGTTTGGATTTTGAAAGAAGAAAATAAAATAAAACTAACTAATAAAACAAATTAAAGAAAACATGTAAAAAAATGATAAAAGTGGAGAATTTGGTAGGGACCTGGTTCTTTGATTCAATTTCGGTCTACACTATAATTAAGCATATTTCATTAAGTTGTTGTTCTCAAACCTCTCTTAGCAACTATTAATCGTAGGTTAACAATTAATCCACGTTTTCCTTTAAGTTTTGTTTAATCAAGATACAATCGTTAATTAAACCTAACCACCGAATAACTTAGGATACAATCTCTAGATTTAATTAGGCAGTAGCATTACGAACTAGAAAAATTGATTAATCAAGGCAACAACCATATATGATGCGTCATTTAACCTAGGTCATTTTATCCCTAATGATTACGAATCATTAGTCGCTACGCATGAATTTCAACATAACAATTACGGATTATATTGAAATTCTAGCAATGATTTTACAATTAACGATTCAATGAATGCATTAAAATCATCATATTACAATACCCAATGAGTTTATACACAAATAACCGAATAATAATGAAAATTCGATTATCCATACACAATACCCAAATCAATTAATATAGGATAACACAATTAATTCTTAATGAGAGAAAGAAACAACAAAATAATAAAAATACTTAATCCAGGTCGTCGATGTTAATGTCATCTCCGAACCGACATCGAGACATTTAGCCTTTCATGGGTCTTTCCTGAAAAAATTCTTTAGCTCCCATTCTAATCCCTAGCTAAAAACCCCTTCGTTTATCCCTCACGCTGCTCTTACTGCGTTGAAAGCAACTCCAACTGCCCTTCGCTCCAACTGCCCTTCGCTCCAGCTCTCCTCTTGTAGCTCTCACCGAAGACTTACGCCTCCCACACAAGCCTCACCTATTGCTTCCCTCTATTGTAGCTTGATTATACAAATAAACATTGCAACTCCTTAAAACCTTTCACACCCATAGCCTTCTTTTCTTCTCCATTCCATGCTGCGTTTAACGCAGCTGCTGCCTGCGTTTTCATGCATAACATTTGCATGAAATGCAGACATGGTCTGCGTTTTGCTTATTATTTCCTACTCTGCTGGCGCGTTTTCTCCATTTGCATTGTTGTTTTGTCTCTTTTTCTTTATTCACCTTATTTTTCCAGCTGCTATAGTTCTACATCTTTTGGGCTAAATTTGTTCACTTCTTGCTCCATGAAGACAATTAAAATTTGATCTTCAGAAAATAAACCAAATGTAGTACTTTCAACTCACTTTAATTTATTTGCTTCTAAATTGTACTTAAAATCATATATGAATTAAAGTGAGTATCTTAAGCATTTTTATGTCAATAATCGCTAAGTGTAAATGATTAAGTTTATCAACAATTAAACACATATCAATTTCCGCCACACTTAGCTTTTGTCCATCCTCGGGCAAAATATTCAAATTAAGCTCAACGACCTAAAGCATTTACTCATTTCCCATATGTTCCAAGAATATATAATCACAGGTAAAGATGAGTGACTTTCAAAAATTATAGCAAGATGTCAACATTCTAAGCTTTTACTTATGATCAATCAACATTCTTCATCTTAAAAAACTGAGCAATCTAATGGTAAACTCAGAAAATGTGTTTAACTAAAATATATTTACGGGTACACTCAACATCATTTATAATCATGACAATCCACAACTTTGTATATCATTTCATTTCTCCACCACTAATGTTCATATGCAAAATCACGAATTAAAGGACTTTTTAGGGTTGTCATGTGGGCAAAGGTAAGGTAAGATGTATTTGGATTAAGTAGCATGAAAGTCATCACAGCTAGTAAAACAAAGTAATCCTCATAAAAAACTGGGTACCGTCAGCTATGATGAATGCAACATTTATATTTCACAACCCCATTCAGCTTTCACACACAAACCACATAAAAGCATATACTAATTCGAAGGAATCACTCATACAATTTATGCCAATGAAATCACAAGAGTAAACCTTCTAAGCCAACATCTATCTCATATTTAACATACTCAAATAACACATTCATTACAACTCTAGAAAGATGCATAAAACATAAACAACTTTTCAGTACATATGTAATTCCTCCTTGATACATTTATTTAAACAATTTTTTCATTCTTTGTTTCTTTTTTTCTTCTTTTCATTTTCTTTTCTTTTTTCTTTTTTCTTTTTCATTTTCTTTTCTTTTCCTTTCTTTCTTTTTCTTCTTCTTCTTTCTTCTTCTTTCTTTTTCTTTTCTCTTTTCTTTCTTTGTTTTCCTTATAAAGGTTTAAATAAACTACATCAACATGGGAAATTCAATGATAAGACATAACAAAATATCCCAACATTAACCAACGCACACATATGTACACCCCCAAACTTATATTTTTGTACATCCACAAACTCTCAAAATCACAAATGTTCCACTAGCTTTGTGGCTTGGGTAGGACATTTGGTTAAGTTTAAAAGCATAATTTGTGGTTCATTCAAAAAGAAAGGCTAAAGCTCAAATGGGTTTATCTAGGAAAAATTATGTCAATAGAATATGTTATTTGGCTAATGTAGTTTATTAAAAACAAAGAATGCCTAATCATATTCATGTTAATGCATGTGATAAAAATGTGATCTTGAATAGAAATTCAATGCAAAATTGGGATGTACATGTCATGAAGGTCACACATTATCAAAAGGCAATGGGACTGATATGGATGTATTAGTCAAATAAGGCTCAAAATCTCACCGACTTTGTCTACCATTAGTCACTACTTTTCTAAAGATAATGCATATCGATCAATCACAAGAGCAAAAGTACATGCTAAAATTGCTATGAAATTCTCTAGTCAATCTATAGTCTAATCATGATTATCTAATCCCAGAAGCAATAGAAAACGAGAAAATGTTTGTTTCATTTGTTTTATAACTTTCTTTCATTTTAATTGAAAACTTAAAAAACAATTAAAACAAAAAAATTCAAAAACACACATGCATATAAAAAGTAATGCGGAAATGTAAAGGAAAAGAAATTTACTTCCTTTAGGTTGTCTCCCAAGAAGCGCCTTTGTTTAGGGTCACTGGCTCGACTCTTACTTCTCCTCACGTGACGAAATTATGATATTAAGGTATTACAGTAGCATTACTTCCACGCGAGACAGTTCCGAATAGGGCCTTAATTGATCATCATCCTCATTTAACGTCTTCTCTATCCTCAGACTCTCAATCCCGACTGAGTCCATACACTCCGGAAATATTTCGAACGTTTCTTCACCTTTTTCTTCATCATTTAATCCCTCCAATCTGGTATGTAAAGTTAAAGAATTAGTTTGAAGAATAATCATGGATTCAGTACTTACCTCCAAGCTAAAAGATATGTCCTTTTCGGCTTCGAGCTCCTTCTCCACTTCTTCAACACAAACAATTCATTGAGGGTTGATCTCAAAATTCTCAAACTCCTCGTCACTTTGCAATGTTTCTGCACAAACGTCCATTGGATACACCTCTGGTTGATACGACTGCTCCTCTTCGCTTTGCAATTCTAAGTGATTAAGCCTTATTGCCATATGACCCATTAGGTGTTCCATCCTCTGTTGACTTGAATTTGTCTCTTGTCGTAATTGATGCATATCCTATTGAAATTGTAAATTGATAGTAGCAATATTCTTAACAAGTTCTTCTAAAGATAGACCCGAATCATGTTGGCTCTCCGAATCTTGGGCGCTAAACCATGTGTTTCTTGGAAATTGCCGTCCATCCTTATGAAATTGTAGAGTATTCTGCTGCATTTGCAAAGTATTAGCTTTCAAAATATTATTCAACTCTTCCAGAGATGGACTGAGGTCATGATAGGAAGCTTCTGGTCTGTATAAGAATTGTTGTGCATCGTGCAAACTATCATGAAAGTAATTCTGATGATTGTCCCATCTATAACAAAAGTTAGGATGATCAGTCCAAACATTGTTATAAGATTGAGAATATGAGTTATAAAAGAAATTACTTCCGTCCATATCGAATTTTTTTCAAACACAAAACAAAAAATGAAAAGATCACAAAATAATAAAAAAGAAATTAATTACGAACAAATATATACAAAACACCAATTAAATCACTATAAAAAACTAAAACACTGTACTCCTCGGCAATGGCGCCAAAATTTGACCACGCGTCATTACGTTAGTCAAAATAAAATAACTAGACCTACTACTATAGCGGTGGTGAGTTTAGGTCAATCCTACAAAGAGTGTGTGTAAAGTTTATGGAATAAAATTAACCAGTGTTTAGGTTTAACGGGGGGAAGGGGGGTTTGGATTTTGGAAGAAGAAAATAAAATGAAACTAACTAATAAAAACAAATTAAAGAAAATATACAAAAAAAGATAAAAGTAGAGAATTTGGTAGGAACCCGATTCTTTAGTTCAATCTCGGCCTACACCCTAATTAAGAATATTTCATTAATTTGTTGTTCTCAAACCTCTCTTAGCAGCTATTAATTGTGGGTTAACAATTAACCCGCGTTTTTCCTTAGGTTTTGTTTAATTAAGATATGATAGTTAATTAAACCTAACCATCGAATAATTTAGGATACGATCTCTAGATTTAATTAGGTAGTAGCATTACGAACTAGGAAAACCGATTAATCAAGGCAACAACCACATACAATGTGTTACTTAACCTAGGTCATGTTATCCCTATTGATTACGAATCATTAATAGCTATGCATAAATTTTAACATAACAATTACGGATTATATCAAAATTCTAGCAATGAGTTTGCAATTTACGATTCAATGAACGCATTAAAATTATCATCTCATAATACCCAATGGGTTTATACACAAACAACCGAATAATAACGAAAAATTGATTATCCATACACAATACCCAAATCAATTAACATAGGGTAACACAATCAATTCCTAATGAGAGATAGAAACAACAAAATAATAAAAATAATTAACCCAGGTCGTCGACGTTGATGTCGCCTCCGAACCAATGTTGAGACATTTAGCCTTACATAGGTCTTTCCTGAAAAAATACTTCAGCTCCTATTCTAATCCCTAGTCGAAAACCCCTTCTGTTATCCCTTACGCTGCTCTCACTATGTTAAACACGGTCCACTGCGTTGGAGGCAACTCACGCTGCCCTTCGCGCCAGCTCTCCTCTCACAGCTCTCATCGAAGACTCACGCCTCCCACGCAAGCCTCGCCTGTTGCTTCCCTCTATTGTAGCTTGATTAGACAAATAAACATTGCAACTCCTTAAAACCTTTCACGCCTGTAGCCTTCTTTTCTTCTCCATTCCACACTGCGTTTAACGCAGCTGTTGTTTATGTTTCATGCATAACATTTGCATGAAACGCAGACGTGGTTTGTGTTTACGAAAACACATGTTGCTCATTATTTCCTACTCTGTTGGCGCATTTTCTCCATTTGCATTGTCATTTTGTCTCTTTTTCTTTATTCACCTTATTTTTCGAACTGCTATAGTTCCACATCTTTTGGGCTAAATTTGCTCATTTCTTGCTCTATGAAGACAAGTAAAATTTGATCTTCAGAAAAAACCCAAATGTAGTACTTTTGACTTACTTTAATTTATTTACTTCCAAATTGTACCTAAAATCATATATGAATTAAATTGAGTATCGTAAGCATTTTTATGTCAATAATCGTTAAGTGTAAATTATTAAATTTATCAACAATTAAACACATATTAACGTGTCTTAAACATATACATATGCATATATATGAACCATGATTATTTTATATCCCTTTTCCCAAATAAGAAATTTTTTAAAGTTATGTTATCATAAGTCATTTTATACATAAACAACTAATATTATCAAATATCTTTAATAAACAACTGATGTTATCACTTGATCAAATCAGATAATATAATCTATTGTCAGCTAACCGCTGATAGAATCAACTAATAGCTAATGCAATCCGCTGATCTATATTTTGCTTAATTTTTTCTTTTTTATTGTTTCGCCCTTTTGCTTCATCTTTCTGCTACAACCCATCCCTCATTGTCATCTTCTTCCCTAACCGCCATTCCTAACTCTTTGCTGGAGCAGACTACAAGTCAAGAGGCTTCTTCCATGACATGATTCCCAACCTTCTCATTGTCTAATGCTCTTTCTCCGTCCTTGCCTTCATAACTGAAATTCAAATTAAAAAATCATGATATTTGTTGGGAACAAAAAAGGCAAGATTTTTAGGTTAGATTAGCAAGACGGTTCGAGGTTTAGAAAAAAAGGTCGGTTTTTATTGATAAAGGTGAAGAGTAAAATCCGAATTCGAAATCAGTTCGGTTATTCTTTAATCCGGTCGAATTGGCTGGTTCAACTTGGTTTTTATTTCTTGTCATTTAGTTAATTTGCATTAAAAGAGTTCAAAACAAGTTTAAATTATTTAATAATAATAACAAATGAAAAATAACTAGCCTTTGTAAAATATTCATTTTATTTTTAAATTTGTATCCAACTTAATCAGTTATAAGGGTCTTTGAGGAAGTGGCAGTCGAGTTGATCCCTGCTTTGGAATTATAACCAATTTCTATGAAGTTTAGATGTTCACAGGATCCGAGGATCCCATGATCCAAGAGATCCTAACCAACTTAATTTTATATCATATGACGAGTCAGAGACCGTATAGACATTCCTCTTTTAAGAAGGTCCTTCCTTTACGCATTTGCCTCTCATGTGATAGGTATGCTACGATTCCTTTTCCAAGCAAATTACCAAAGATCTTGACAACTCAAGGATAAACGAACCGCTTTCTGGCTCCAGCGTTATATACTATGTGGTCTCTTCCGAGTAGGCTTCTATGGTTGCCGCTGTATGTTTGAACTTTCATAACTTAAGCATGTCTTGCTTAGTTCCCTTTCTTTGATTCTATTTCTTCGAGAAACTATTCAATCCAATGGAAGAATAACTCATACGTTAACTTTAAGAGGTCTTAAGAAAAGAGAAAGTCCAATATTATTATTCATGCTACTGAGGCCCATTTCATTGGTTAGTTAAAACAGTAAATCTAAATATTTTCTTGTAATGATTACATAACGATGAAAATGCAACTGGCCAAGCAAGTGCAATATTGATCATATATCGTGTATATGTTTCCTTGTTAAAAACAGAAAAAGAAAGTAGATTTTGCTCTTGCTCTTTTGGAGTTAATTAATTAGCATGCGAGATCCTAATTCCACTTCACAAGGATAGAGGGGGTGAGTTGTGTTTACTTGAAGACATTGACATCTACAAATAGGGGTGCAGGAAAACACATACCACGTAGTGTTTAGATAATCAATGCATCCTTTTATGGTGTAACTTAATTAGGCTGTCTGCTATTGCAAGAAACCTGACCTGAGGTCAGCTTCTCGATGCCATTGCTTCCTTTATCACCTTCATCTCAGCCAATATTATCGAGCCAAGTGTGTGAAACACCGACAACGTGTATTAGCCTCCGGGGCTGTAACATACCACCCCCGTCGTTGACGTCCTTAACGGCTCCGGAAACTCAAAGTTGCCTTAAACACACTCATGTGCATGACTACACATCCATTTCCAAGACTCTCACTTAGCACTCCTCATGTGCTTTGTGCACTAAACAAAACTAATTAGCCACACGCTTGCATGTGCTTAGGCTTCACTCTTTTTTCATTTTCTCATATAATTGCCACTAATTCTATCATTCTTTTCTGTTCTCAGGTGTCCCCTCTCTCTACCTCACTCCTACCATCGAAGGGGTTGTGAGAAAATCTTCACTTCTATGAGCCCTATGAAGGTTGGTTCAATTTGGGATGGAGAAAGGATGGAGGCCTAATGCTGAGATTTCGCCAAGTTGTCCAAGGTGTGGCTCGACAAACACCAAGTTTTGTTATTACAATAACTACAGCTTGACACAACCTAGATACTTCTGCAAAGGTTGTAGAAGGTATTGGACTAAAGGCGGATCATTGAGGAACGTACCGGTTGGCGGTGGTTGTCGGAAGAACAGAAGAGGGAAGTCCTTAAGGCTATCAACTGACATTGCCAATTCCAAAACTTCAGGCCATGGAAGTGACCATCTGATGAGAAGTAATTGTGGGCATAGAGGGAGTTCTTCGGTTGAGTCCTCTAGCTCAATGGTGGCTGATGGTTCGCATATTGATATTGCGCTTGTTTACGCCAACTTCCTGAATCCACAGCCAGAATCCAAGTCATCATCTGGTGTTGAAATGACAGAATTTCCTAGTGACCTTGGTCGATCTCTTGAGTTCAATAACAGTATCCCTAACACAGCTTTCGAGCCATGTGTTCATCTAGCGGAAGACAGTGGAGTCGTTGGTTGTCTTACAATCTCTGACATGTCTGCTGAAGCTCCTCTAGGCGACAACGACCACTTGACATATTATGGTGGATTAACTGATCCTACACACAAAAACCAAGATAGTGATCATCAAGCACAATATTGTTCAAGTCATGGAACAAGCAACTATGCATTGCCACCATTGCCAGGAGAAGAAATGACTGTTCCTCAGGAAATGCCGTGGCCGAATTCTCGAAACACTATGGATTATCTTAGCCTGCAAGTGGATCACCAGGCAGTGTTGGGCCCTGAAACTCAAGATCCCAACATGCTATTCGGTAATTGGAGTCCATTCGAGTTATCTAACGATCGTACTTTCTCAAGTACTTGATGAAATGGATTCTCTTAATTTTTTGTCTTGTTATATAGTGTATAGAATTGAAAATAATCTATACAAGGATATATATAGAACCTTACAGTTCTGAGTTTTTAATTTCTATGGAAAATCTATAAGTAAAGAGTTATGTTGCTTTTGCCAGATTCGAAAAATTATATAAGCTACAATTTTTTTCCAATTTAATTTTATTGCTCCAGTGTTTGAGTGTTTGAATTCCTGATACTTCTGAATGCGTTAGTATTGTGATGAATTGATTACCTGTTGGTAAGACGAATTCAGTTTGGTGATAGATTAATGATCTAACTTAACAAGTTGTCATAAACATCAAATAAATTTGCTCCAGGCTCCTCCTTCATTCATCAAAAATAAAATTTAGAAAGCAAGTGCCCCGTGCTTCGTTTAAAATTGGCGACGCCTGCTGTGGTGTACGCGTACCGCATGGTAGGCTAGGTTGATCAACAGTACAGTAGTGGAGCAGGAAACTGGAAAAGAGGAAAAGATTGGTAGTACTGCTAACATTTTGTTCATATATTTAGGTTTATTTTTTCTCACTTTAGGTTCTAATATTTAGGTCAGATTTTCAACGAGGCATCCCAACTAACTTGGTATGTTGACTCACCTATTAGTTATTTAGTCTTAAGACTTGCATATACAGAAGCTAATTAATCTAGATTTTAGATTCAATCTTTCTAACAAGGGTAGGATTTGTATTGTAACTTGAACCCAGCAAATCTACAATTTTCTTTAAAATCTTTTTCGTTCAACAATGACCAAAAGATGTAGGACAATATACTAGAGAATTATATTTGCTAAAACTAAAAGAGTAACTCTTAATATATGCTTCTTTGGATAAGCTTATATTAGTAGAGCTATTTTAAGTAGAGCTTTTACCAGTAAAACTTTTATGAGAAGAGTTTTTTTTAAGAAGTCAGTTGATTGCTTGGCTGTCATTTAAAAGAAACCTTTTTTGAAAGAATATATAATAGACTGTTTGACAACATAAAAAAGTACTTTTTATTTTAACTATATTTTATTTTGCAATAAAAATTATTTATACATATAAATATTATTTAAACTATATTAAACAATATGCAAAGCACAATATATTAATTATTATATAATTTTAAACCATATGAAACATAAATAAAAATATATCTAGCCAAATCTATTATATGGATTATAATATAAGTAAAACTAATATAAAAATAACTATTAAAACATATAAAAAAGTCAAATAATATTATATAAATCTCAAAATAAACGTGAAGATATGTTTGTGGTTATTGTGGGAATTATGTGTAAAGCATAATGACAAAAGGGACTAAAAATACGCTCATTAATTGATCTGAAAAATCTACTTAAAAAAGTATTTTTTTGTGAAACTTCAAATTTGAGTTTCTTAAAAAGTTGTATTTTAGCTGCCAAAACATCTATATCTACTAAAAAAGTGCTTTTTTATTTTACAGTCAAACACTTATTTTTCTTAAAAAAAGCTTTTGAGGTGGAAAAAGTGCTTATTCACCTTCCAAAAACTCAACTAAACAGACGCTAGTTCTAATTGATATGGCAACATTTGAGTACTCATTACCAACCTAACCTGAAATATTTAAGGTGAAAAATCCACACCTTACTAAAACACTATTAATCAAAGTCAAGTTTTTATTGTACAATAATAGGAAATAGACATTAGAAGTTTATCCTTAATCAAATTATTATTAATGTTCATATTATTGATTCAACTTCAAGATAACATATGTAACTTTAATATATCTTTTAAAAAATTACCTTTTAGTGATTGCATCAAATAGGGCAAAAAAGAGTGTCCAATATAGGTGAAATGTTCCATTGTTATAGATTAATCGCAAATTATTATACATCCTCAAGTTGAATAAATAAAAATATTTGGTAGCGAAATTTATATCCAAGCTTATTTTAAAGAACTAATATCGCATTAAATTAATGTAGATATATCACAAATTTTTAGCTATATGACATTTAATATTTTAAATGTATAACTTTCATAAATGTTTAGATTATTTTTACAATGGGTTCCCTATTTGATTAGTTTAGATATATAAATCATCTCGTAATGTCACTTCCTCGTATCGTGTTTTTCTTTACAATACTTCTATAGTTACAATATAAAAAGGTGGTATTTAATGCATATATAATTTACATGAAATATTCAAATTGCTTCTACTAAAAGCATAATTTTTTAAATTATCTAAATAGACATATTCATAGTTGGATGAAACACATTTGAACTTAAACAATTTTTTGTGCATATACACTACCGCACTTTAGATAGGGATAACAATGAAAAGAGGTAGGCCTAGACTACCTGATCACTACTACTGGGGCTTGGGTTAAGCTTGATGCAACAGGCCCGAGCCCGAGCTCGTTCGATTGAACTTGACTCAAGCTAATTTTTAAATTAAAATATTAAAGACATCATTTTGCTTATATGTGTCAAGCCTGGGTAGCTTGAACTCGAGACCGGCCTGAGACTCGACTTTTTCAAAAGAATTAGGTGCGAGGTCTGGTGGGAGACTAGAGCCTACACAGATGTCATCTCTAATTTTATACTTGGCTATAAACCAAACTTAGGTTTGGTCTAGTCTCAGCTCAGCCCACTCCTAGAATATGTAATGTATAACCCAAGTAATGAAATCCATAATAATTCTCTCATATTTCCATTCCGGAATAGGTAATGACTGTAACTTTCCAATCGGAGCTTGATGCTCAGCCTTAATCTGTTAACAAGTTAAACACTTAGCAATATATTCAGTCCCTTGCTTTTTCATCTATAGCCACCAAAAATGTTGTTTCAGCATATTGTACATTTTAGTAGTACCAGGATGCATGACATAAGCTGCTACATGCACTCCCTCCAAAATCACTTTTCTTAGATCTTCCACATCAGGTACACATAATCTCTGCTTCTACCACAATACATTGTCTTTCAACTTAAACTCAGAATTCGGATTCTATTTCAATTTCTTAATAAGCTTCACTAATTTTGGGTCTTTACTTTGGGCTTTTTTGATCCTTTCCTGCAATACCAATCTAAGTTTCAATTTAGTTATCAATATTTCATTTTGTCCTAAATTTAACTCAACATTTAGTGCTCTCAGTTGTACTAAGATTGGTGATCTCGAGGTCTGAATTTATGCCACGCTACTATTCAATTTTTTGCTTAATGCATTAGCTAACATATTAACTTTTGTCTCATATTAAGCTCCTTCTGAATCGATAGATATTTTAAACTTTTGTGATCGGTAAATATTTGAAATGTCTCACCATATAGATACTGTCTCCAAATTTTCAAGGCAAACACCACTGTAGCAAGTTCCAAATCATGAACCTGATAATTAAACTCATAAGACCTTAACTATTTCGATGCATATGCAATTACTTTACCATATTGCATCAAAACATACTCTAATCTTTGATGTGAAGTATCACTATACATAACATATCCACCAGATCTAGATGGAATAACTAACACCGGTGCTATAGTCAACAGATGTTTCAATTCCTTAAAACTCTTATGACATTCTTTAGTCTATCGAAAACATACATTCTTCTTCAGAAGCTTTGTCAAAGGGGCGGAAATCAATGAAAACCCCTCTACAAAGATCATGTAGTAACCAGCGAGTCCAAGGAAACTCTAAACCTCAAATATATTTCTAGGAGCTTCCCAGTTTATCACTACTTTAACTTTCTTTAGATCTACCTGAATGCACCGTCCAGATACTATATGACCCAAGAATACTACTCAATCAAGCCAAAATTCACACATACTAAACTTGACATATAACTGCTTTTCTCTCATTGTTTGTAAGACTAATTTCAAGTGTTTAGAATGTTCCTCACTACTTTTCGAATATACAAAAATATCATCAATAAACACAATCTCAAAATGATCTAGGTAAGGATGAAATACCTTGTTCATCAATGCCATAAAAATTGTCGGAGCATTTGTTAATCCAAAAGGCATCATCAAAAATTCAAAATGCCCATATCGGGTCCTGAACGCACTCTTTGGTACAACAACTTCTGCTATCTTCAACTGATAGTACCCTGATCTCAAGTCCAGTTTAATGAATACCTGAGCTCCTTATAATTGATCAATTAAATCATCTATCATTGGTAAAGGATATTTATTCTTCACTGTCACTCGATTCAATTGTCTATCGATGCCCAACCTTAAAGTCCCATTTTTCCTTCTTTATAAATAGAACTGGGGCTCCCTATGGTGACACACTAGGTCTGATAAAACCCTTATTCAATAACTCTTACACCTGGGTCCTAAGTTCCTTAAGTTTCACAGGTGCCATTCTACACAGAAGAATAGATATAGGAGCAGTATCCGAAACGAGGTCAATAGTGAACTCTGTTTTCTTATCTGGGGTAATCATAATAGCTCGTTAGGAAACGCATCTGGGAAGTCCTTAACAATAGAAATATCCTGAATGGTCTGCTTAGTACGGGTATCAGTCATATAGGCCAAATAAACCTCACACCATTTTGAATCAGTGTAAAGGCATTCATTAAGGAAATTAATCTGGTTGGCACTGCTTGACTAATATCTCAAAATATCACCCTTGGTTGATTTGGAGATTCAATAATCACTTCCTTAGTATAGCAGTTCATTACCACCTTATGTGCAGTAAGTCAGTCCATACCTAGAATAAGGTCTATCTCTCTTATTGCAATACTATCAGGTCAGCTTCTAACTCTGTCTGATTAACCCGAATAATACACTTTTTGCAAACTTCCCCACTCACTGTAGTACTACTTATTGGAGTACTCACTTCTAAGCTACATCTCAACATCTCTCTCTCACATTGTAGTTCAAATGCCAGGTGTGGTGTAACAAATGAATGGGTAGACCCTGGATCCAATAATGTAAATGCCTCGAAATTAAAGACAGATAACACACCTAAAACAACATTAGGATAATTCTACGCCTCCTGTCTGGTGATGGCATAGATCCTAACCTGAGATTACGGCTGATTGCTCCGCACCTCAGTCCTCGTCCTGACAGCACTAGGACCCGCTGAACTGATTTTACCTCTACCTCTGCCTCTTTGTTCTGCTCCACTAACTCTACTATGCTAAATAGTCATTTCAGTTACTAATCCCCCTCTCATTCCAGATTGTACTCTGGCAGTGGTGGTACAATCTCTGATCTGATGCTCGAAAGAGCCATATCGCAGGAAGGCTCTCAATAACTTCTAACATTCTCCGCCATGTCTCTTCCCACAATGTTCATAGTTGGGCATCTGTTGTGTCTTCCCACTATAAGTCTGCCCTCCAGACACCTGACCTCTACCAGAATAGACAAAACCACCTCTCGACCTAAACCCTGACTGTCTCGATCTCAATTATGATAGACATGGCCTATTCTGGCATTTACTGAATCTTCTGCCAGAATCAACTTGGAACTCACCCCGTCTCTTCAGTCTAAACTCCTATTTGTACTCTCCTCGTTCATCTTTCAATAACTGCTCAATTCAAACTAAGGCAGCTCCCAACTCAGTAAAGCTACTTAAATTGGTAATGGCCAACCTTGTTCTGATCTCCATATTCAACTTATCTTCAAACTACCTACATTTGTCTTCCTCAGTTGAGACCAGAATCATACAATAACTTAACAACTTATTAAACCGAATTTCATACTCAGCTACAATGAGTTCCCCTGTTTCAAGTCGAGGAACTCCTTCATCTTTCTATCCAGGTAGATCTTTGACATATAGTTCTCCTTGAAGACCCTCAAAAAGTCTTATCACGTCAGTCTGTAAGGTCGAACTGAGCTATCAAAAATAGTCTTCCACCACTGGTAGGCCGAGCCTTATAGTATCAAGACGGCATAATTAAACCTCTCGTCGGATTCGTAATCCATCTGGTCCAATATCCTTTTTGTCTTCTTTAACCAAATTTCTGCCTTAGCAGGGTCTGTACTTCTATAGAAGTCTACAACCCCCTACTTCCTGAGTTTGTCATACCTCCTTTCTCTCCTCTTAGGAACTCTCTAAGGCATTTGTTCAGACTGGGGCATATGAGAGTCTCTATTGGCTCCTATTGACTCAAGTCAGCTGATTCGACCACTCGGTCTCTTATGACGGATGACCTATAATAAGTAACAATTGTGATCACTATACGAATCTCTCGCTAAATGTCATGTCAAACTGCTCCTATATGTCTCTAAGGATGCGAAACTAGGCTCTTATACCAAAATTGTAACATACCACTCTCATAGAGCATTTACCCAGCATAGCAGAGTATATCCAAGCGCATACCTTATAGGAATGACATGTTGGAGCATATCATATAATCTTAATTATGGAATCATATATATCACAAGATTCTTAAAGATCGAACTTTCCCATTCCATTAACAAACATAAACATACATTGTCATTACAATTCTTAACATACGAGAGTCTACAACTCTATATAAAGTGTGCTACATGAAATGGGATACTAAACGAAAATATCCTAAATGGACTCATCGGTGTCACCTGACCAGACCTTTAAGCCATATTGTCCCTAAAACGCAATTACTATATCTCTACTTTATCAACTTAGGAGCTAGCACTCCTTTAGACCTGAAAAATAATATTGCAATTTTGATGAGTTTGCGAACTCAGTGAGTGAACCATCATCGATTTGCTCACTTATATTAAAACGTAATAACAAGTATAAAGTCCAATTCATTAAACATAACATATAATATAGTAATTCATACCACATCACATTCTTCAGATTTAGGTAATTCAATATTTCACCTCAGTTTAATAAGGCATGTCAATTCAATCATTCAGTAGGGCATATCAAATTGATCATTTAATACATATGAATTTATATGCAAATGCACATATGACTCCACTTCATTTTCACTTTGTTGTGACCGAGGGCCTATACCATCTCGTACCTATCATGGATACCAAGCTCATTTTTGTCCCGTATCTATTGCAGATACCGAGCTCATTGCATCCGAGCTTGAGGCTCTTTATCACATGTCTGAGTTTAAATCTCTTTTTTCACATACTGGCTACTCTGGTCACAACTCCTTTATTTGTTCATGCATTTCAATGTAATGATATGCGACAATTTACAAATTTTACATTTACTATTCATCATTCGATGCATACAAGTCATATATCTCTTCCTTCAAATCTAAGTCTGGTATTTGTATTATGGTTATTCACACATTCCATATTTCATATACAATTGGAAAGCACTTCCAATACATTCTCGAATATTAAGCTCCTTATACTATCAATGTCCAGAATCATCACATTCATATAAATAATAACGCAATAATTAAAAGTTAATCAAAATCAATTCATTCATAGTGAGAAACATTTAGGTTGACTCACAACACATATAATTAAAACAGAAGAACACATATAATTGAGTTTACACATCTAAGTTGACTCACTACACATATAATTCAAACAGAAGCACACATATAGTTGAGTTTACACATCTATGTTGACTCACAGTATGCTCTAATAAGCTATTGCCTTGATGATCCAGCTGTGTTTGGGTGCTTACAATCGACTTGAGCATCTACAGTCATGCAACATATACATCAGTAAGTTATTCAATCAAATGAATATATAGTCATGCAAATGTATATTTGTCATGTTCCATGCATGCGCAATTGATGTTCCGGGTATGTAACTTTATGCAAAGATCTTAATCCATTCTTAATCCATCCATCATACATTTATTTAAATTCCCATTCATACTACCTTCATGTTCGTCAATATTCATTTACCCATTTAGGTTCGTCTTGACCTTAATCAACTCTAAAGGCACCAAATTAAAGTGACATATCATCATTTGTTTCAATAATTGCACAAAACTAAGCTCATCATTCCAAGGAATTGCCCATGATTGTGGGGACCTTCCTATGATCGTGATAGAAGTTAAACATCTAGTCCATGATCATGATAGAACCTAAAATGACCAGGACATGATCGTGCACTTGAGGGCCATAATCGTGCCCTGCATTCTTCCCTCACTCTTCCACGAATTCATTAACCCTAAAGACATATCTAACACTTCCTACTTTCCACAATTCATACCTTCATATACAAGGTCAATTCATGCAATTTCAACTACTATATTAGCCACTTAAATCTCCTCAAAACCTACTTATTTGGTCATTCACCACATATCATTATACATGTAACCCTAACTTTGTCAAATTCAAAAACACTTCAATAACATCCCTCTTTAATATAACACCCTCTTTAATATAACCTCACCCTTATTTATAATTCAAATCTCTACCTAAACCACCCATACAATCCACTATTTTCTAGTATCAAAAGCAAAACCCTCCATTCATCCATCAAATTCCAGCACAACTTTATCATCAATACTATATATAATGCATCCCAATTCAATCATAATGAATGTTATGCTAACATATATCACAATAGGGAAAGAAATCAATTACTTATTTAGCACAAAGCTTCCTCAATTACCAAGCTAACCTAACCTTCCAAGCTTGCAAACATAAAGCATATTCC
>JANSVA010000005.1:40994952-41006876 GCA_025504915.1 Erythroxylum reticulatum
GAAACACTAGCAAACACATCAAGGTACCTCAAAAATATAATATTTAAGCTCAAAAGCTTACACTAACCCATAAAACACTTAAACACAAATGATTAACAAACTAACAATTCTAACCTAAACACAAATTAAATGATCGAATTAACGATTAAACATATATCAAACTATGCCCTAAAACTGGATGTAGTTTACACTTATCAATTACTTACACAAATTAATTGCTATCATCACTTAATTGTAAATCAAAATCATTGTCATCTTCTTTTTTTTGAAGAATTAGAATAAAGTTAGGCTCTTCTTCATATCTCTCACCCTCTATAGATTCCTCATCCTCTCTAGATGACATTTCAACATATTCAATATTTGGATCATTCAAAGGTTTATTCTCACCATGCATTACACATGCATTTATTTCATGAACATCTTCCTAAACTGCTTCACTTTTAATTCTCTTATTTTCTCCTTTTTATGTAATTAAAAAACACCTCTAGGTTTTACTTTGCAAAAGCCAACCAATATGACTTATCTCGTCTTAAGAAGGGAAAAGGGGAATAATATGCCTTAGTCGTTTGCATCGTCAACATAAAAGGTTCAAATTATCAAAATATTCTTCGCTGGTTGATTTCAACTAGATTGTATCAGCTATGCACTGTCTTTCCAATATTAAGAATTGGATCAAACCATTCACGCTTAAACATCACACTCTATTTTATTGGCAATGTTAGGTACTCAATTTCAAGTACCTCAATAATTTTACCATAATAATCCATCAATTCTCCCTGTATGTAAACCCCACTATTTACTATTGCTATACTATGACCATGATATTATGTATGAAATTTGTATCCATTAGCAAAATACATTGGATACGATTTAATAGTTTGCAAAGATCCTTTCGTAAGATCACATATGAACTTGTTCTCTATTGAATTTTCAAAGGCCTACATATAAAAAATTATCATAATAAATATTATAATGTCAATTCAATACTTTGATCTAATAATTTAACCATTTCAATTATAGCAATTCAAAACTTACATATTTCTCAAACCATTTACGAAAGTAGTTTTTAACTTCTTTAGTGATATTATCCTATGTTTTTTCTGGCATTAGCCTGCGTAACCATTTCTCGTATAATCTATAAGCATTATTATGTATTTCAGTTGCAAACATCACTCGCCTCGAAAACTAAATAATCAATTTCAAAATTAACTTAAACTTACCGTAAAAAAGGTTGAACCTCTTGGCAATTCAATAAAATGTAACAATTGGTAGCCTTTATTTCTTCTTTTCTTAACATTCTTCTTATTAAACATCCATATGTTCATCTAGGATAAGTGAAAATAGATAAGTTACCATCAACATCACCTGTTTCACCCCCATCGTCATTATGAGGAACTTTTCTTTCTCTTGTGTACACATGTGACCCAAAATAATATGAACAAAATGTACTTGCTTCCTCTACTAAATAAGCATTACATATCGAACCTTCAACTCTAGCTTTGTTTTTAACATTTTTCTTCAAGAAATGCAAATCCCTACATTACAAATAAGGTTACTACAATTAATAATTAAAACATGCTATAAGTTTTATTTAAATATTAACTATAATTACCTCTCAAACGGATATATTTATTGATATTGAACTGAACCAGCAAGTTTAGCCTCGTGTACTAAATGTACGAGTAAATGCTCCATGCAGTCAAGAAAGATTGGAGGGAAAATCCTTTCTAATTTGCATAAGATAACTGGAATTTCCCTTTCTAATGTTTTCATTTCAACCAACTTTATTTTAGATGATGTAAGCTTTTAAAAAACAAAATTAATTTTGTTATAGCTTCCCAAACCTTATTCAGATGCAACTCTGAAATGCAATTGGAATTAGCCTTTGCATAGACACATAACAATTATGACTTTTCATCCCAAATAATTTGTACTTCCTCATGTGTACACACCTTACTAAATTCGAAACAAAACCATCGAGAAACTTTAGACTTTTCAACCATTCACACAAAATTTTCCTTTATTTTTTGTCCAAAATGTAATATGTTTTTAGATATTTACCCTTGCAAAGATCTTTATCTAAAACATTCTTTCTATAAAGAAAATTTCAAATCAGCTCGTGATTTTGCATTGTCCTTTATCCTTCCTTTAATGTTCATTATGGTGTTGAACAAATTGCTAAAAAAAATTCAATATGCATCACATCTAGACTATGACATATCAAATTAGTTTTCTAATATAGAAAATCATAAAAGATACTTCATTTTCTCCAACCGAAGTGTTTATTAATGCTTCTATTAACTTCTTCAGCTTCAAGTTTTGTAACTTTCAGCAACCTTATTCATCAATCTCCTGCAATATCTCTTCACCAACTTTATAAGGGGGAGGAGTTTTTTATACTATCCTATTCTTAATGATATTTTTCCCTCATTAGGAAGATAAAATGCATCATAATCATTGCCACAGTAAGGGCAAGCTAATTTTCCTGTTGTAATCCATCTAGACAACATAGCATACACAGGGAAATCACTAATAGTTCAAGTCAAAGCTGCTCTTAACAAAAACATTTTTACGAGATAAATCATATGTCTCTACACCAAATTCCTAAAGATGATACAATTTAAATACCAATGGTTATAATAATACATCAATTTTATGCCTCATTCATACACATCCATGGAGGCAAATTATAAGGAGTAATTATGATTGTCCATGATGAATATTGTTGGCTGGATTGACAAAAGGCTGGAATCTATCTGTCGACAATCCTAACCTAATATTTTGACTTTCGACTACAAACTCAAAATGGGTGTTACTGAAATATTTCCATGTGAGTGCATCTGATGGATAGCTCATTATTCCATCTTTCTATTGATGCTCATTATGCCATCTCACAGAGCTGTAATAACATCAGAGGCATATAGTCTTTGAATTAACATAGTTAGTAGGAAATAATACATTCACTTCCAAGGTATTAATTTCTGCTTCATAGTACATTTTCTTAGTTTGAACCTAAATTAATCATAAGATTTGCACTCATGTAATTCTATATGATCTCCCTAAAACAACATACATCTCAAATTTCAACAATCAATTTTCTTAACTGACAGACCAACAGCCCTGATAAGTTTCTTTACATTGTAAAAATTATTAACCATTTATAATCAGAAGGTAATGATTCATTATACCAAGCAAGAATTATATCCAAACTTTGATCAGAAATATGCCCTACAGACTTTATGTTCAATGTTCAAGCAATTGAAGATAATTGAGTCAGGGTCTCACAATTTGGCTATAATTCTTGGACAGTTGATTTTAGTAAGTCAAAAAAAAAATTTGCATTTGGGTTTGGCTCTTCTTCAAGATTTTCTACATTTGCTTGAAAGATATAACTAGCTACATCATAAACAATTTGGGTGTAAAAATTTTCAGTTGCACCCACATTATTTGTTATAAATCCATTCCCCCATTCAAATCCATCTACATTTATTGACGAGTTTATTTTATTACCCCTTGAGATGCTACAATTAATGGCTCCTCATGTCGTGTCCACTCAAAATAATTTGGAATAAACCATTTTCTTAACAAATGAAGATTCAATTCATCAATAGGAAGAAAACGAATATGATTTCACTTTTTACATGGACATTTGATTTTTTTAACCATTCATATATGAAGATTGAGAACGTGCATAGTTAATAAAAGCTTGAACTCCTTCAACAAACTCAACATTAATGAAACCATCGAGTGTTAATTGTCTATACATCCAAGACCTATCAACATTACTTAGTTTTGCACAACTGTCATTAAAAATGTCATTTCATAGTTAGATATAATCATCGTTATGGTAGTATCCATGTTAATCTTCCAGAACATTTAATCTTTAGTTTACACATTAACAATAACACAAGAAGAAAGGATTGTATTATAGCATATGCATAAATTTCTATAATATTAGATGACGGGGAAATATTTTAGGTTTGCATGTGATAACTAATTCAAAGTATCTACAACTAACAAATGACAATATTTAGAGAGGACTTAATAGAATTACATTGTTTCTTCATCTAAGCAGTTATCTAAGCATTACATGATCCAGATGTTTACTTGTAGATAAATAAATCATGCTTTAGAAACATTAAACAAAAACTCATTTCATTTATTAACATGAATAAACACATATATTAAAAAAATAATTTTGAAAAAAAGACAACAAAGTGAGTACCTTTATACTCCAAGAAATTAAATTCACCCATCGTTGTTTTATTGATTTCTGTTTATAGAGCAAACAAAAGCTCAAAAAGATGAAGGAGAAGCTGATTTAATTATATGAAAAACGATAGGCTGACTGAAATTGGTGAAAAGCAATGGTAATATAATATGACTACCTAGGAGAAGGATTCGATATATTAAAGAATGGCAGGAGAGAAATAGGGACGAAAAGTACGATTTATGGAAGAACTAGGGTTTTTCTTTATGGAGTGTCGGCTAGCTTTTCCAAGAGAGAGAAATGACGAAGCCCAAACCATAAAACGCATACTCTGAAGTCTGATCTTGATTTTCTTTCCAATTTCAAGTATGTCCTTTTAACTTTTAATATTAAAATTTTCATATCTGAACTAAGAATTTCATCCTAATTATAATTAACTAATATTCAAAAAATAATTAAATAATTTTAGTAAACAATTAATTTTTCATCAAAGTTAATTAACCCTAATTAAAGGTAATGTTCCTAAATTTAACTTAATTTAATATAATAAACCTAATTATTAAAATTTCAGAAGTTTGAACCAACAAAAGCTCTACTTTTTTTAATTAAATTTTATTTAGCAAAATTGATTTAAAAAGAGAACGAAATTTTAAAAAATGATACACCGATATTAATATAATGTAGAATTCTTTCAACGACAAAATTAAAAAATTTTAAATTAACTAAAGGTTAGTAGGATTTAAATTTAAAATCTTTTTTATTAATTTTATAATACCATGTAGAAGTAAAATATAACAAATCAAATGTAAAACATTAATTTATTTCAAATGTAGTCTCAGCGTAAATTATAGGGCCATTTAATTTTAGCACATTTCCAGCTTTGACATTTCATTAAACATGTACAATTACAAAATTAACCTACGAAAACATCATTATGTATTAATTTACCTACGGAAATATATTTTCATTGAGAAATTACATTTCCATAGGAAAATTACCTACGAAGTCAACTTTTAGTAGGGGATTTTCCTACGGAAATTTTTTCCTATTGGCAGATTGCATAATAATTTTTACCACGAACTATTAGCACCTATTTTCATGACAACTTTCACTATTCTATTGGCAAAGTTTGGAGGTAAAATTCCCTCCTCTTTTAACAATGGATATTTTTCTATCACAAAATACCTTTTTTCGCAACAAATTTAGCCACAAAAAACAATTTTCATCTCTAATTTTCAATGCAACTTTTTTCCATAGGATATTTTCGATCGATAATTTGCAATTTTCTTGTAATGCTGGTAGGAGTGAATCTTATAGGGATAACCCTTATAGGGATGGACTTAGCAAGGATGAACTTAATAGGGATCAATTAGGGATGGCAGTGAGCTTTCAATCCGATTAATATCTATACTATCCGACCCTAAAAAATAGATATAAAGGCTAAACAATGGATTTTAAATGGATGTAGATATGGATTTGGATATAGTTCTAGTAATAACCCGAACCGATGGATATCTATACCCGACTCATTTTTATTAACCCATTTTTTTAAAAATAACTTGGTATCCCACTTTACTTTTATATAATTTATGAGCCTGCAAAATATGGATGCATTAATTGGTAACCAAAATGTATTAAATAATCATGAGTCTTTTGAACCCAATCTTTGAGTAACCAAGTCTCTAAAAATTAGTTGTAGTCTTCCCAGAAAGAGAGACAGAAAGTCTTTTAAAAAGATACTGTGAAGAAAGTCTTCAATCTTCACTCTTCACAAAGCACCCACTCAAAGTCATTTAAATATCAAAGAGTGAATAGCAATTAAACTTCATTTACCATCAAAGAGTGATGGTAAATCAAAGCCCATTTGTTATTTCAACGTCATCAACCATTAAAACGGTACCCATATGAGGATGCATCTGTTATTTAAATAGACAGAGACTAACCAGATCAAAGGTCATCTGTTTAAAGAGCAAGTGTGTCGTTTCTCATAGACGAATTGCTTATCAAGGAAACAACTAAGTTCGTGAACGGAAATGTGGAACCAATGGATACCATACGAAGTCCTCACTTGGTTATAACTGCATTTCAACTTTTTCCAGGTAAAAGGAGTCCCTTCATAAGCTATCTCAAAGCAGATTATG
Organism: Erythroxylum reticulatum; assembly: GCA_025504915.1. Taxonomy (NCBI): domain Eukaryota; kingdom Viridiplantae; phylum Streptophyta; class Magnoliopsida; order Malpighiales; family Erythroxylaceae; genus Erythroxylum; species Erythroxylum reticulatum. The sequence continues at coordinate 41,001,304 of JANSVA010000005.1, forward strand.
TTAATTAATTCCTTCAATCTTTTATATACCTAATCGATCCTTCAGTTACTTTGGCAGATTCTACTCTTTTACAAAACATGTCATATAAAATGTTGTTTATTTGTTATCTCTTTGTCCTTGTAGGGTGATTGCCTAACCACCTACTCAGTGCGGTGGTTTTGGGGTCATCGGCACCAACTACATTTCAAGCTTCTCTGATGTTTACTGGCCACTTTGTAAAGCCTAGATCTACAAACTCTTAGTAGTTGGTATGAATGTTTTTTTTCAAAATAACATTTTATGTTCTCTCAAAAGTCTCATTCTCTCATCAAATTAATTTCAAAGTCATCTTGTTTTTTTTACCTTTTTCACAGATGGAATAACAAATCAAAGAGGTTGTTTTCTTTGTGACTTATAAGTTAAAAGAGATAATGTCTGAGAATCATCAATAGATCATTAATAAAGAAGTTGACAATCATACAACAAAGAATTTCTCTAGTCCACCTCATGAAGAAGAGGAGCTTGCAGCTATGGACTTTGGTGATCATGGTGCAACGAAAAGCAAGAAGCGTACTTCTCCTATGTGGCTAGAGTTTACTTTAGTGACTGTGAAAGGTGTTGATAAGGTTGAGTGTAAGCATTGGAAAGGGAAGCTTTTTGCTAAAGGTACGTACGGGATTTCACATTTACATGAGCATTTGATTAAGTATTGTCCAAAGAAACATTTAAGACTTGTTAGAGGCTAGAAAACATTATTAATTAGGAGTGGGACTAAGTCTGATGAGAAAAAAAAACATTGCAAACCTACAAATTTAGCCAGGAGTTCTCAAGAAGAGAGTTAATTAATATGATTGTAATGCATGAGTATCCTTTGTCTATGGTTGATCACATTGGTTTTAGAAAATTTCTAGTGAGTTTAAACAATGAATTTAGGATGATATCTTGTAATACATTGAGAAATGATATCTTAAAAATGTTTCTAAGTGAAAATTTAAACTTGAAAAAAATGTTGGAGGATCATAGATCTAGGATTGCTATCATTACAGATATGTGGACAACTTCCAACCAAAAGAAAGGATACATGGTTGTGACCGAACACTTCATTGATGGAGATTGGGTTTTAAGAAATCGAATTCTAGGGATTAATTTTCTTATATTTAACATGTTTTCTTCCTTATTGACAATATCAAGTTTTCTTAAGATGTTATATGCAAATACTTTGCTTAATCTTTATCTTGGTTACCATATATAGATATAGGAATTTGCATGTTTAGTAATTAGTTCCTTTATTCATGCTAAATATTAATCACTTAGAGAATCATTATGTGTTCTGTATTTAAGTTGTAATAAAATTTTTTATCATTTTATTTTATAGGTTTATATTTGTGCCATGCCCACATACAAAGGAGACTCTGTTGAAATTTTTAAAGGAGTGTTTATATAGGTTTAGCCTAGAAACCAAGATTTCTTCTGTGGTTGTGGATAATTGTAAAACAAATGATGCAATGATGAATCTTCTACATAAGAAGCTTGATGCCAATTCTCTTATATTATGGAAAATTTTTGCATATGCGATGTAGCGCTCATATATTAAACTTGATTGTCAAGGATGGTTTAGACTTCATGGGTGAAGGGTTAGAAAGAATTCATGATTGTATTTTATTTTGGGCATCAACTCCTTAAAGTATAGGGAAGTTTGAAGATGCAGCCAAGTTTTTGAAAGTTTCATCTTCTAAAAAGTTAATTCTTAATTGTAAGACAAGGTGGAATTCTACTTATTTGATGCTTGAGATAGCTTTGCCATACGAAGGTGTTTTCAAGAGGTTGGAATGTTTGAATAATCGACTTAAGTTTACTTTGTCTAATGATGAAGATTGGAAGTTGGTAAACATTATTTGTGACAAATTGAAAGTATTTTACAAGGTAACAAAGCTTTTTTCTAGTAGAAAATACCCCACTGCGAACTTGTTCTTTCGACATGTTTGTGAAATTAAGTTGAAGTCATTTACGTGGATGTCATCTCATTGTGATATTGTTAGAACTATGGCACTAAATATGGTCAAAAAGTACGATAAAATTTGGTTTAATTTGAATGGAATGCTAGCTCTTACTTTTGTTTTGGACCCAAGAAATAAGATAGATTGCGTTGAGTTCTATTTTAGTGACAAGCTAGTATTGAGATTGAGAGGGTGAAGAGCTTGCTTTATGAACTATTGTTAGAATATCAAGACAAATATGCTTTGGACATAAGGAAGTCTACAACATGTACTAATTTAGTTGTTTCATCGTCTTCATATGAGGCTACCCATCTTAGATAACATCAAGCAGATTCTAGAGATAGCGATAATTTTTCCATATATAAGAAATCAAAGAAAAGAAGGGTAAACTTAAGATCTGAATTAAACCATTATTTGAAGGAAGATACAATGTCTGAAAATAACTATTTTGACATTTTGGATTATTGGAAGCAAGATTTCAAGTATCCGACACTAAGGATGATTGCCCGAGATATTTTATCAATACCTATTTCTACAGTTGCTTCAGAAAGTGCATTTAGCATGGGTGGTAGGGTTCTTAGTCCACATCACTCAAGACTTCATGCTAACACTGTTGAAGCATTGATATACTTGCAAAATTGGATGCTTTGAGATTGTTCAGGTAATATATATTTCCTTATTAATATTTGCAACATTTGTATTTGAAACTTCTTATTTGTACAATTTTCATATTGAATCTTCCTTACAGATTCCGCTTTATAAAGTTCATATGCGATTGCTTCGATCTTTGATGATGTTGATGCAAGCAAAGAGGAACTGAGTGAAATTTGACTCTATTTGTTAACATATTTTATTTTCTTATAGGATGATAATAATGCAAATGACATAGAGATGGATTTTTAAATGTTGTAGAGTTCATGCAAAGACAATTTGAAGCTTTAGATATTTCAATCTTTTTTCTAGTTATTGATTGTGAAAATTATATATTGTCTTTGCACTAGATATTATGATTTTTATTATTCCAATTTTATGATTTTTTTAAGACATATAAATCAAAATCTTGACTTATTATTATCAAAGTAATTTTGATTTGAAGCATTCACAAAAATCTGTTCTTTATATTTTCAATTTAAAAGTTATATTTTTACGTGCTATACAACCTGATGGATATCCAAAAACTTAAACAATCCAATAGATTTTGATATAGGTAGTAAATCGTAAAAACCGATAGAAATGGATATGAATATGGATTGAGTCATAAAAAGTGGACATGGATATGGGTAGAGTAATACCATAGAACTCTACCCATTGACATCCCTAGGATCAACCTAGTAAGAATGAACTTTGTCAAGAGAATGCCCATTGAAAAAGTCTCACTCCAGTGAGGACCCTATAGTTCTTAATGGATACAATTATGATTCCTTTAACTTTATTTGATCAGTTATATGGATTGCATTAAGGTTTAAATTCTAAAGAGTTAAAGTTGCATTTAAACTTATGTTCTTTAAAAAAAACCTTGAAAAGTGTTAACTTTTGAAGTAATATTCACTCACTCATTCAATCGTTCTTTAATATTCACTACTCTCAAATAAACACTTTAAAACATTATTGTCTTGAACATTATAGTGTCCCTATCGAAATAACTCTAATACTTTTGATGTTCTTTTTCAAAAGGCTATTAGCTTGAATATAATTCATAGCCCAATAAAATGGTTGATACCATCAATATGATAATTAGGTTGATGGATTTAAACTCGATGTTTTTTTAAGAGCTAGTTTCTTTATTTGCTTTGGAAAAGATAACAACAAGAATAAGATCGTTAAGTTAATATAGACATAATCTCATGGTAAGATTGAGTTTCCATACACTAAGTGATATAAGAAAGACTATCCTAAATAAGGAATCCAATGTATGTAAGCTTGGGTCGATAACAAAAGCTAAAGTTGGTGAAGATTTGTAGTCAAAATACTTATCTTTGTTGAACAAGAGCTCATACAAAAGTGTGTCTTAACTTGTGTCCCTTCTTGAATGCAAGAGTTGAAGTTTTAGAAAGACTATAGTGTCTAATAAGGATGTAGCCTAAATAATACCCAACTTCACAAAGTTATAAAAAAGATTCATGATCTTAGCCAATGAGAGTGTACTAGATCACATCCAAAAGCATTAGGATTTCTATAACTAACAGGATCTACCCCATAGCTATGTCTCATACCATACCTACTTAAAACCCTAATTTTTTATTTTAAGCCATGTTGAAAGTTCTCATAGCTTTTTCCTTTGTTCCCCATTGAACTTTAAACTTATCAAAGAATTATTTCACTTTGGTGTTCAAATATTTTATGAAATTGGTTCTTGATTCTTTATAATCAATAGGTTAACTCTTTTATACATTTGTTTAGCATCTTTTGGTTTGATTAAAACTTGTCGTGGGTTTTTTGGGTATATTCCTAGATGGGTTCACATTAGTTAATATCAAAGTTTGATCTAGATAAGGTGTGATTATCCTTTCATTTTTCTATATAGTTTAAATAGATTTTACTTCTTTATCTAGAAATTCGGTTTTTGTATGATTTAATATTTCCTTTTATTAAATATGCTTTTTGTTTATAAAGCATAAAAAAATTTGTTATCTTCTTATTTAGAGTCTTTTCTATCCTTTTCTTGTTAGGGTTTCTTCTTTGTTTAATTCCTTATTTCATGTAGTTCATACCAATTGTTTTTATGGTTTAAAAAAGGAAATAATGATGTGGGAACAATGACCTAAAAATATTTTTTAAATATAGTTTAGAATTCTTGCTAGCTTTTTTTATTCAACTTTTGAATTTCTTTTTTTAAAGATTTTATGATGTTAAATTATTGTTTGAGTTGTTTAGATTTTATGATGTTAAATTATTGTTTGAGTTGTAACAATAATTTAACATCATAAAATCTTAAAAACTAAAAAGTAGAAAAAGAAACAAAGAGTGAAAAAGGCAAGAGAGTGAGATTAACATTGAGAAAAAGTAGAATGAAGAGTGAAACATGAGTAGTTTGTCACCTTGAGAGCATACACATGAGGTAGTGTGTGTAGAAATTTTCTTTACTAACTTTATGTTACATGTTTAAGATATGCTCTTAAAGGCACTTCAACATTTAAGGACGAGAGAGATAACTTATATATTATGTAGGCCATGTAATAATAGTTTGATAGGATGAATATGATGTATATTAGCATTAAGGATATATTGAAGAAGCAATTCTAGTAGATTACAAAATTAAAAGGGAGACGATAAGACCTAATACAAAATTAAGGGAGATATACTAGGTATAACCTAAGAACTTAAATAAAGATTAATAAGGAGAATGAAGAGGTTAGTACTGATGATGATGATGATGATCTAGCATTTGAGGGTAAATGGGACACATTTAAACCTCGAAGAGGAGTCAGGTATGATTGGAAGCAAAAAGGGAGCTAAAAATTTGAGGAGTGGATAGAAATCTTAGCAGCATCAAAATGACTATACCTTACTTTATACATCTATTTAGTTTTTTATATTTTTTCAAACTTATTTTAAGTGAATTCAAATCAATAAGTATCCTAAATAAAAGAATAATCT
>JANSVA010000005.1:41006913-41021286 GCA_025504915.1 Erythroxylum reticulatum
AATTTAATGGCTTCTTTGTGATTGATTAAATGAAGAAATGATGCATTAGTTGGAAAAATCTTTTTTCCTTTGTGGTTGTTATATAGCTTTTGTATAGAAGTAAAAAGAAAAAACTCCTCGACTCTATAAGATTAAGTCAGAATTTCGAAAGTCTACAATTTAATTACCCAAATTAATATTATATAATTGAAGAATGTGAAGATGTAGGACTTCGTCGTAATATTATTTGTATTATCGTAATTAGAGAAGCAGTCCTACTTCATTATAATTTTATTTTTTCTTTTAAATATAAATACACCTATTTTCTTACCTAGTTCTCTGTTTGATTTAATATTTCTGCATGCGAGTTTAAGGTTGACCATGTACTCTTATAGCTAAGTAGCTGGCATCGATGGTTCGTAATCAGCTGTTAGAGGTTGTATGATCACATATATAACTGGAAGTCGGTCGTTGGTCCCGGTTGTCATGCCAGAATCTGTGAAATATCAAAATTTTGAACTTCGGTATGATATTATTTATATAGTTGTTTTGCGTAGTATTGATTTGTAGTTTAAAGGTTAGGTACGTAGACAAAGCGAACCATTATATTATCCTAAACTAGTCTCGTTTGCGCATCTTGAGCCAAAGTTGAGAAAGAAACTTCGGTACACGTGTGATTACATGATTCGAAAACCATCCTTCGATCTAGGAATTTGACTCCTGCAATCGCGTTGCAAAATTGACACCTTCCTAAAAAAAATAAATCAAGGGTCTACAAGTTTGATTGACTAGCCCTCAAGGGATGTAGCTAGATGGTTGAGAGCAGGTTTGATTTCGGTTAGGTCCCAGATTCGATTTCCTGCTAGCCCCTCTTGTAAGAGCCTGGAGCAGCTGGGGTTTTACCTGTAGGTGGAGCGCCAATTAGGCCTTCGATGATGAGGTGCGCTCGTTTGGCCCGCCTGTGAGGTGGTGTGCCAGTTGAACCCTCGGAGAGGTGTGCCCACTTGACCTGCTTAGGGGGTTTCCTCTAATCAAAAAAAAAAATTTGATTGACTAATTAATTGTTAATGAAACCTTCTAAACCTTCAGAACAACCTTACATAGTACGGGTAACCATAAATGAACTAATTTAGCTATAAAAACATTTGGTTGATTTGGTTTGATCTGGCTAATGACAGCTCAGGACGTGACCATTGACTTTTTTGGAAATTAAAAAATATGTATTAATTCAAGGCAAAATCTTAGGGGAACAAATGAATAACTGCTGAGAGTACAATAGAATAGAACATGGACAAAATATGAATGTTGAAACAAGATTTAGTGAAAGAGAAGCATGCAAGGTTCTCTCATTATCTTGTATTCTATGTAGTAAAAACTGGAGAATTTGTGCACTTTTGCTCGGATTACAGCTATATTCCTTAATAGTGTTGATGTTGCTAACTTCCATTTCAGTGATATCACTGCTTGGGCTTTGAAAATTCCATTGTTTCTTTCCTTCCAGAAGGTTTTAGATTGAGTATCCCATGGAAAATTAAAGGAAATATGTGTCTTGTGTACTCGTATTTGATGGCTTGATGATCCAATGCACTATGCCTTCTAATTCCTAACAAGGACAGCTTATACCATATTTGTGTAATACGTCTTTCCATAAAGCTTCCAAGTAGTGGCAGACAAAGAAAACGTGGTTTGTGCTTTCAATATGTTCATTATAGAATTTACAGGACAAGGAGACCAAATCCAGATTAAAGGAGTGATCTTCTATAAAGTTAGTGAGTTTATTCTTGACTGCTATCCATAAGATGAAAGCAACTTTGGCCGACAAGATCTTGTTCTTGAATAGCTTATATTAGGATACTTTAGTTCCACAAAGCTTATATCATCATTTCTTTGTAAGATTTAGTTGAGAAAGTACCTAATGGATGCTCAGTCCAGATGGCTTTGTCTTCCTTTGAGTTGTTAGGCTGGTAAGTTGGCCACCAACCTTCTATAATGTTAGAGAATCTATTTATGCTGTCCCAATTCCTTTTTTAATTAAAAAGCAAACTTTAGCATCTGAGAAGAAGAACAATATTAAGCAGTTATAATTTGGCACTTGGTACAGTGGTCCATAAACATACCAATTATCGAACCATATACATGTTGTTGGCCTTTTCCAACTATAATCTTGATAGATTATTGAAGTATTTCCCTCATCTTGAATATTTGTAACATGCTCCATGTTCAGTTTGTTCTAAGCTTGGCTAGCCATAAGTTTTTGCCCCTCATATAGTAGTTATGCATCCATTTCATCCAAAAAGAGTTTGTATCCCTTACCAACCTCTATAATCTCTTTGCTTTTAAAGTTTTGTTTATCCAGGGTAAATGAATGATTCCTAATCCATCTTCATCTTTTGGATTAGTGATTTTTTCCCAACTAACGTCGGTAAAGGGTTTAGAGTTTGAATTACCCATCCATAGGAAATTCTTGATGTGATTATCAATGTTTTTGATTATCTCCATTGGACGCATAAAGTTTGAGATATATAGATATGTTGTTTACAATATATGTGATTAACTATTTATGTAAAACCCTGAACTATCCATTCTATCTGTTTATACATTTTATTAGAGGTAAATAGTATCTTCAGAAGAATAGTGAACTCGAGTAAACAGTATTTCCACTTGAATAGGGATTTTAAGGACCTAACTCAAAAAAGTGTGAAAATACTCAGAATACATATTAGAGTCAAATGACATTGAAACTGGTTGAAAACAAGTCCAATCGGATGAACTTCGGAAATTTTATAAATTTAGGACAAAAATGCCCTTTTTGGAAAATAATGGATATTAATGATTTAAACCCATTCAAAAAAATTTATGCATCTAATTACTAAGTATTGATCCTAATTAAAGTATCACATGGTCAATTTGATGGTGAGATGACTGTGGAATATTTTGAAGATTTAGTCCAGTTTATAGGTGTAGTAATCGATGAAAGGGTGAATTGGTCTTTTTACGTCAATGGAGTTAATTAATAAGTTTTAAATGACTCACATTTATTGACCAATTATAAGACTCCATATGGTTTAAAAAACATTAAATTAGATGATGATGAGTCATTTAAGATGTCTAATAAGAAAATGACATGTGTAAAGTATTAAAGTAGTATAAAAAGGCAAAACAAGACAAAATTTGGTTCATTTGAAAGAAGGATTCGTGAGAACCAAAAAGAAAGAAAGAAAAGAAGAGAGAAGGAGGGAGAATTCATCCAAGGAGAAGAGGAAGAAGAAAGGTTCCATTTTTGGTGGATTTGGAGTAGAAATTGAAGAAATCTTGACCTAGGATTGGTGTTCACCAATTTCCTAAGAGATTAGGAGAAAAAGTGGTAAGTTTTCCATAGTTTAAGTTGTTTATTTTGTGGATTTCATATGGAATGGAGTTATTTAAGATCAAAGGTTATTTTTGACTTATTATGTAGTAGATAATAAACTTGAAAGCATGTAAAGGTTGAAAATAACAAAAGTGAATCATGAAACCAAGTTTAGGATTATGATGTTCATGATGTGGATTTGATGTCAATGAAGTAAAGAAATGAAAAGGGATTGAATTAGAATTGGTTTGAGTTCATTTATAAGTAATGAAGAGAAGATGTGTTAACAAAAATGGAAGAATAGTAAAAGAGCGGTGTATTCGGCCAAGCTAGGAAAATTTGCAGAAATTTTGTAATATTTGGTTTGATGAATTTAAATGATGCTTGGCATGGACCTTAGTTGAAATGTGTTGAAAATTTTGAAAGAAAGTGGAATAGGATATATATATATGTGTAGTGAGAACAATTCAGCCTAAAGAGGATAGCAATTGATGGTGTGATTCGTTGAACTTCAATTACGGTTAAGGTGTAAATAACCTGAAATCTTAAGGTTGTTTTCATGAAAAATCAAATGGAGAAAGTTAGTGTGACCTATTCGACCATATTATGATTTAAGTGGATGGGATGATGTTTAAAAAAATGTTTTAAGTCAATTCTGGAGTTAGATTCTGAAATGGAAACCAATGGAATAACTTATGGTAGTTAAGATTAAATTGATAGTTATAATGCTTTATTTCCTATAGTGGAAATCAATGATTAAACAACTTCTAAATTGTATAGGTCAAGAAGAGACACTTAACACGTGAGTGTACCTGGCGACAAATGACAAAACTATGAGTGTATCTTTAAACTGATTTTATGAAAGAAATTTGGTTTCTATTTTATCATGAAAAGCATGTTATGAATAAATTCATTAGTGTTGGTACTTGAATTTGAAAGCTAATTTTTATGATATATATATATATGATTTGAGATGGCATCGAATTGAAATTGCATATGCACTAAACTGACATGATAATGGAATTTGATCATGAACTGAATTGGTATAGAAATGTGATGCACCTATGTATTAACTGTTATTTAGCCTGTGGTATGTCGTTAGGTCTCCTTATACATATGATTATACTGATTAGGGTACATCCTAACGTGCATGGCAAAGTCTAGGGGGAGTGTCCATCACTAACAATGGGTGGTGTCGTGTTTGTCTGTATGTCTTGTGAGTCGCCTTCTGCATATATGGAGTATATATTGTGCTAACATTGTTACGGGTAAGTGATATAGAACTAGCTCCGTAAGTACTGATTTATATATAGTGTCCGCATCATTATGGGTAAGCAATGCATAACCATCTCTATAACAATCAGTATATAGTGGTTAACCTAGTACGGGTAATTGATGCAGAACCAGCTCCGTTACTAAAGATTAGCCAGGCACAGGTAAGCAGTGCAGAACCAGCCCCGTGGCCTTACACCTAATGGTACCAAATGGCAAATAAAATTTTAAAAAAGAAAGTTCATGAAATTATCGATTGCCATCTTTGATTACCTTACAAGAAAAGAGGAACTTGATTGTGTTTTACATGTGCATTGATTATATAAATTTGTTGTGTTAGAGCATTAATTATTGCTTGAAAAGAAAAGAAAATTATCTTTGTTCTTTATGGAGGTTAATGCTTGTATAAATGTTTTGAATGGAAAGCATAACACTCACTGAGCTCGTTTAGCTCACCCTTTATTTTCTGTTCTTTTTTAAAAAATTTAACCTCTCAGGTTCACGCTTAAGGTTTTCAATAGCCGAGACTCCATCATTTGAGAAGCTACCTTCGTCACGTGCAGCTTCAACATGTTTTGAATGTCTTTTGCGTAAAGAGAGATTGTAAATGTTTTACTATGTATAGTTCATCATCTTCGTAAATATGTCTTGATCTTGGTTTGTGTAAATATGATTATTTATAAATGTTCTTTTCTTCAACTAAATGCATGAATGTGTTTGATCCTTTGAGATTGTTTTTTAATGGACTTGAAGTCCAAAAGTAGCAGTGATGCTTTGGTTAAATGGATAGAAGTGATTGAATTGGTTTTCAGGAACTTAAAATTTTTGGTTTTACCAAATAACAGTTGTTATGCTATTTAAATTTTTAATGAAGGTTACTTTTAAAAACTTCCACTACTATTCCTTTTTACTTTCTTTATATTGCTTTTAAAATATTTTGATGAAAAGGAAAAAGGCTTAGTTCTAAGGGAACTTTTTAGTTGGACTGGATATTGACTAGAGGGTTTTCGTGAGGTGCTGGGTAGGTCGCCTAGTTATCAGGAAAGGGGCCTATCAGTTTAACCTTCTCGCAAAATTAGAGAGCTTTATTAGCCCAATTTCCTGCTCTTCTCCTAATCATATCAAGAAAGGATTTGGCAATCCTAATACAATGGAACTCCAAGGTACTTAAATGATGTATGACATTTTAGTTAGTTGCTCCAATTCTCCTTTTGTATGCTCAACAACTTTGCAGAGGATGAGGAGGCTTTTGTACTTGTAAATACATGATCCTGGTAACTTGCTAAAGGTGTCTAGGGACTTCTTAGGCATGAGATGGAAGAAAGCTTAGCTTTGTTAAATAATAAGGAGTCATCAATAAAGATCTTGTATGAGATTTGGGAGTCTAATGCATTTTTTTACCAACTAAAGAAGTTATCCCCTGTAGTATTTCCCTATAGTATCCTTAAGAATATCTCCATTGCAATTGTAAAAAGATACAGGAAAAGGGGATCCTCTTGCCTTAATCCTCGCGAACCTTGGAATAAGGTTGAAACTTCACCACCATTTGGTATAGTGTTATATGAGATAGTTGTTATGCATTGCACATTCTAGTTTATGAATTGACATAGAAATCCCATAGTCTTCATGGATAGCAAAATGAATTCCCATTGTAAAATGTTAAAGGCTTTGTGCATGTATACCTTAAGAGCACAATTTTCCCCTTTGCCTTTGAGATAGTAGTGCTTAAAGAGATCTTATTCTATGAAAATGTTATCCCTTATGTGCCTATCTCTAATAAATGCAGCGTAAGAAGTGTTGACTATGTCAGGTAGCACATGCTTTAATATGTTTACTGGTATCTTGGACAAGATTTTATATAATGTGTTACAATAAGAAATAGTCCTATAATCTTTAAGAGAAGTAAGTGATAAGGATTTTGGGACCAAGCAAAGAAGTGTTTTGTTTCATGCTCTCAACATTTTGCCACTAGAGAAGAACTTCTTAACTACTTTGGTAATTTTAGTTTTGATAAGTCTCCAAGCTTTGTAAAAGAATAGCCTATTAAGACCATCAAGACTAGGAGCTTTATTAGGGTTGATCTTGAAGAGAAACCCTTCTATCTCATCATTTGTTTTAAACTTTCACAATAACTCAAAATAAGGATCAAAGATAATCTTAAGAGTGATGCTTTATAGTTCAGAATATTACTAATTTAAATGTGTTGAAGATCAGATAACTTTAAAAAAGTATTCCTTTGTGTATCGAAGGAGATCTTCGTATTTCTGGATCAGTACACCCTTTTTAGTCAATAAAGATCTAATGTTGTTCCTGCTCATTTTAGCATTGACGGAGTTATGAAAGAGTTTTATTGGAGTCCCCCTTTAATATCCAGTTTAATCTGGGTTTTTGATAAATGATGGATTTGTGAATATGAATTATGTTTATCAAGTGATCAAGGGCAATCTTCTCTTATTGTCTGCTTACTTAATCTCCTTAATGCATATACTCCTCATTAGTTTAGTTGATGGATTTGTCGCTATCAAGGATTAAGGCATTATATAGCCCTTTAAGTTTCACTTTTATAGCTTGTAGCTTTCTTAGGAGCTTGTAGAATTCATTTCCATATGCTCTAGTGACTAACCCTTTGAAAATGGTTTCTTCAAACCCTTCTTGCATTGATAGGTAATTGAAAAACCTAAAGGGGGAGTTTCTTGCATAAATTTCCTTTAAGCTTGATATTTCTATGGCATTGTGATCAAAACACATACTATTAGTGAAATTATCATAGTTATTTGGCTATGTCATAAACCATGTCTCAATCCTTATTGCTTTATCCAACTTCTTACTTAATGTCCAGTTTCCCAATTGTTTGGTGCACCAGGTGAGGTGAATCCCTATATGTCTTATGTTTGAAACTTCAATGTCAGATAAGCAATTGGCAAAATATTTGTAAGGGATCCTACTACATCTCACCCCTTCTGGTTCTAAGGCAAACAGGTTCAAATGGACGTCACTCAGTAGTAACTAAAGCCCTCTTAATACTGCTTTGAATTGTCTAAGCTCCTCCCAAAGTAGGGATCTTTCAAAAGCAAAGTTAGCAGCAAAGATTAAACTTATCCAACTAATTCTTATATGCTCAATTTTCATATGCAAATGAATACATTGCATTGATTTAATGACATTGAGGACTTCCTACCTGCATAGACTATGGGCAACTACTATGATGCACATCAAAAAGATGGAAAAATAAAACCTAACTCTGGACAACTAAATATATAGCAATGGTGAGTAGGGATCATATTTGTTTAGCTTTTGTAATGAATAATTCAGTGTTTAAGATTTAGTGGGGTAGGGGGTTAGTTGAATTCGAGTAAGAAAATAAAGTAAAACTAAAAAGTGAAGGTAAATCAAATAAAATAGTACAAAAGTGATAAAATTGACAAATGAGTTTTAAATCCAATTATGGGTTCAATCTCAACGTTCACCCATATGAGCACAACTAATTCTCATATTGTTCTTTTACCTTTCTTTGAAACAACTAATCATAGATTAACAATAAGCTCTATTAACCATAGTTTTTCCTTAGGTTATATCTAATTAAAACAAGCTCTTTAATTAGGTCTAGTTATTAGACAACGTAGAATAAGCTCTCTAGATTTAGTTTAACAACTACATTATGCAAAAGGAAAACAAGTTTATCTAGGAAACAACCATACAAGCTTAGGTTATTTAATCTATGCTATATTATCCCTAATGATGTGTAAGCATTAGTTTACTATAAGTGAATCAAAGATACAACGATTACGTATTGTAATATAGATTCTAGCAATGGGTTCATATCTAAATAATCTATTTAAAGTGTTTAAATCAGGCATACATGAATCCCCAAACATTAAACAAGGAATAACATAATCAACTCTAAAACACAGTGAGAACAGCACTACTAGATTAAGAAATGCCCAAACATGTTCGAAGGCCTTGATATCCCCTTCGAACTAGAAGGATAAAGGTTAGCTTCTCATAACTCTCAAAAAGGTAAGAAATTTGCTCCCTTTTATGTCTTTAAACTCCTGTCTCCTTCCTCTATCCACTTAAATGTCCTTTTATAGTAAAAATTAGGCTTCTATAAGACAAATGGTCAGCTACACAAGCATGGATGTGACCATGCATGTCATTTTTCCCCAAAATCACAAACATACATAGCATTGATGAGTTATAAGGCTAGCTTACATGGTTGTGTAAATCCACACATAGCCGTATAGGTGGCAAGAGAGTCTAAAACTATATCTTCATGGTCTTACATGCTTTGAGTGAGTTACACGGTTCTATACAAGGCTATGTAAGTTGTAGTAACTTCATTTCATTCATTTTTTATCCCATCTTCACCTTAATTCATCTCCTTCTTATTCAATAAAGGCAAATAAGATTGAACATCAATAGGACGGCTATAATGATATGTTTTTACCTTATTTTTGTTCTTATTCCACCAACTTGTACCTAAAACAAAATATAAACCAAAATAAGTATCTTAAGCACATTATAACATTAATCACTAAGCATTAGGGAGTAATTATATAGTCAATCAGACACTTATCAAGTTCCGTTACACCTAGTTTTTGACTATCCTCAGATAAAACAACATCAAAAACAAAATCCAAACACTTTCTTTTTAACTATACTTCCTAAGAATAATAGTCATAAGAAAAGAGAAATAATTTTCAAAACTATGGCAACAACTAAACATTTAACACTTCTACTCATAATCAATCAATTTCCCATAAAAAATTGAGCAATCTAGGGGTAGATCCTGAAATTTTTTGTTTTAAATAAAAGATAAATCTATAGGTACACTCAACCACCATTCATGGTCAAGACTTTCATGACTTTACATATCATTTTAGTTCTCCACCACTAAGGTTCACATGCATAATCATGAATCAAAGGACTTGTGAAGGTTATAATGGGGCCAAAGGTTCAGGTGAGAAGTATTTGAATAATGTAATTCAAAAGCCATCAAAACTAGTGAAGCAAGAAATACACTCAATAGAGTATCAATTTTTACATTCATAATTGGGTCCCATCAGCTATGATGAATGCAAAAACTCTTTTTCATGCGTTAGATTCAAGCCTCTATACAAAAAATGTCATAAAGCACAAGGAATTAGAAGGAATCACTCATAGAAATTGATGATAAACAATACATTGTAAAAGAGTGACCTTCATAACATCTTCTCCTTTAATTGCATCACAATCAATTTACCTATTTCATACAACTTTAGGAGTAAATACTAACATGAATTCTTTTGCAAAACAAATGATTCTCCTCCTTGATAAATTCTTTTATTTTATTCTCCTTTTTTCTTTTCTCTTTTCTTTTTCTTTTTTAATAAAAAAATTGAAAGAAACAATATCAAAAGAGATAAAAATCACATTCCATCAATTATAACTAACTTGTAGATTTGCATACCCCCTACACTGATGCTCTTGTGCATCCACAAACATCAACAATCACAAATGCTCCCCTAGCTTTAAGGCTTAGGTAAGACATTTGGTTAGGTTAAAGGATTTTAATATAGTTAGCATAAAAAGAAAGACTAATAAAGCTCAAAGAGGCTTAACAAAAGGAAAAATCATATCATTAGGTAGGTTATTTGGCTAATGTAACTCGTAAAGCAAGGAATGCCTATATAATTTTTATGTTAATGTATGTGATAAAAATGTGATCTCAAACAAAAAATTAAGGAAAAGATAGGATGCAGATGTTATAAAGGCCACACATAAACAAAAGTCCATATCAATCTAAAAAGGCTTAAAATCTCACTAGCTTATATCCATCCACTAGTCACTAATCTCCTAAAGAAAATGTATATTAACCAATCACAAGAGTGAAAATACATGTCCAAGTTGCCATGAATTTTTCTAGTTAATTATACTTTCTAATTTTAAGTATATAGTCCTACAAGTAATAAAAAAGATTTTTTTAAAAAAAACATACAAAAAGAACTTAAAACAAACATTGCCCTACCCACACACTTAGAGCTTACATTGTTGCTAATGTAATGTTAAATGTAAGAAATGGAGCACTCAATAAAACCAACAAATGCGACAGTGTAAAGAGAAAGGAACAAACTCCCTTTGGGTTACCTCCTAAACAGTGCCTTTGTTAATTATCGTTAGCTCAATTCCATGTTTTCCTTATCATATTATAAAATTTTGGTCTTCAAGTGTCACCACTTCTATATTTTCCACTTAAAAGTCTTCAGGATAAGGCTTGAATTGATGACCATTTATATTCAATGTCTTCCCTATTTTTAGACTTTTAATCTCTACTGGATCCCTACACTTCAAAGGATTTTTCTTTCTTGGAACTTGTTTAATTGTAGCTAACAAAGGTATATTCACTTATACCTTTCAAAAAGTCTCTAATATCTCTTTATGATTTTCCTCCTTGTTTGATTTTGCTGATCTATTAAGGAAAGGAGAAGGGTTAGTCTTAACAACAATTACAAGGCATTTGGTTCACCTATAAGAATAAATAAGGATTTGAATGGTGATTCTTTAGTAATATAATAGATGAGGAATATAATAGATTATGTATTATTTATTTTGGTTTACTCCTAAGAATTTCTAATGATGATGTAATGTCAATGTTTAGTTGGAAAACATAAATTTGGAATGACAAACGAATAACTAATAAAAAGACCAAAATATCCATTAGTCCCCACTAACATCATCATCATCATCATTATTATTATTATAGTTAAGTAATTATGTGAATTCCCTAAGGATATTTTTGTCCAACAAGTCCTCATTTTTATTCTCAACCCATTTGAAATAGATAAAGATAGGGAGAGGGTGAGTTTACTTATTCCCCAAACTCAAGGAATAAGTAAGCCCTTGGATTATATATTATATATGTTTTCTTCAACCAAACAAAGGAACAACCTATTACCAAGAATATATCAGGAATGGAATGGTGATTCCATTCAATTAAACACCCCATTAGGGATTCAACATTTAAATTTGAGTTAGATCATATCCCTTTCTCCTTCAAACTCCTCAATTTCTTTTTCACTAACCATGTTTTGAGTAGTCCTGCTAGGATCCTCATGCTTCTTACCATTGGATAAGGTCACCGTGCTAACATTTATTGGATTTACTTCAGGTTGGGATAACAACTTTCCTCCACTTTGTGATTCTAAGTTGTTGATAGTCATCACCATCTAACCCATCTAGCTTTCAAATTCTAGATGCTATACCTTATATCTTAGAAATAAGATATTGTCTCTTATAGAAATTGTTTTACATCCTAATGGAATTACAAAGTATCAGTAAGAGACTTAGCTATATCTTCTATACATGTACTTGAGTTGGAATAAGAGGTTTATAGTCTAAGTGGGAATTGTTGTGCACCTTGTGGCCTATCTGTGAAGTAGCTTTCCTACCTATTCCCTCTATAACTTATGTTTGGCCAATCTCTCCAACTTGGGTTATAGGATTGGGAATATATGTTATGGGTAAAATTTCCCCCAATAGCATTGACATAATCTAAAATTGAGACACTCCCTTCACAATGTCCTTTCGATCTTAGGATCAAATTTTGGGGATCTTATTAATGAGATCTCGTCACTAACAACAAAAATGATAACAAATATGAAAAGATCAAGAAATAACTATAAAAACTAATTATAAAGAATTATATATAAAAAACACTAATAAATTTAAAAACAAAAACTAAATCACTTCACTCCTCAATAATGGCGCCAAAATTATTGATGCATATTGAACACATTAGAAAATAAAACCTAACTCTGTATATCTAAATTTGTAGGAGTGACGAGTAGGGACCGTATCCACAGAGAGTATGTGTTTAACTTTTGTAATGAATATGTTGGAGTTTAAAATTTGATTGGCGAGGAGGCAGGGGGGAGGTTGGTTGAATTTGCTTAAGAATAAAACTAAACTAATGAAGATAAATCAAATCAAACAGTACAAAAGTGATAAATTTGACAAATGAGTTTTAAATCTAGTTTTCGATTTAATCTTAACCTTAACACAAGTGAGCATATCTAATCGTAATATTGTTCCTGTATCTCTCTTTGAAACTATTAATCGTAGATTAATAACAAGCTATGTTAACCCCAGTTTTTCCTTAGGATATATCTAATTAAAACAAGCTCTTTAATTAGGTCTAGTTATCAAATAACCTAGAATAAGCTCTACAGATTTAGTTTGACAATCACATAATGTAATAGGGAAACAGGTTAATTTAGGCAACAACTACACAAGCTTAAGTCATTTAACCTATTTTATGTAATCCCTAATGATGCACAACCATTAGTTTACCACAAGTGAATTAATTACGTATTGTAATCTAGATTCTAGCAATAGGTTCATAAATAAATAATCTATTTTAAGTATTTAAATCATTCATACCCAAATTCCAAAACATTAAATAAAGAATAACACATTCAATTCCAAAAGAGAGTGAGCACAACACTACTGGATTAAGAAATGTCTAAACGTGTTCTTTGACCTCGATATCCACTTCGAACTGAAAGGATGAAGGTTAGCTCCTTATAGCTCTTAAATAGATAAGAAATATGCCCCTTTCATATCTTTAAGCTCCTCTCTCCTTCCTTTGTTTGCTTAAATATACTTTTATAGTAATAATTAGGGTTCAATAAGACACACGATCAGTTACATAGGTGTGTAAGTGACCGTATATATCATTTTTTCCCCAAAATTGTGAACATACATGGTCCTGGTGAGCTGTACAAACACTTACATGGTTATGTAGCTCACTTACATAACCAAGTACATCCACATACAACCTTGTAGGTTATAGTAGAGTCTAAAGCTGTATCTTTAGGTCCTACACACTTTCAGTGAGTTACAATGTCCTATCTACTATCGTGTAAGTTCCAATAACTTTATTTCTTACATTTTTATCCCATATTCACCCTAATTCATCTTCTTCTTGTTCCACAGAGGCAAATAATATTGTAAATTAGTAGGATAGCTCCAAAGATAGGTTTTTAGCTCAATCTGG
Organism: Erythroxylum reticulatum; assembly: GCA_025504915.1. NCBI lineage: Eukaryota > Viridiplantae > Streptophyta > Magnoliopsida > Malpighiales > Erythroxylaceae > Erythroxylum > Erythroxylum reticulatum. The sequence continues at coordinate 41,020,548 of JANSVA010000005.1, forward strand.
TTCTTGTTCCTCCAATTTGTACCTAAAACAAAATATAAACCAAAATAAGTATCTTAAACACATCATAACATTAATCACTAAGCATTATGGAGTAATTATATAGTCAATCAAACAATAATCACACTATATCTCCTAGGTGATGGTATTCATGGTTTGAGATGCATTTCCATCTATTTTTTAAGAAGTTAATCTTGGAATGAACTTCTTCACTAAGTTTTGTTTCAAGCAATCCAAAGATTATTGGTTTTGTTGATTCTATGTATTCCAAAGTCGCTAGCTGTTTCTTAGTATTATTAATTTACCTAGTGTTCTAAGCTAACAGGACATGATTTAAATATTTATTTGGATTTTTTTTTTGCTTTATGCCATAATTTCCTCTCTTTCACTAATATATAATCATCATGATTTTTAATTTATCCAAGAGAGTACTATAATATTTGAGTAATAGTTTCATTTACATTTCCACAATTGTTTATACTTTTACTAACTAATTTAGAGAAACAAGTTGAATTACCTAGTTCTAGCCTTTAGACTCATTAGTTGTAATAACTTCCTTATTCCTTTGTTTTTCAGCTTCTTGTTTCTGCTCACTAGTTGTTTCTTACAATTGCAAGGCCTCCTTCCTCATTTCCTCATCCTGTGTTTTCTCCAAATTCATCAGTTTTGTAACATCCCCTCACCAATTGGAAAGGGTATTTTGGTCATTTTGAATGGGTTAGAATCATTGAAAGTGTTTCAG
>JANSVA010000005.1:41021386-41036838 GCA_025504915.1 Erythroxylum reticulatum
AATGTACAATTATCCCATGGACTTTATCATATACATCTAAATATGTACAAGATAAAGAATGTCTTTAAATAATTTGTGACTAAACTACAATCAAAGTGATTGGCGGTAGGGCATAAACCAACAATCTCCCACTTGCACTAAGACAATTGTTTAAGTATCTTATACCATATCACCATATAACAATTATTCTACTACTGAGGTAGTGGCTTAATGAGAGAATTCTACAAGATTCTCTATAGTGAGCACTTGCATAAGTCTTACAACTCCTATCTTAATTATCATCATGATTAAGAACATTTGTCTAAACACATTCTTGGATCTTTGATGAGACACTAGCTCCTTATGCATGACTAATGGCTCTAATGTTTACATTACTGTCTTAAACAATGCAACGAAAATCTATCAAGTTCACTGAAGAACTTGTTGATCCAATTAATCATTTCCACTAAATAAAAAATGTATTATGGCTCAATTAACATCCATTGCTACATTGAAACCTTTCCAATCCTAAATGATAGTGTTCTAAGTAAATAAACCTTAATTAGGATTTACTTCTAAAGTTATATCATTATTATCTTGAACTCTAATATCAACTCACTCATAAATTAATGAATATCTTCAATACTTCACAAATATCTGATATTTTAATACTAAAAATCTTTAGTACATTATCTATACACTTGGACTTAAAATAAGTTAACAATGTTCAATCTATCTCTATAGATCTGATTCCTAGAATTAAGTTGTTATCTTTTCATGTCCAACAAGAGTTGTTCTTGAAAATTATGTTTTTAACAATTAAAAGATAGAATTATTGTTCTCTATTAGCAATATGTCTCCACACATTCCCACTAAAGAGGACAACTATACTCCCACTAACCTTCTTGTAGAAATGATAAATTCACAATCATTTCCAAAACAAACTCTTTGAATTCATCATGAAAGTGAATCTTTCAATATCTCAAAGCCTTTCAACTATACATCAAATATATCCTTAAAGACATTAGTTTCAATTAGATTTCATTAAAGGCATTAGTTCCAATTAGATTTATAGTTATGGGATTTGAACCTTTCAAATTCCTTCTTACTCCCACTACTTATCTTGAGAACTATTCTCCGATAAGTATATATTGAATCAAACAATTTGTTCAATGGGTTTGTAAGATTATATCCAACCTTTTGGATATCTCATAACCCTTTATTACTCAATTTAGTTCTAAACTAAATGGATAATATATGCTTCAACCAAGCATCACTTTCTTAGGTCATTAACTTTGACTCTTTTAAAGACCTAGCATTTCATATCTAATATGAAATCTAGCTAATTGATTCAAATGGAACTGTAGAAGGTAAGTTATTGTACTAAGCATCATTATAGAAGAAATAATATTGCATTCTACATTATCTCATATTGTATGTAACTCCTTACATAAATCCATACCCTTATGAAATTTTATTGTGAAGGTATTCACCAAAAAATCTCATTGCCTATAGATAACCGATAATTTCAAACTTACCACAACGATTTCAATGAAGTACTTTAGCGTTCTCAATGCTTTATTTCTACTTAGATTTAAACAATTTGAATTTTTCAAAATTTTAAATCATCATTTTATTTAATACATATGATTATATCACATAAAGTCATTAGTAATAAAATAAAATAAAATATTATCCTTTTATGAATTATTATTCCGTCCAATACATCACATGTATATGTACAAGATAAAGAATGTATTTAAATAATTTGTTTCTAAACTACAACTAAAGCGATTGATTGTAGGGCATAAACTAACATCCATATACATAATTAAGGACCGTATAGGAGGACCAATTGACGTCATGATCCATCCGACTAGTAAACTGTTTATAAGCCACCAATCTTCAATCTCACTCGAGTCATCTGCTGATTCCATTATCGACCCATCAATGAAACCAAATTTGCATTTTGCCTTTAAAGCATGACGTATTGTAATATACCACTCTCATTAGTTTGATTCACCTTTTAGAGACACACCACAGTTAAGAGTTTCAGAGGGATGAAAGTAGTATGGCGAGGTAATATCAATGGTTTCTTTCTCTTATCCCCAAAATTGTTCTCTCCTTTATTCTCTGTATCTCTCTAGTTTGTCATTTCTGCATAGCTTTGGGTTTTACGTTCAGAGACCAAGACGGCTCTGATATTATAAAGAATTTTGTGGCTGAAAAAAGTTAGCTTCTCCTTACTAGCCTTGCGCAATATATACAAGATACCAGATAGAGCTTGTTAAGAGCTTGTTATCTATACAAACTCTTATATCTCGCCAACTATACACGGCAATTGCGATATTGTTCTTTTATGCTCTTTGACTAAATCAACTTAAATATACATCTCCAATATTTACACAAATATAGAATATTTATAGCTTATTATTGTCGCTAATATTCATCAGCAATGATCTATATTCGTAGCCAAGAACGTTACCAAATTCTCATAGCTGAAAACTATAGGGGCTTTTTTTATCGTCACTAATAGCTTTTTCTTATGGTTTATTTTCATAGCAAAAAACTGTCAATGACGTTTTGAATTGTCGCCAATAATTTTTGGCTATGCTTATTTTTTGTAGCTAAAAATTATTAGTTACACTTTTGAAAATGTAGCCAAAATTTTAACGTAGCCAAATGCTTTTAGCTATATTTTGTAAAATGTAGTTAAATTTTTAATATATATTTTAACAAAAAGTAATACCTTAATGTACAAAAATATTATACAAAAATAATTGATAATTTGAAGTATTGTATATAAAAAGTAAAATATTATTAAACTATACCGATAAAAATAATATTTTTCGTATACAAGATTTTAATTACAATATTAACAATTCTTTTAGATAAAATAATAAATACAGAGACCAGTTTACAAATTATAATGTTAAGATTACAAAAAAAATTTACAAGTTGAGCTCGAGACGCTTACGGCTCTGCACGGCTTGACCAAAAAACAAATTAGCTCAGGCTTAGCTCGTGGCCCAACCGAACCAAACCACGGGCAGTCCATCAAGCCTAAACTGACATGAAATTTTTAATACTTTTTTATATCCTTATTTTAAGAACATTTTAAAATTGTAGTTACATTTTTTTAATTCTTAAATTATAAATTATAGCATAACCATTTATAATGAAGTGTACGATGGAATTACCTATAAATTCTACAAAAAAATATTTATATAAAATTAATGATATAAATTATTTTTAATATATATTTATTTAAATATTATCATATTTATTAAACATATGTAGCTATGATAATATTGTTATAATTATTCCCTAAAAACAAGTGAATTTAATTTCAATTTTGTAATTTTGTTATAACAATTAATTATAATGTAAATGTAAAAAAGTTAATATCTAAGTATAATTTATTTCAAACATTATTTTAAGGTGTTTAAAAAATTATTATAATTCTTTTTAGTATGATTTTTTAAAATATACGTATATTAAATTTATAATATAATATTTTCAAACTTTTAATTTTTTATAAATTATGTACGGGACTCTTATCTTTTAATTGATGTTGATGTTGTAAATTATATACTTTAAATAATAATTATACATGTAACTTTTAGTTATTGTTGATTTAATGATTTTTTTTCGTCTATAAATATTATTGTATCCCCACAATTAAAGAAAGTATAAAAACTTTTTTATATTTGCATGTAAAAGAGTACAAAGTTTAAATTATTGTAATAATATTGTCACTTTATATTATATATATATTATTAAATAATCATTATAAAATTTTATTTTTTTATTACACATATTAAAAGAAATTAATACAATGATTACTCTTAATGCATTTAAACTTTTTTATTTTAAATTTCATATTTACACAATACATACATTTTATGCATACATGTATTTATATAAATCTTAAAATGAATCACTCACTTTATTAATCCTAATATATCAATTTCAAAAGAATATGAAAAGAATATAAAAATAATTGAGTTATAAAAACATATATGTATAGTATATTATATTGAAAATAGCTATTATTTTATTAAAACTAGAATACATTTTATAAATACTTTTGATATGTTTTTATAAATTATTATATTTATCAAATTTTACTATAATTATTTTTATATTATTAAAAAGTGAATTTGATTATTAAATTTGTGAGATATTAATTTTTGTTGATAGTTAGTGTTTTGTTGGTGCTGTGCCAAAAGTTATGAGCCCATTGATGACTTGATATAGTCTATGTCACGTTTTATATTATAGAAAATTTTCTGAGTAAGGACTCCAATAAAAATTAAATTAATTTATAATTAAAAATAAAATTATAAGCAATAAAAAGATTAAAATTAATTTATCAATTTAATTAATTGAAATTACATTAACACTAATATGTTAAGAAATACAAATTTAACAGTGGTAAAGTTGAATTAACTAATTTGAATTTGGTTAAATATATGATTATATAAATAATTAATCAATGAGAAATTTTAATTCAATTGCTTAGAAATTTGTAGGAAAATTCATTTAAGTTAATTATAGTTAAAAATTTTAATTCAATTAATTACGAATTTCAATTTTACTTTAATAATTTATTAATTATTAAAAGAGAGAAATGATAAAAACCAAATTCATTAACTATGGCAATCTTTACTGTACACGAATGATTATAAAATTTTTGAAAAAATCACGATTGACAGACAAAGCTTAGACACTGGATATTAAAGACTGGAGACTGAGAAAGCAGCTAATCATTGTATTTTTTGCTAGGATCGTTAACAGTTTGAATCAAATCATTTGTATGTACAAATATTATATTCAATAATGTAATATTAAAATTAAAAGAATATTTAGGACACAATAATATTTAATAAATAATTAAATATACTTTCATCTTCATATATTTGATCAAAATAATGTGTAATTGGTTGATCAGTTTGACTAGTCACCTTTGCATTAATACCTGTGGCTGTATTAATGCAAAATTTAAAACACAATATAAGGTAAGATAATATAAAAAATATATACAATTGACATTAAAAAGTAAAGAATTTACCATCATCTTCATTATTTAACCAACTTTGGATACGCATAAGGGCTTCCACAGTAAGAGAATTAAGTCAAGCATGATAAGGAGTAATAACCCGACCACTAGTACTAAAAGTAGACTCCAAAGCAATGGTGGATGCTAGAATAGCTAATAAGTCTCGTGCAAAGAATTGTATAATCGAAAAAGCATTTCCAAACTGCTTCAACCATAACAATATATCGAACTGCTCACCTTTAGTTTTAGGCATATAAGGTGTGGTAAAATATCTATCTAACTTTATCACATTATAAGAAATCTTAGCCCTTTTCTTTCCAAAAAATTTGAAAGAGAATGTATCAATCTTAGGTTAGAAGATGAGGTCAAACTTGAAATTAAACCCGGAGTTAAACTGCCTGCACTACTAAGATCCACAGTATGAGTTTTCTCCATTCTAAGTTAATAATCATTATATCTACATGCTCTTGAGCTCGGTTACCATACAATCCACCATAAATATATTCAATCCCGTCCATCTTGTATCTCAGATCCAAGACATATAACATTGCAACAATATTTCCAACCTTAGACCAATAACAATTCAACTTATCCATCATCCATGCTGCCATAGTCCGAATAATCTCATTGGAGTAAAATATTGACAGTCATAAAGCACGTTTGATGTCAGACATAGTGTTAAAACAACTTTGCGAAGTTAGATATTTTATTCCCTAAAATAATTGAGTAGCATTATAGAATAATTCCAACTTCATGCAAAGTTCTCTAGCTAAGTCTCATTGATCTTCAGTTGGCATACAGGTATACTGAGAATTTGTATCCCTTAGTCTAATAAACACCTCAGCATATGGGATTGCCAACTCCAACATCTTTAAAGTTAAGTTCCATTTGGCTAGACAATCCAAAACCAACTTCTTTGAACTCGAAATGTATAGAATTTATGTAGCATCTTCAAATTTTTCAACCTTTTTAGGAGTTGCACTCCAATATAGAACACTAATCCGAATACAATCTATTGCTTCCTTTATTATCTCCAACCCATCCTTCACAATTAAGTCAAGAATATGCGCAAAATAACACATATGAAATAACCTACCTCCAACCAATATGCTCCCAACCCACATCTTACTCTTCAACTTCTTAATCATAGCATCATTTGTGCTATGATTGTTGACTTTGATGGTGGATATTTTATTGTCGATGTTAAAAATCCATCAAACATTCTCTCAAAACGGTTGTTAATTTTTCACTTGTAAGCGATGTCGACGTATAAATAATCCTATCATATACAAATATTATCAAAATCAATCATAAATTCATAACATAATGAAAAAGTAAATGATAACAATATTAAAGAACAATAAATTACCTTAAAAGTCTACTGTGTAACGTCCAATCATTATCAACATAATGTGATATCACTACCATATAACCTTTCTTTTGGTTACCGATTGTCCATATATCCGTTGTTATGGCAATCCGTCCTTCAACACTCGATAATGCACTTAATGTCTCTCTTTTACTATCCTCGTAAATTTTCAAAATCTCCTTCTTCACTATATTTAGACAAGGAGTCTTAAAAGACGGTTGCAGTGAATTATAAAACATCCTGAATCTTTTGCTTTCAACTATGGTCAGTAGTTGTCCTTGTCTAATAATCATTGTAGCCATCATAAAAACTGTGATATGTTATTGTCATCAGTTGTTATACTCAACTCTTTCTTCCCTTTCATCAAGTTAGGGGTTAAAAATGTTCGACGCCCCAAAACCATCTTCCTCTAGTACATGAATCCATATGTCTCCTTAAATGAGACGTTCCACCTTTCGAACCACCCGAATACAACTTATGACAATACTTGCACTTTGGCTTTTTCAATCCCATCAGTCGATATAGTTTTGTTAAAGTAATTCCAAACTTTACTTTTATGTTGAGTTCTAGTTGAACCTCTATCCTCATTTGGTATTAGAATGGAAGTTTCCACTTCTATCTCCGGTACTAGATTAGAACTCTCATCTGAAAGAATATGTTCATCCATTTGAAACAAAAAGCATATAATTGCTTGAGGTTAGAAACATTCAAAATAAGCAATTGGGCGTATCATTATTTAGAAACAATCAAAACACACATTTAATGGTTGAAGTTGAAATAAACACATTAATAAGAATTAAGAAAATATATGTTTATAGCTTATAACTTATTAAGGAAAAGACATGTCATTAACCATGTATATGTTTGTAGCTCATAATAAGGAAAAGACATGTTAAATGTTTTTAAGAAATTGATATTAGATGTTTTTGGCATGTATGAAATTCTATCAATTCTTAGTAATACTAATTTTATTAAATCTATCCATTTGTTTTGTACTTACCTATTTCTAGCATACTTGTGAATACCTACTTGTTGGTTAATTTGGGGTGGGTTCCAAATAAGCTTCTTTCAAGTTATGGAGAATGTTAACAAAGCCTAAACTTAAGATGTGATCATTTTACCACTTGCATACTTATAGAGCACACACGTGGATTCGTGTCTCAATGTCACTGCTAATGGCAACACTAGTGTATTTATTCTATGGATGGAAGCATAGCTTGTTAATGAATGCAATATATGTTCCTAATGCTTAGTAGATCTCTACAGATGTGATCAAATAAAAAATACAAATGCAAAGACCACAACTTCAAAATGATGTTATATTAAGTTGCTTGGCCCATTACAATAAATTAGCATGCACGAATAATTAGCATTGTGGGACAACAGAATGAAAGTCAACTTTAGAGTTCAATAATGTCATACAAGACGCATCATTCAAATAGATGTGTAAATGTTAAAATAAGTGTCCAATTATAAATAATAATAAGAATAAAAATAACAATATACATGCATTAAAAGGGTGGGGCATTTCATCAAACACTATATATGCATTATCTCATATTCCTATTATTAAACAAACAAAGTTCACAGATTAACCAAATCAGTATCAACAAACCACAATAATCTCCAATGAATTAACTATTAATAATAAACCAAATTTGAGATGAAAGATTACCTTATTAACAATAACACATTAGTTAGTAGCGTCGATGACGGTGACTTCACACATGCGACAGTAGATGAGGGAGCTAGGGATATAGAGAACAGAAGCTTGGGAGTGAAGAACAGCAATCAAACTTGACTCGAAAAGCAGAAGTGAAGAAGAACTGAAGAAGTGAGAAGAAAGTGATTAGCGTGAGTGGCAGTGGCTGAGTGAGGGGGAAATGGGGGTCGGGGAAGCAAAGGAAGCTTACCGATGGAGTTTAATTAATCAGAAGTAAAACAACATTGTTTTGCTCTTCCTTTCCTTCCCAGATCCCCATTTCCCTGAACAAAACGATGTCATTAGGTTTATTTTTTTAAAATTGTTATATTGTAATCGACGTCATTTTGCCTTGTTCAGCTCTGTTTTTAATATAACAAAAAGACTTTGTTTTGCCTTGTTCAGTTTTGTTTTTAATATAACAAAATGATTCGTTTGGACACGAGCCTTTTAGTTGACTCAACTCAGGCTCAGCTCGAGATCCTTGGCCCATACCTTGACCTGAGGGTGCTCGAGCTATATTTTTCCAGCACATATCCCTGCTAGTGTCCCAGTTTGACCAGGCCTAGCTCGTTGACCATGGGCTGAGTCAGCCCGAGCCAAATAATTTTTGTTATTCTGAAAAGTAACTAGGATGGCTAACTAGGTTTATCCATGTTGTTGAAAGCAACTCCATACCTCAATTATCATATACGCAAGATAAGTCGTGAGAACCATGAAAACAAGTTCAAGCTCAGGAGAGTGCCATTAATTGTCCCATTAGTTGGGAGGTTTTACACAAGAAGTATATGACGTTAAAGATCATTTATTGTTAAAGATCAATGAGATTGTCACAGAAAGAAGCTGCAAACATCTACGGAGGAAGCAACAAAAGTTGTGATAGGAAAGAGGGAATATGACAATAACTAGGGGTTCATTTGAATGTAGAGAACATAGCAGAACCAATAGCAGAACCAACAGCAGAGCGTAATAACCTGAAGGTTCATTTAAATGTAATATCAGCTTTATGCACAGATTGGCCCAAAAAAAAATATTAGTACCAAAAAATGAACTTGAGGTAATAAAATCTTTGATGAAATGGGAAACTACTACAACAACCTAGTAAAGCCAGTATTAAACCATATCCCAAATTAGGAGAACATAGATGGCGCTCAACATGAACTTATTTTATCTTCTACAACTGAAATAACATAGTTTCTTTTTGTTTGGTAATCATCAAACTTTAAATGCTTTTATTTCTCATAAATTTTTCAATAAGAAAAACATTGTTGGCTCTAAGATAGTCATTAAAATGTTGAAATTCGTCCCTCAACTTTTTCTAACTATATATGTTAGAATGGGGCTCGATTAGTGATCATATTCTATACATTGTTAATAATATTAATATAATTAAAGAGTTCTATTTGGTTTATGTTTTTTATTTAATAGTAAAATAAATCTCAAATGTTTATTTTGATCACTTGATGAACATACTATATTAAAAGTTATTGACATATAAATAAGTCCTCTATCTACTAATTAGGGTTATAGATAGTTTCCTATCAAGTTTCGGTAGCCGAAAGAGAGTCAAGAGAGATAAACCAAATTTAATTAAGAACAAAGTGAATTTTTTTTAATGTCTTTTCGATGATGTCATCTTCTGCGTTAGGTATACAATATTACACTCTTATGATCAATAACAAATGTTTATTCAATATCTTAAAGTTATAAATGTCAATTTTGATTTATGTCCTAAAGATTATATTTTTACTTGTGGTATCAAAGCTTGTATCATGAATTAGCATTTTGTTCATCTATTTTACTATGATTGTTTGATGATGCTTTTCAAATATTTAGATGTTTGCAGATTTTTGTGATTATTCAATATTAATGATTTATGTAAAAAATAAATAAATAAATAAATTGATTATTACCATCATTGCATGCATTATTTAAAGGTGGAATTGAACCTAGGTCCTGGTTGAAAGTCAAACATCATAATCGTTGATACAACAAATTATTGATATATTACTTTTTATTTCTAAAATTTAATGACATTTTTGTTTTATTCTAATGGGAGAAGATATTTAAAAGTATCTAACCAATTAAAATTTTTTAATTTATTACCTAAGTTTTAAAATTTTCAATTGATTGACCAATGTTTTCAAACCTTAATAATTTAGTTCAAAAAGTTATTTTTAATGATATAGCATATCCACTAAATGCCGTGTGAATGTCTATCTATTAGTAATATCAACAAAAATTAACATTTTGAACTGAATTATTAAGGTTTTAAAAGGTTGGTCATTCAATTGAAAATTTTAAAAGTTTAGACACTGAATTGAGAAAAAATACAAAAGTTTAAGCACTTTACTATTGGTTAATTTTTATATTTTCCTATTTCTAGATTTTAATGAAATTTATTTTATTTTGATGCTATGTATTCTAATAACTTTATTAATGATTTCAAGTTAGCTTTATGCATATTATTATTGACATTTCAAATTGGATCTTAAGTATTACATTTATACATGAGATTATAAAAGGATAATTTGTTAGTCACCAAAGTGACCAAATTAATTAAATAAATTTTTTATATATAAATATTCATTTATTCTTAAAATATTAATGCTTATTATTGAATTAATTATATGTATAAATGATGTTTATCAATTGATAGAATTCAAAATTTACCCAAAGGTAAATTAATACTCTATAAATAATAAACATAATAGGGAAAAAGTAATATTCATTTATCAAATATGTTATATATCCAAAGATATTGATTGTATTTTATGAGTTTTGTTTGATTACCTAATAAAGTTTGTATGACATTAAATTTATGATATTGTATTGTTAAATTTGTCCAAAGGAAACCTATATATTCTAAATGTTTAATTATTTGAATATGATGATTTATTGAGCATTTATATATTTGCAATTATTTCTCTTTATTCGCATGCTTCTTATGTTATCATGTTTAATTGTTTGAACTTCTCTTGAATGGTGCAAATAAGTCAATTTCCATTTAGGTGTTTTGGATATTGATTTACATTATTTGGAGAAAAACCTACTCTCATGACATATACGGGCCGTGAGGTTAAGAAGGTAAATTATAAAACATGGAAAAATGTCTAACATATTATGTCTTAATTTCATGCAAATGACTATTGCCAACAATGTTAAGACCATTATTTCACAAAATAAAAGTGCTAAAGAATACCTTAAATTTGTGGAAGAATGCTTTCATTTTGCAGATAAGTCTATTGTTAGTACATTAATGTTTAAACTCACGACCATGAAGTTTGAGGGGTCGCAGAGCATGAAGCACAATACCCTAGAGATGACAAATATTGCAACAAAATTAAAGACCTTGGATATGAGAATTTATGACTCCTTACTGTAATTCATTATAAACTAATTATCTCTTAACTATAGACCTTTTTAAATTAAATACAACAGTATGAAGGACAAGTGGAATGTTAAGAAATTGTTCAGTGTGCTCATTCAAGAGAAAATAAAGCTAAATAATCAAGGATTTCATTCAACAAACCTTGTTGGTTAAGGAGCTAATAAGATTCATAACCTAAAGGCCAAGAAATTTAAGAAGAAAACGCATGCTAAAGGGACATAGACTATAACTAATATTGATTAGAAGGAATAAAAACAAGTGTCATTTCTGTAAGAAAGAAGGACACTACCAAAAAGACTGTTTGAAATGTAAGGATGGTTTGAAAAGAAAGGTAAATCAAACCTTTTTGTATGTTGCAAACTGAACTTAACTAAAGTTCCTTCTAATACTTGATGGTTTGATTTAGGTGCTACTAATCATGATTCTAATATTATGCAGGGATTTCTTACAATCCAAACCATAAACTCAACTGAGAATTTTCTTTTCATAGGAAACCATAAAAAGGTCCCAATTGAAGGCATAAGGACCTACCGTCTAATATTAGATATTCGTTGTCACCTAGATCTAAAACAAACTCTCTATGTACCTTCAATTTCTAAAAATTTAATTTATATTTCTAAACATGATGAAAGTGGTTTTACATTTAAGTTTGGTGATGGTTGTTTGAGTTTATTTAAACATAATTTCATTATTGCTTATGTAATTCTTACGAATGGTTTGTATAAATTCTAAATCACTATTTTCTGTTTATCATACCATTAGAACTAAATGTATCATAATGAATGATAATTTTGCTTGTTTATGACATAATTGTTTAGGTCATATGTCTAAATAAAGATTAGAAAGATTAATAAAGAATGAAATTCTTCCGAATTTAGATTTTATTGATCTTGATATAAGTGTAGATTACATTAAGGAAAGCAAACCAAATATAGTAAGAAAGGAGTTACAAGAAGTACTTAACTCCTTAAAATTATACATGCCAATTTATGTGGACCTTTTGACACTTCATCCTTTAGTGGAGAAAAGTATTTTATCACCCTAGATGATTAATCACTTTATTAATATGTTTATTTTCTTAATGAAAAATCTCAATTTGTAAATGCCCTTAAGTTGTTTATAAAGGAGGTTGAAGGAAATTATATAAAAAAGTGAAAATTGCTAGATTTGATAAAGGTGGAGATTATTATAAAAAATATTATGAATTAACAATCTCCCAGTCCATTATAAAGTTTCTTGAGAAATATGACATATATGCACAATATACTATGTCATGCATACCTCAACAAAATAGTATGGTAGAAAGGCGCAATATAACACTAATGAATATGGTTAAGAGAATGATGAGTAATTCCTCATTACCTAAAACCTTGTGGAAGCATATACTTAAAATTGTTTTGTATTTGTTTAAATAGGATTCCTAGTAAGGCAGACTCTAAAACTCCTTTTGGGTTATAGACTAGAAGAAAACCTAGTATAAAGCACTGAATATTTGGGGTCGTCCAATAAAAGCACAAGTTTATAATCCACAGGAAAAGAAATTAAATTCTTAAACAGTTAATGGTTACTTTATTTGTTACCTAGAGAAATCAAAAGGGTATAGGATTTACTATCCAAACTATAATCCAAGAATTGTTGAAACAGTAAATGTCAAGTTCATTGAAAATGGTAAAGTTAGTGGGAGTGCTAAAAAGTGTGTTGTGGATATTAATGAAATAAGGGTTAATGTCTACTATCCAGAAACATTCTATTATCCACTTTTATACTAAATATTGTCTCAAAATTGGAAGAAAAAATAATTCTAGATAAGATTTTGAAGAAACAACACCTCATGAAGAAACTACCTTACAACCAATTAATTCAAATAAATCATGTTGAATAACTTTGAATAAACCTATAAGCATAAGGAGATCAGTTATTCGTGATGATTATATGGATTATTTACAAGAATCAGAATTTGATTATGGCATTAATAATGATCATGTTTCATTTTCATAAGTCATGGAAAGCAATGAGTCTGATAAATAAAATGATATTATGAAAGTTGAGTTAAATTTAATGGCACAAAACAAAGTTTATGATTTGCTATAGGGATCTAAGTGAGTCAAATGCAAATTAGTCTTTAAAAGTAAACATGAATTAAACGGCTATATTGAACAGTATAAAGCTAAACTTGTTTTCAAAGGTTATACTCAAAAAGATGACATTAATTATAAGGAGACTTTTTTACCTGTCTTAATATGAAGATTCTATATAAAGAAAGGGTTATATGGTGTATAACCTTAATAAATCAATATAAGGACTTAAACAAGCTTCCCAACAATGGTATATTAAGTTTAATGATATTATAAGATCCTTTAGTTTTTAAGAACATATTGTTGATTACTGTATCTACTGAAAGATCAATAAAAGTAAGCTTATAATTTTGGTCTTATATATTGATGACATTTCACTTACTACTAATGATTTGGATATATTGTATAAGACTAAAGATTTTCCCACTAAGAATTTTGCAATGAAAGATATGGGAGAGGCATCCTATGTGATAGGAATTTCAATATTCCAAAATAGATTCAAGGATTGGTAGTATTGTCTCATAAAGACTATATTAAAAGTATTTTTGAGAGATTTAATATGAACAAATGTTTAGTAGGGATTGTCCCGATATAAAAAAGGGATAAATTTAGTCTTATGTAATGTTCAAAGAAAAATATAGAGCGTAGATAAATGGAATCTATTCCATATACTTTTATTCTTATCAATCTGATGCATTTGCAAACATACATGAGACCTGATATCAACTTCACGGTTGAAATACTAGGCAAATATCAAAGCAATTATAGTATAGACCATTAGAAAGCTGCAATGAAAGTCTTAGGGTATCTTTAAGGAACAAAGGCCCATATACTCGTATATATAAGATCTAATCTATTAGAAGTGAAAGGATATTCATGAAAGTCTTAGGGTATCTTTAAGGAACAAAGGCCTATATACTCGTATATATAAGATCTAATCTATTAGAAGTGAAAGGATATTCATATTCAAATTTTGTTGAATGCATTGATAGTAGAAAAACCAATGTTTAACTATTTGTTTTCACTAGCAGAATGAGCAATCTCATGAAAAAGTGCTAAACAATGTGTTATTGATTCATCAATTATGGAAATAGAATTTATATCTTGTTTCCAATTCACATTTCATACCTTATAAATGTGAAACTTTTTTTTAGGGTTTGTAGTTATCGACATCATTACTAAGCCAACAAAAATTTATTATGATAATTATGTAGAAATTTTCTTCTCTAGGAATGACAAATACTTTAGTGTTGACAAATATATGGAGTTGAAATAGTTTGCCATAAAGGAGGAAGTTCATAAATAAAGAATATGTATTAAACATATTAAGATAGATTTAATGATTGCAAAACCCTTAAACTAAAGGTCTTCTATCAAAAATATTTAAGGAATATGTTCAAAGAATGAGCCTTAATTATATTGATGATTGTTTTTTATAACTTTTTGACACTCCTGAGCTCAATAAAGTTTCCAATTGACAATTTTCTTATTTATTATAATTGTGAACATGTAACTATTATTAAATAAGAAATAAATTTAGTTATGAAATATTAATATGGTCCTTTATGATATTTATATATCACTTATATAATCTGACTTGATAAACTACTAGTGTTGAGGTATATAAAAAGAAGTATGTGATGTTGAAGTACATAATCTCTGAAAACGATCTAGAAGGGGGTTGAATAGATCTTTTAATCTTTTTCGCAAAGTACTATAAAAACAGAGAATTAGAACACACAAAATAAACAATCAAAATTGAAATGTAAATAGAGTAGGGAAGAAAAGCAAACACTGTTTTTATAGAGGTTCGGTGCTAAGACCTACATCCTCTACCTAAGCTCCCACTTAGGATTTTGGCAAAATTCTTTACT
>JANSVA010000005.1:41059558-41074716 GCA_025504915.1 Erythroxylum reticulatum
TATTCTTCATTTAGAGCAGTAAAAATAGTTACTTGAAATCTTATGTCTTTACAAAAGATAGTATATTTATCGTGCAGACAACCTCTCAAAGTTTACCTGAAAAAAATGTGGTTGTTATAATTATTGTTAAAAGAGTGGTCAAATCCATATAACTAACCAAAACACGGGTTCACTGGTCAAGTCAAAATTTATACACACATGGATGCTTGCCTGATGCACGTCAGCTGATCCATTGACGTGCAGGTTAGTAGTAGTTAGCCTATGTCTCCCTCCCCAAACCCTTCACACAAAATGGCTTATATTATTTCGAAATTGTTTCTATTTTAACCACATAAAACATGAATTAATTCTATTTATTTTTTATGAATAAAAATTGTTACTTTTTATAGATTTAATCATGTAAAGTTTTTATCTTCCCCTTAATTCCCTTTTGTTATTTTATTTTTATGTTATTAGAACGGTTCTTTGTTGTTGTAACGAGCACGACCTAAAACTTTGTATTCATCTTGTGTTTTTATATTTTAACATGATGTTAGAATTAAGTTGTTGTTGGAACAAGCACGGCCTAAAACTTGTCTTCCTCTTGTGTTTTTTCAACTGTAATTTCTTTGAAATAATTTCGTTACAATAGTATCATTATAAAACCATCATATGGTTATATACTCTTGTAAATTAAAGCGTTTAGTCGTGCAATCAACAGTTATACCAAGTGTAATTTCTTGTTACGTAAGTGATTAACATGCAGTTGCGTACTATCAATAGCATCAAGTATTCTCTTTTTCCAAATAAGATATTATTATTATATTTCAATCCATACTCATTTGACAAGGGAACGTTAATTAATGTTAAGTAGACATATCTGCAAATATTTAAATTTAGTATATATTTATATATCACTACTAACATTATAATATTTAATCATTATAGAAAGACATTGTTCTTACAAATGCAGACCTAATGTATTAGGTAGTTTGCACACATAAACTTAATGAGAAGGAGTTAAAGTTTGTGCGTTCATAGATGCAAGTCTTTATAGTCAAATGTCTTGTGTCCTTTCTCTTATTTTGTTCTCATTCTTTCTACTTAGATTTTAAATTTTGGAACACAAGTATTACTTTACTAAAAACGTACTAGACCCTGCTCGTTGCGCAACGTCATAGCAGATGGGAATTCTGGTATGTTAATCTCTCTTTATTGGATTATTTGTTGCGTTTAGATCTACACCAATAATATTGTATTCAGGCTTCTGACAAAATATTAGCGGATGACACCATACGGACTGGGGTGTACTTGTCCTATAATTTTGGAGATGCTATTAATTTAAGTGCTAATATTTTAGAAGAACAAAATAGTATAATTTGTGTTCCCATTATATATATTTATATATACGTTTCTTAGATATCAGTTTGACAGTAAGATTAATTAGGTGAAGACATATTTAATCCTACACTGATATGCCTTCGCTTTGGAATTTTCATCCAAAGTTTATGCAGCATCTTTTCATCTAGTGGCAGCTCGGGCTTCAATTCACAAAATCACACGCTTGATTGACCTTTAGTTGAGTAAAATTATATGAAAAAGGGGCTTCTGCGGCCAAAAAAGACGGCTTTGCCCGAAAATCTCTTTGAATTATATCAAAGGGCTTGTAAGTCAGCACTCTTTGTCCATTTCTTGGTCATCGTTCCAGTGCTTTCTTTTGATCCTGATTCCTCACTCTTTATTCCCTTTGAACATTCAAAACAAACCCTTTCCAAACTTGTTATCTGTTTCAAGTCTTTGGTACTAGAAGTTTCCAAGGTTACAACTGTAGCAGTCACTCAATTAAATTTAAAGGAAAGAAATTAATTACAAATATGGATGCTTTCTTTTTTCACTTTTCATTACAAAATATTCTCAAAATACAAATTTTTTAGTTTTAATTGCAATTTAGTCGATATTAATATTGCTGTTTCTCTTCGAACTTGCATGCTCTAACATAAATATAACTAAGTTGGTCACTGTTTTCTATTATTCTTTGGGTTCAACCATTATCACTTGCCTAATTTTCCAAAGTCTAGAAAGAGAAAAAGAGGTTATTTAATTATACACCCTTCATTATAATGACCAAATTTGGTTCAACTTACATGCAAGTTGCTTGCATTATTAACATCCATTTTCTGCTTTTGACATTTAGCTGAGAATCGAGCCAAACTAACAACTCCTGACTCTGCTCAACTATTCAATGTTACGAAGACCATTGACAATGTTTCTGATACTGTAATTGGTCGTAGGTACCTGTCCATTAAGAAATTTCAGATGATTTAATAAAGGTCACAGTTAATTTAAATTTTATTATAAGATAAAATAAAAAGAAAATTAATATTAACGATAAACTAATTCACAAAACAACTTGTAAAAGAACTAATCTCTACAAAGTTTCATAATTTGAAAAATCTATTGCTTTTTTCAAAATTAATTGTGTTTAAATTCACTTGAACTACCTGAATAATATGATAATTATTCAAATTAATCATGCTTTACTATGTGATTTAGTGAAAATTTAAATCTAGCTATTAAATAATTATTTTTCTAGTGTTTGGAGATTTATCCTTTGTAACAGGCATAAATCTCAAATTTAGTAAAGGGATGAATTAACTGTATATATCACAAAGTATGGTGAATAAACTTTATAATTTTTATGTTTTCACATAATTGAAAGGTATTTTATAATATATACATTTTCATACTTTAAAACATTTATTTTCCTTTTGTGTCTCTTTATTTTAATTTCAAATTTTTGTGTGTTTTGTTAATATAATTTAAGTTACAATTATCAATTGAAGCTGGAATTTGAATACATACTTCTAATTTATGTGCTCCATCTAGAGTTTTTTTCCTCCTAATTGTAAGTTTATTATGTTTTCTAGAGTTAGGTCTTTATGTTTTCATCTTGATATTTTTATTGTAATTTTTCTCATAAATAAAGGGTGAACCTTAGAGTAACTGATAGTTTTCATGACTTGAACCTGTAACTTTATGGTCACAAAAATACAAAGGAAAGATTGTGTACATTATAAACGTTGTACACTAGGTATTAAAAAATAATTTATCGACATACTTATTGTTCTTAAACTTATGGTAACTTATTTGGATTAAGTTATATTTATGGGTTTTCCTTAGCCATATTTCAAGAATATTAAGATAACATTTTGCTTTCAACTATAATAAAATGATGTACTATATTTATATTTTGTACATATGGAATGGCATGTAAATTTGATTATAGCTGATTAAATACATTATATTCAATAAAAAATTTGGCCAAGCCAATCTTTAAATGAAATATGAAGGAATCAAAGAGAAATTTTTGCTTTACTTTCGAACTCAATCAATGATGTAACTAAAACTATGAGAAAGGGCAAAGCATGAAGGTCAACAACAAAGAAAAAGTATTGGGAGGCTAATTAATGCTGAAGAAAAACTAATATTTGAAATGGAATGCCATGCGTATATGACTAAATAATATTTGAAATTTCCATGCTGTTATTGCAATTTAAGAACTTTCCATGCTTATTATGAACTACTCAAGGAACAATCTATTACCCCCCGTCCAAAATCAATAAAAGCGTTTTACTACTAGAATATTACCCATAAAATAAGGCCATCAAATAAAACTTTTCTACGTAGCTTCTTTTATCATTTTTCTTGAATGGGGCTTTACTTTTGTTGGCCCATGCCTGACTACATGAAATGTAGACATTAATAATGTCAAACTTCTCCATCAAATTGTACATTCAGGTTTTTTTGGTCAAATATTGATTTGATGTACAAATATATAAACTCAATCAACTCCTTTATATATTATATGAAAAAAGTAGATGCATGAGAATTGAAACGCTTTTAATCAGTTTGTATCTCTAAAGGCAAGAATCAACGTCGAGGTTGTGTGCCTTAGTAGTTGGAACTTGGAACGCAGAAATGAAGTAAAATAATATTCAGAAACAATAAACAAATAATGGTCCTTGAAATGTTTTACATTTAGCTTTGATCTCTCATCATCTATGTGAATACTTTTTCAACCTATTTTTTCTTTCTCTCATATTTTCCTTTGCTCATGAAAAAGATCTTAAGGGTTGCTTACAACAATATGACTAAGTTTGATACTAGTATATGCTATTAAAGGAATTAATGGGATAAATCTGGGAGTCTCCCAGAGTTTAGATTTAGGTCATCAGAAGAAGTGTGTTACTATCTAGAAACCAAGACCATGAACTTGATAGAATTTAAGGTGACTTCAAAGGTGACGCTAAACACGAAAACGCATCTATACACAAAACAAAGGCACTACTAACTCACCATAAAGTTTCTACATTACAAAGCTTCAACTGTACTTGCCGCCTGGGATTATCTATATTTCGTCTCCCTTTTGGGTTTAGTACTCGTCGTAATTTGTAAATAATGATCTATTCACACTTAATCGTTAATGGTGAATTTCTTTTCTTATTAAACCAAATGGGACAGTTCCTTGTTAGAAATAATTTTAGATTAAAAGAGTAACTTAAATCTTTTTTTGGCACATGAGAGGGTATATTGCTACTATAAAAAGGATAGGGACTTGGGGGTTTCAACATTGAATTATTCCTTTTCGCTTTAAATTTGAATTTCGCATCAAAGTCAAAACTTATTCATATCATTTCATCAAAATGAACTAAATTGGACCTAAGTAGGACATTTTTTATTGTATTTTTTATTCATTAGAAGGTGTAACAATTTCACTAAGATCTCAACAAATAAACTAAAGCTCACTGTTTCAAAATCTCATATTTTGGATTAATAGATCTTGCAAAAACTATTTTTTTAAAGCTTGAAATTATTGTGTATCCAACCCTATTTAAAGGCCAAACTCAATTTCGGTGGTCTTGGATATTCTCAAAGGATCGTTGCAATGATGAACGAGTAAAGTTAAGATAATAACAGTTGATTTGAAGTCATTAACAGACACAACAGTGTAGAGTACAACTTGCTTATGTTCTTAACTAACACGGCCATATGTGATGGTTGTGTACAAGACTGCTAACATGTACAAATTGAATGATGACCTACACATTTGTGTAAGATCAGACATGTCCATTTGATCCCTATTATACACGGCAGTACGTGAAGGCTATGTATGTAACTGCAAACGTGTATACGTGGATGGCAAGATTCAAAGATATTCGCGACCGTGTGAAAATACAAATTATGTCCTAGGTATACATAGTCATGTAAGTAGATCGTGTAACTGACTAAAACCATGTATATTTATAATTTTTTGAAAATTAGTTGGGACACGGTCACCTACACGACTATGCAAGTGACCATGCCCATTTATGAAACCTTATTTTTTGTGTAAAGGGGGAAATGATGGAGTTTATAAGGAAGAGTGAAAAGAACACCGAAAAAGGAAAAGAAAGAGAGTGAGAGTCAGTTGACAAGTCTATCTCATTCTATAATTGGTAGTTTTAGTTATAAATTATCTTTTGAGTGTTTGTTTCATGATTAGATTATGAGTGTTATTGATTTAGACTATTAACTTATACCTAATACTAAAACTTGGTAGGATAACTAGTAGTCATTTAGTGATATAATTTTGAGCAACGTTTAATAGCTTGAAAACTTTAAACTTGTGTAAGTTCCTATTTGAAATTAGTGGATTTACTTATCAGTTTGGCTCGTGGTTTTCCCTTTTATACTAGAGGGTTTCCCACATATATCTGGTGTTTAATTTATTTTCTTGTCATATATATTATTTATGTGTTTATTCTTATGATTGGGTCTTTTGATATTAGTTGATTGTTTTTTATTGACATTATGGGAGATGTGATTAGAGCCTAACAAAGTGATATCAGAGCCATTAGTTATGGAAGGTGAAAAACAACTTTATTAGTCAAATTGACATCTACAAACTACTCTATTTGGAAACTTATGATGGAGGACCTTCTTATTATAATGATCTCGTTGATCTTATTGATGTGAATAGAGATGTGATGTTCCATCGAAACCAAAAAAGATGACAGATAGAGAATAGAAAAAGATGAAGCATAGAACTCTGGATATGATTCAACAATGGATTGACATTAGTATCTTCAACCATATGTCTCAAGAAACTAATTTGTTTAAATTGGGGAAGAAGCTGGAAGGTCTCTATAAAAGGAAGTCTGCTCATAACAAGGCCTCTTTGAATAAGAGGCTTGTAAATTTTTTTAAAGTTTAAAGTTTTCATTCATAAAATTAATGTGCAATCCATCAGTGCATAAAATCTAGGTTAGTACAAAATTTCTAGATAGTGTCGTGGTTCTTGGTAATCAGGTTATACAAGGTGGTTTAAACCAATGACTATCTCTCCCTTATGTTTATAGAAAGGTTTGTAGCTATTCCTCCTGCTCTCAAGCCCATCCTGCTTTGGTTTATAATTTCTTAGTAAATTATCTCCATGCGTTTGCTTTCTTATCTGAAAATTTTGCTATTTCTCTCTTTCCATATATTGTATGCCATTTAGGCCCAACTAATCTTTATGGCTTTATAGTCAGCCTGATTCCTCATTTTAATGCTCCCTAGCCAAGTGATAGTGTCTTTCCAATTGAGTCCTAGACTATTATTGCTCAGTTGATAATGTTTTTCTAGTTGAGTACTAGACTGCTATTGCTCAACATTTTTTGAATTTGTCTCCATATTTCCTTAGTGTATTTTCATCCAATCATTAAGTGATCTGAGCTTTCCAACTTTGCACTGCATAGTTTGCAATTAAGTGTGTTGATCGGGAACTTCAATTTTTCTTTTGTAAGCAACCCTTTATTCATACCTAACTATAGAATGAAAGAATGGGCTAGTCTGATATATGTTTCTCAGACCAGTTTTACCCATTCAAACTTTGTGTTTTGGTCTTTCAGCATCATAGATTTGCAAGTCTTTGTGCTAAAAGTCTCAAATCTATCAGCTGTCTATTGTATTACATCTTCTTCATTCTCCTGGAAGTTTGGCATCTGGTCCAATATTATTTTTAAGCTTTTGCTATTGTGAAAGGGCCACATCCATTGGTTATCTCTTATGAATCTGTTTATCTTAGTTCTGTACTCACCACAAGCCTTAATTGTTGTATTTCTTCCACTTCATAAAGAGTAACCCTGCAATGCCAATTATCATACCAAAAGTTTATGCTATCACCATTCCCTATCTTGTAAATTATCAAATTATGCATCCATTGCCTTATCTTTAAGATTTCCCTTAATGTCTCTAACACATCTTGATTATGCTTCGAAACCTATATGCTGCTATTTGTTTTATGAATGTACTGTGTATCTACTTCACCCATAAATCCTCCTTCTTGCTACACAGCCACCACATGCTTTTTGCTAAGCTAACTTCGCTAATCAGCCTTGATGAACATATGCCCAACCCTCTTGATGTTTAGGTTTATAAATTTTTCTCCAGCCTAATTTAGCTTTGCTCTTGCCTTGACTCAAGCCATTCCATAAAAAAATCCTAATTTTTCTGTCTATTTCCTTGATGATTCTCTTTGACAGTGCTAAGTGGTTGATCCAGTAATTGGTAAGGTTGCTCAAAATTGATCGAATGAGTTGCAGCCTACCCCCATAACTTAGATGGCTGTTGCTCTGCTATTTCATTCTTCCATTAATAGAGTCCAATAATGTTTTGTAATCTCCAGTTGTTATTTTCTTTTAAAAAATTGGCACACCTAAATACTTGAGTTGTTAGTTCCCTTGTTTTAGGCCCATCTCTATTGCCTTTGAAGCAACCTCTTTATTATAGTTACTTGATAAATGGAAACACCATTTCATTGGATTGCTTCTCAATCTCGACTTCTCTTGGAACTCCTCCACTATATGCATGAGTAAGTTTATTGAGTTTTTCTCAGCTCTATAAAACAATAGTAAATCATCAGTAAAAGCAAGATATGTGAGCTTCATACCCCACCATCTTTGACAAAATTGGAACTTTGGATGAATCCTTGTATTCCCAGTAAGGAGGGTAAATAGTGATCTCATGCAAAAAACAAATAGGTAGCGGATAGGGGATCCCCCTACCTTAAACCTCTCTTAGCTTTTATTAACTTGGTAGGTTCCTTATTAACTAATATGGATATAGTATTTGTTGTTACACAATCTTCAATCCAACCTACGAACAAATCTGGGTATATTATAACCTCAAAATTTGAAAAGAAAGCTGCAGTTGATGGAGTCATATGCCTTAGTAAGATCCATTTTGATTATATAGTTCTTCTTTTTCCTCTTTAAATGGTACCCTTTTAGAAGTTCCTAGCAAAGTAAAGTATTGGTGGCCACTGACCTTCCTTTCAAGAAAGCATTTTGTTCAGGACTAATAATCTTCTCTAGACTCAATTTGATTCTATTTTCTAGTATCTTAGTGATTGATTTTATAGAGGGTATTGTAACACGCAATAGGTCTAAAGTTTTTTAGCCTTGTACCATTGCTTAGTTTGGGAATATGGCACACATATGTTTAATTCCATTCCCTTAGTAGAGTTTTCTTTTGGAAAAATTCTTACACTACTTCAACTACGTCATCCCCTATAATATCACAATTGTTTTGAAAAAAATTACCATTATATCCATCTGGCATTGGAGATTTGTCAAGGTTAAGTGAAAATACAACCTCTTTAATTTTATCCCTTATTACTTCCTTTACCAAATCTGTCACATATTTGAGTTCAGCTACCACCTCTTTTGGTATTCCCTTAACTCCAGTTTCAGTGCACATTGCTTGGTGAAATATTCAAATGTGAGCATTTTTTTCTTTCTTGATTCTCATACTTCAGACCAGCTTTATCTGTTAGGAACTTAATAACATTCTTGTTACTTCCAGTTGAGATAACAATCATGTAGAATTTTGTACATCTCTTGCCCTCATTTAACTATACCATTTTAGATTTTTTTAAAGTAAAGTATTGATGTTTACTAAGACTTGATTATACATCATCACCAGTTCATATTCCTTTTTTCTTAGTAGCATATCCTCTAGTCTAATTAATAGACTATTTTGGCATGCCTTTAATTCCTCCAATGCCTGGTCAATCTCCTTTTTTTTTGGCTTTTGTGTATCTTTGCTTAGTTTTTTTTTCCAGCTGGCTTCTTAATCCTTTTAAATTCATACGCAACTTGTAGCACTTGGAGCTTGAAATGTCCGCCTCCATTCCCCACCTAAGTATCTCCCTAAATCGTAGGAGGTCTATCAGATAGTTGAAAATCCTAAAGGGTGCACAACTCCTCTCTTATATAGACATCAGGTCCACTACCACTGGGCTATGATCTGAAACTTTATGTTCTTTAAAATGGTACAACTTAGTGGAAAATGCATTAGCCACTAACCATTCAC
The DNA here is from genome assembly GCA_025504915.1 of Erythroxylum reticulatum. NCBI lineage: Eukaryota > Viridiplantae > Streptophyta > Magnoliopsida > Malpighiales > Erythroxylaceae > Erythroxylum > Erythroxylum reticulatum. The sequence goes on from JANSVA010000005.1 coordinate 41,068,931, forward strand.
CATGCACCTATCAAGTTTTCTCAGCGAAAACCATTCCTCATATGTTTAGTGCTCCAGATAAACTTAGCTCCATACCATTTTAGATCAAATAACCTTAAATTCTTCACCAATTCTTGTAATTCTCTACAGTCTTGCTGTTTCTAGTGTCTCCCTCCTTTGATTCATTCATTTTTAGGGTACAATTAAAGTCCCTTAGTATGTACATAGGGTCTTTATAGTATTACAAATTCTTTCAAGTTCCCTCCACATACCTTGCCTTTGGAACTTATGATTTGCTGTATATATAGTTATGATTGCTGTCTCCATACTTGTTTCTCCGATCCTTCTCTAGCTTACTAACCATCTCTACTTTCTGATGATAAAACCCAATTACCACCCTACCATTTATATGGTAATCATGATTGGTAGCTATTTTCCAATCATTTTCTAGGAACCATAAAGATCTCTCCAGATTCTCCCTCTCTATTTTGATTTCCAACAAACCAATAAAATCTAGCTTACTGTTTTTATTGAATTCGTTGACAACAAGTTGGTTATTGAGGTTGTTAATCCCTCTCACATTCTAGGCTGTTACCTTCATCACTTATTCTTCTTCCTTGATCTTTTCCTTATAGATCTTCTATTCATTCTAGGAGAAGTTGTTCCTATGTCATGTTTTGTGCCTGAAGCTTCCCTTCTTTCTTTCACTAGAGTGCCACTACAAGAATTAAGACATTTAGTGACAATTTTTGTGACATTTAAATATTTCATAACAAATACGATAGTTTTTTTTGATAACAAACAGGCCGAAGTCAAAACTAGAACTACATATAAATCACACAAGGGAGAGAGACTCCCACTATGTTCGTAAATAGCAAGGGAGAGATGCCGTGAACAGGCTCAGGAATCCAATGTATGCCTAACGACAATCTATAACTATAATTAGCTAATCAATCCACACATCGATTACCCTCACGATAAACATGGTGCACCCACACCTCCCAATTCCTGGAAAGGAAATCTCTGACAGCGGTAACCAAAGTATTGACCACCTGACTTTGTGCACTAGAAATGATGGATACAACCAAAGTTGAATCGATAGACAAATCTACCCTGGAGTAACCAAAACCCCAAGCGAGTTGAAGCCTATAAAAGACAGCCCATAATTCGGCCTGCCAAGCTGTGCAGAACCACATTTGCACCAAAACTCACTAACCACCGACCTCTAACGTCCCTAATCAGTCCACCAGCTTTGGTGGCACCTGGATTACCCTTGGAGGAACCATCATTAGCCAAGCTAACCCACCCCTCCCGCAGTTTTTGCCAACTCACCTCAATTACTTTCTTCCCCCGAGCTGAAAGGTGAGGAGAGACGTCAAATGGTAGACGAAGAGCCAAACTAACTTCCTAAACATATGAAAGAATTTTCTTTATGTGATGGGTTTTGGACGATTCGGGATAAAAGCATCTCTCGTTCCGCCATACCCAAAGCTTCCAAAGCACAACACCAAATAGCAAAGGCCACGAGTTGTCACCTTGGAACCCATAATCATTAACCAAATTCGTCTCAACTCAAGAATTAAAATCACAGCAGTAAAACACTGGCTGCCTCCTTACCTCAATAAGAGAATTCCATACCTGGCGAGCTCGCCAACAATCCTTTAATACATGAACTAAAGATTCTTCATGGGTCGGGCATTCAGAACAGACTGGAGAGTCCATCAAATAAAGCTGAAAACGCCTTCCATTAGTCATGAGGCGCGATTTTGCAACTAACCATAAGTGCATCTGAAGGTGGTGAGGTCCCTTCCATTCCCAAATCAACTTCCAAAGCCTCGTCCTTGGCGACCACAAATGCTGTTGAAGAAGACGGTAGGCTGAGCGAGTGGAGAAACAACCACTGGGCTCCAAAGACTAACATAGGCGATTTGCTTCCTGGGTACTGTGGGGTGGGAAAGTTGCAGCAATTTTTAACAGCAAATCAGGCTATAGAAACATACTGAACTCCTCTAAAGACCAACCCCCATATAAATTAACATATTCACATACCTTTTTCTCTAGCTGCTCCTTAGGAACTGTAATAACAGTATTAGAGAGTAAGTTGTTAGAAATGCCATGCACCCAATTATCATACCAAAAGCGAACATGTTGTCCATTTCCCACGGACCAAGCAACGCCCGCCTTCAACTTAGGAAAATGAGTGTAGATACTACGCTAAAGTGGGGACGAATCGGGTTTAGCAACCAACCTCGTATGGAAATCCCTACCCACCTTGTATTTTTCTCTAAGCACCTGATTACACAGTTTTCCCAGCTCCTGGATGAAAGACCAGCCAAGCTTCATATGATGGGCAGTATTCATTGCCTCCAAGTTTTTTAAACCAAGCCCCCCGGAGAGGTGAAGACAACATACCTGGTTCCAAGATACTAAGTGCATCCTACGTTTGTCACCAGTTGTACCACAAAGAAACTTTTTATAGGACCTATCAATCTCCGAAAGCAACCTAAAGGATTTTTGCTGTTTGCATGGTGTAGAGGGGAAGTGCAACCAACACCGATTGACATAGGATCAAACGGCCAGCCATAAATAATCCATCGACTTTCCATCTAGATAGGCGGGATTAAACTTCTTGCAAAATATGAGAGTAGGTAGATTTGGTTACCTATTTATGTAACAAAGGGACCCCCAAATATATGCCAAGATCCATCGTTTGGGTAAAGCCTGATAAGTGAGAGATATTACCACACACAGAAGGGTGAACATTGGGGGAAAAATAAACTTCTGTTTTATTAGTACTCAAGTGTTAACCCGAAGCAGCACAGAATAGATTCATGCAATCAAGAATTTCCCTCATTTGTTCCTCTGAAGCTTTGGAGAAGAGAACCATGTCGTCTGCAAAACAGAGGTGAGAGATTATAGGACCATCCTTGCCAACCTGAAAAGGCCTCTAGCGACCATCTCCCACCTATGCCTTAATTAGTTGAGATAATCTTTCCAAACATAAGACAAAGATGTAAGGGGATAAGGGATCACCTTGTCGTATTCCCCGACTATGATGGAACTCTGGAGAAGGCTGACCATTCCATAGAATTTGCATCTGGGCTGTTTGAATACAACTTATTATTAAACTCACTATGGATAGGGGAAAACTAGCGTCTTGAAGTGTATCCCGAATGAAGCTCCAGCTTAGTCTGTCATATGCCTTTTCCAGATCCACTTTAATAGCCATGAACTCCCGTTTACCTCGCAATCTGCGCATGGAATGCACGAGTTCTTAGGTCAGCACTATGTTGTCTGATATCTGCTTCCCTGGAATGAAACTACTTTGAAATGGACTAATGGGTGTGGGAAGACCTGCTTTTAGCTGCTGAAAATGATCTTCGTGATTAACTTGTAGCTCACATTGCACAAACCTATAGGTCGAAATTGTGAAACCTGCTTTGGACTTTCAACTTTCGGGACTAAAGTTATGAACTTACCATTAATACCTTGAATAAGTGAGGGATCGGTGAACACCCTCTTTACCAGTGTTAGCACGCTAGGTTTTACCAGATTCCATTGAGAATAATAAAAGTGGGTGTGGAAATGGGCTAGGTGCTTTATGCGCTCCCATCTGAAAAAAGGCTCGGGTAACTTCATTTTTTGAAACCTCCTTGCACATAGAATCCTAAGTAATGCACGGAACAATAGGATAACAACCTCTGAGAAAGAATTGGGGGCGATCAACCACCTCTTCCGAATATAAAGATTGATAAAAGTCCATAAAAAGCTTCTGTAACGCAGTGAACTCAACAATATAGCAACCATTAGGATCCCGCAGAGCCTCATCACTTCCTTCTAATCATAGTAGAAGCATGGAAAAATCTAGTATTGCGATTGCCCATGTAAATCCAGTCGGTCCTCGACTTTTGGAACCAAAACAAATCTTCCTGATGTGCAATAAGATGGTATTCCGCCTGAAGCTGCCCTTCAAGATGTACTAAGAACTTTTTATATCGTGTCGTCAAAGCACGCTGGACACTGCCAAGCTTTGCTAATAACCGATTTTTTCGTTGAAAAATATGACCAAAAACTTTGCTATTCCATGCTATTAGGGAATCTTTCCATCGTAACAGTATATGAAGTAAGAACTCATTATTATCCTAGTGAGTAGAAAGAAGTTGATAATAATCAGGGTGAGTAGTTTAGGTCAGCTCAAACCGGAATGGCTTCGCTACTCCAGGCTGGTGCTGTTGATATTCTAGACATACAAGGATGGGGTAATGGTTAGAATGAAGGCGAGGTAAATGGTGGACCATGGTTGAGGGAAAATATGATAACCAAGCGAGGTTGCCAAAAGCTCGATCTAACCTTTCAAACACCCTACCATAACTACGACTTTCATGACCCCTCCATGTGAATTTTGGCTCACTAAAACTGAGATCCACTAATTTATAGGCAGAGACCCACTACTGGAATTGCATACACCGTCGAAAGTCAAATGGCGCTCCTCCCCATTTTTCCTCAGGACTCAACATCTCATCAAAATCACTTGCGAGTGGCTAGGGGTTTGAAATCGTCTCCTTGAGATTCGACAATAGCGTAAACAACTCTATCTTAATAGCAGGATGTGGGTTGACATACACAAATGTGCAAAACCAAGTGGAGCCATCTCGACAAGATATTTTAATATGGATGAATCCACGTCGACTATGGACCACTGTAACCAAGTCGTGTGAGTTCTTCCATAAAAACCATAATCCTCCGAAAAATCCCTGTGTATCCACACGGTGTATATTTGAAAACCCCATCTGCCGAGTGACACGGGAAGTATGAGATCCACTTATTTTAGGTTTTGCAATAACCACTACATCAACCTTATGAATACGGACGAGGTCCTTCAAGATCATTTGAAACTCCGTTGTAGCTGCACCGCAACAATTCCAATAGATAAAGTTAATCATTGGATATGAAGAGTAAAAGAACCACACTAACTCACGTAGTGAGGACCTTGCTCGATAACCATAAAACCATCAACATTATTTTCATCCCTTGTAACTTCTGAACAAGCTTGCGAGTCCGGCTCAAAAGACATCTCCAGGGTACTAGCCTTATCTGAACATGAATTTGCAACCCGTTGCTCCTCAACTGCCGCTCCATGGGGATCAGGGGGTGGGGTGGCGGAAATGGCGAAGGGCAGTTTTGGGGATTAGAGGAATGGTTAGGTACAGGAACCTCCAGGTCCTATACCCTCTCTTCCAATTGCATGGGTTGTATGTAGGGATTGGAAGTAGAGGGTTGCATAGAATGGGGAGACAGAGGAATATTAACAGCCTGTACCTGGAGTTGAGTATCAAGTTGCATGGGTTACATTCAAGGCATAAAAGGCGAGGCTAATAGTTCGTGATGTCGATTCACATTGTCAGGGGAGGATGTAGTGACGTGGGAAGAAGTTGCTGGACCCTCCGCAATAGGCATGGGGTTGGGCTTATTACGTAAGTTAGTTGGGCCTTGTGGGTCCCATCACTGTACTACATCATTATGGTGTACTCCACCTCTACCACCTAGCGAAAGATGGCAGGAAGGTTGCTGAGTCGAGATCAGTTCACGAGACGATGTAGCATCGTCAGAAAGGTTGGGCTTATTACCATAGATAATTTCATCTTTATCTATATCTTTGTCGGTTAATTGATTTGAAATTCCAATTTTATGAGGAGATTGTAAAGTTAATGTATGAAATAATTGAGTAAGATCAATCAGCAACAACTCATTGGAACTATTACTAGAAATATTAATCAGTTGAAAACAACCATTCAAGTTCTAAAACA
>JANSVA010000005.1:41074816-41087482 GCA_025504915.1 Erythroxylum reticulatum
CGTTTTCTATTACATATCAAATTAGTTATGCATTAACCAATTCACATCATAGTGTTGATTTTAAAAATACAGAAAAATTTATATCGATCAACTTTTTAATGACGTTGCTAAAGTAGGAACAAATTTTAAAACAACTCTAACCTCTTTACCTACTCTACCTACTATACAATATCCAATTGATAAAAGATACTCTTTTTCAGACATTTCATCTTCTATTCCTCCTTTAACTAGATCACAATCTTTCACAATTGAACGACCTCTTCGATTCCATACACCAATACACCCTAATATACATATAACAAATCCTAGTATTGCTAGTTCTTCTTCAATTGAAACAACTACATTACTAAATGAAAATAAATTACAAAAACAACAAATTGAACAATTAGAAAATCAACTCCAATCTCTCGCTCTCCACTTTCAAAGTGGATTGATTGACACTCTCTATGTCATCAACACTCAGATTCTTTCTGAATATATGTATATATGTATATATGTATATGTATATACATATACATATATATGTATATACATCTGTACATATGTATATACATATATACATATACATATATACAGATGTATAGACATATATATATATGTATATGTATATACATATATGTATATATGTATATTCATATGTATATACATATATACATATGCTTAAATATGTGGCCAATTGCCAATAGTTATATATATATTAGCCACTAAGCTGTGTAGCTCACCCCATTATTTCCTCCTCAGGTGCAGATCGAGAAGATAAGTGATCCTTGCAAGGCAATTAGGAGAGTGTGCCAGGGAGTTAAATGAGACCACCAGTGCTCGCATAGAAAGATTTCTTAATAGTGTTTAAGAAGATGTACTTATCTGAGGTATATGTTCAGCAGAAGCAGAGAGAATTTCTGAGTCTCACACAGAGGAAAATGATGGTGAGCGAATACGAGCACTGATTTACATAGTTGGCCTGATATGCAGCTGAGTTGATGATGAGTGAGGCAGTTAGGTGTCATAGGTTTGAATCGGGGTTGCATCTAGCAATTAGAGAGAAAGTGGTGGTGTAAAATTTCTGTGATTTTTAACAGCTAGTTGAAGTAGCTCTGAGGGTTGAGAACATCGAGAATATAAAGAGCGTAGTGAGCAAAAAGAGAAAGGGGAGAGAGCAGTTCAAGAGGGGAGGTGGTACTTCTATACCTGAGAGAAGTGCCAGGACTTTCCCCATACAATCTGAGGAGAGGAGTAGTGTAGCAAGCAGGCTTAAACCGATGAGAACTTCTACTATTTCTCATCAATCTTCAATGGTGGGAGATAGTAGAAGGGGAGAAGGGGACAAATCATCCATCCCTAACTGCGACCATTGCGGCAAGTTCCACGGAGGGGAATGCTACAAGCTAACTGGAGCTTGTTTCAAATATGGAGAGAAAGGACATATGGCAAGAGAGTGCCCTCGGAATCCAAGACATGAGAGAAGTCAAATGCAAGCTTCAAAGAGAGCCGAGACAGTGGGACATAAGACTGCAACGGAAGTGGACAGTTCTAAGGCAGCAAAGAGAATAAACCCTCTAGGGAGACCAAGGGGCCAAGCACCAGCTAGAGTGTTTGCAATGACATGGGAGGATGCGGAGACCGCTCTAGAAGTTATGACGGGTATGATTAAATTATTTGATGAAGATATTAATGTTTTGATTGATTCAGGTTTTACCCATTCCTTTGTTTCATTAGGTAGAACTATGTATGGTAAAGAATTGAGCCCATTGGGTACTCCTTTGATGGTGAGCACTCTAATAGGCCACTATATTGTGATTAGTCAAATTTATAAGGATTGTGAGATACATATTGGTGGGGGACTCATAGTGGTGGATTTGATGCCGTTGAAGATGGGAGGATTGGATGTGATTTTGGGTACGGATATCTTAGAGAAATATAACGCTAACATAGATTGCAAATAGAAAATAGTGGAGTTTGAGCTAGATAATGGGAGAAAGGTGATGTTTATAGGAGACAGAAAATTTAGCTCATCGAGAATTGTTTCGGCTTTAGTGGTAGAGAAAATGATGAGAAAAGGGTGTGAAGCATTTTTGGCCTATGTGGTAGACGCGAAGGCAAATGGATGGAAGTTAGAAGAAATTCCTATAGTCATGGAATTCCCAAATGTTTTTCCCGAGGAATTGCCAGGACTACCTCCACCAAGGGAAGTTGAATTTCCCATTGAACTTCTTCCAGGTATTGCATCGATCTCAATTCCACCTTATAGAATGGCTCTGGCAAAATTGAAGAAGCTTAAGGAGAAATTGGAAGAGTTGTTCGAGAAAGGTTCCATTAGGCCTAGATCTTCACCTTGGGGAGCTCCAGTCCTATTTGTAAAGAAGAAGGATGGATCGTTGCGAATGTGTGTGGATAGAAGCTAAATCGGGTCACTATTAAGAACAGATATCCACTTCCCCGTATCCTTCCATCAATCTCTAATCTTTATTTATGCCACTAAATCAATGAATACATTCAAAAATTAATCAGAAAAATGGAATAATCAACCAAAACCTAAATAAAAGCTAAATAACAAATCGCAAAATTGAAAATTTTTTGGGGTCCAATAGTAGAACCACCCGAATTTCTTTTAGTTTAACAAAGGAAGGACTCAAATAGGAAATCAAAACCTACTAGGATTTCAGTAAGATGAGTTTAGTTCATCGGATTCAAAATTGTACAAGATCATGGACAAGATCATAAGCATGAATGAGGCCCAAAAGAGATTAGAAGGGAAGTTTGAGCAAGTAACAGAAGATCATGCCTCTTCTACTCACAACCTAAAGGTTCAAATGGACTAGCTTTCTAATAATTCTATAAAATAAGTGTGGAAAACTTTCTAAGCAACAAGGAAATAAATCAAAAAAAGTAATGTAAGGCTATCACACTAAGGAGTGGGAAAGAGCTAAAAGAACTAGTGAAAAGACAAATTGAGACCCTCTTTGTAGAAGACTAAAAGAAAAAGAAAAAGGATGAAGAAAGGAATGTGGACCCTCCCTATGCTCCTCCTCCGCCTTACTCACCAAAAATATCATTCCTATAAATACTTTAGAAGAATAAATTGGATGTACCATTTGCGAAGTTCGTGGAAAAGCTAACGAAATGGAAAATTTACTTGTCTTTTGTGGAAGTGTTAAAACGTAGGCCTAATTATATGAAGTTCCTTAAAGGCATATTATTTGACAAGCTGACTTAGGATATGACCAGACAATAGCTATGAAGGAAACTTATAGCTCCTTAATTACTATCCATATGTCCCCAAAGTTGAAAGATCTAAAGAGCTTTATGATACATTGTGTAGGTGGTAATTCAGAGATTTCGAAATGTTTATGCAAATTAGGCGTGATATAAATCTTATGCCTTTGTCAATTTTTAACAAACTGGGGCTAAAAGATATGAAGCCAACATCTATGCGTATTCATTTGGTGGACTAATCGATAAAGAAATTATTAGGTTTAGTAAAAGATGTGCCTATAAAAGTGGATAATTTTATAATTCCTATGGATTTCATCATTCAAGACTTTGAAGAGGATTAAAATTATCTGCTAGTTCTTGGTGTACCATTTTTGAACACTAGAAAAGCTTTAATAGATGTCCATGAAGACAATCTCATCCTTCAAATTAAAGATGAACAAGTGAAATTCAATATGAATAAGGTATTAAAGAATCTGAAGAAGGGTAACTCATTTAAGAGAATTGATGAAGTCAAATCTTTAAAGGAGCGAGAGGAAGAAGAATAGATGACAATATAGATTGGGTTTGAAGAATATAAGGAAGTCACTGTTCAAAAAGCTGATGAAGAAGAGAATGACGATTAAATCATAAAGGCTGAAGATGATACAGACATCTCTGTTCACGAAGCAGAAGAAGAAGAGGAGATGAAGGTGATTGAGGAAGAAAGAGAACCACCTTTTTAGAAGTTAAACTGTTGAATTTGATAAACGATTCTGGGACTTTATTTATTCCCTATTTTATTGATAATTTGTTACTTAAAAGGGCATTATTGAACTTAGTTTTCTTAATTTGATTAATTTTGTCCTTTTGATTATCTTGCAATATGTAGCTTATTGACAGGCTACTAAACTTAAAATGAGTGACACAGGTGAAAGCAAGGGACTCATAATTGATCTAGATTAAGCGTGGAAAGAAGAGCACGTTAAGTTAATGACATTAACTAAACGCTACTTAGGAGGCAACCTAAGAATCAGGACAAGTTTTATTTGTTTTATTTTATTTTCTTGGTATTTTGTTATTTTTATTTTTTAGTTAGGGAAATAATTGTTAGAATTTTATGGCTAAAAGTATCTCCACATTCTGTCACCAACATCGTCACCACCTTAATCTCCTAGTTTTATATGTTTAACTTTTTCTTTTGTTTTTTCTTATCATTTTTATTTGTTGTTTTGTTTTTCTCACGTTGAGGACAATGTTGTCTAAGTGTGGGGTGGATTTTGCATTGGCATGTCATAAGTGTAAATTTTGCATACCATATTGTTAGTTTTTGATTAAGTTGACATAGTGTGAACATATGTTGCATATGTGTGAATGCGTCAATTGTAATAACTTGATGGAAGTAGTTTAGCTTTGAACATCGTCATTGAATTTGTAGATGCATATTGGCTTGTGCATTTTATGTTTTAAGTATCTTTAGTTAAATATGCATTTTAATTAGGATATGACATCAGTTTGTTCATCTTAGTAAATTTGTTACATACATTTATAATTATAAGTCAATTGAATATGTTAATATTATTACTAGTCTTTTATGAGGATGATTGACTAAAAGAAATGAGGTAATCTAATGTGAAAATAAAAAAAAAGTGAATGTCTATTAAATGAATAACTATTCCACGAGCCCTTTTAAACTAAATATTGGGTTATGAATAGAGTTATTAGCCAGTAAAGAATGTGATATAACTGAGTAATCAGGGGCATTCACGAAAAAATGTTTGTCTTCTCGTCAAAAGGTTAAAATAACATTCCAACCAAGCTAATTAATAAAACATGGCCTAATGGAGTAGCCGGGGGACATTCATGTCAAGGTGTTTACCTTCACGTTAAAAAAATAAAAAGTGGTGTTTTGATGAATAAATCTTACTAATCTTTAAAAATAGCAAAAATTTTCATCAAGGGATACTTAGTGATAGTTGCAATTTTGGTTGATTACTAATGATCAATGTATGTATATAAGTGCTTTAGGTGAATGAATATGATATTAAGGTCTTGATTAATATGTATATTCAATTTAAAGTGCTTAGCCATAAATAGCATAAGTTAATATGTTGGAACAACTTGAATGATTGTTGTTTGAGGTTAAATTGGTTTCATCAAGTTAGATGCCATTATATCATTAGTGTATGTTGCATGAATGTATGTGTTATTGTTTAGTTTGTGTTTTGTTTTTGTTTTTGCTTAAGGATAAGAAAAAGTTTAAGTGTAGGGATGTTGATAGGTGTAAATTTTACTATGTTTTGATCAATGTTTAAGTGTTCTTTTAAGTATTTCTTAGATGATTATCATATACATGGGCTTAGAATCATGTTATTATTAGTGTTTGTTTATATTCTAAGTGTTTGTGTGGTTTTGAGCATGATTTGGATCTTAACTTTATGCTTTAAGAGGTGTATGATGTGTGTTTGAGTGTATGGAAATAGGAAATTGAAGAAAAGAGAAGAATTATAAGTATAGAAGAACGTCATAATTGTGACTTGTCTTGTTACGATCATGACAGAGAGTATAGACAACAATTCTAACAAATATCAGCTTTTCTAGCATGTAACTCTTTTGTAATTTTAACATTTTAGGGATATTTTTGGAAGCAAAGTAAGTGAGTAAACCCTAGATGCCGAAAGAACTATTTAAGAACATAAAGCACTCAGAAAAGGGCAGCCACTATCTTCTAAAGTGAGAGAGCAAGGAGGAGCAAGAAGAGTAATCTAGAAATTCCAAATTTCAATTTTGAGATTAAGTCAAGTGCATTCTTTCTTTCCTTTGTTGTGTAACTTGGATTGGAATATGTAATTTATGTTTAAGATGCTCAAATTTTCAGATTTGGATTTATTCTTGAGTTGTTTTGTGGCTTGATTGCTGTTGATTTCAATTCAATTTTTTTGTGTTGTGATGTTTAGATATGTTAATATTTCGATAATAAATCGAGAGAGTAAGTCGAAAGAAATCATATTAGTTTGGGTAACGAGAGTTAGTGACCTAATAAGTCTTAAAAATATCAAATTGGTAATCGTACGAAGAGAGATCTTATGTGAAAATCAAATCATTCGATAGATCACTTAAGAAATAAGTGAAAACGTTAGTCAAATTTTATGAATCGAGAGGTTGAAAAATATAGAATTTCTTAATCAATATCAATTAGGTCTTGAGAAAGAGTATTCAAGCCCTTAGAAGATATAGAATCAACATATAATTGAATCAATAGCAATTAAGGAGCAGAATAACAATATAATGAATCCTAAGCTTCATCCTTAATGTTCTTCACATATTTGTGGTAGATCATTTGTTATTCAATTATTTACTTAGTTTCATTTAATTGTTTTAAAATTTTTATATTTTATTTTCATTCAATTAATATCCCGATACCTTAGACAAAGTTAGGTTCACTTAATTCGAACTATTTCCTTGTGGGATCGACACCTTTAATACTATAAGTTTACAATCCATATACTTACGAATATAAGACTTGCTCAACAGTCTATAAGGTAAGTCTTCATACCTTTTTTAAGGCCCTTCTCAATAGTCATGGAAAAAACATGAGCTACAACTGCTTTTTTCCCCCTATAATTTCATCACTAGACCTACAACAATTGATGTAACATGAATTTTGATCATTCATAATCATTATACCTCCAAGATGCGAATATAGCACTACCTTTTCCATCTTTAGAAAGTCAATGCCTAAAATCAAATCGAAATCCTCAAGAGGTATCGACATCATGTTACTCTTGCCACGTCAAATTCCCATACTTAAGGGAACGTTGTATGTAGCTCCTAGCGCTACTTGTGCTTTTGCTTTAGGAGTTTTCATTTTTATAGGGTTCTTGTTATTCTTCAACCTTAACTTTCACACTAGCTATTCCATAACAAAGGAACGAGTCGTATCCGTTTCCATCATAGCAGTGAGTTCCTTTCTATTGTCCTATATCTTAACAGACATAAGGCACTTTAATGGACTTACTTTTGTACTAACTGCATTAAATAAGTAGCTATGATTTACCCTAGCTTCTGAGTGAGGGCCATAGTGAGGGTCATTGCATAAGAAACAACTATGGTATTTCTTAGAAGACTTCTCACCTTGTTTAGGTTACCCAGTTTGTTTGGACTTCCCTTTGTGTTCATTCTCCTTTTTCTCGCCTTGGTCTTTCTTCTTCTTTCCTTCACACTTCTTTTGGTAAATGCCTTTCAATTTTTGATTTCCTTTGTCACTCTGAAATCAACCAAAGCATCCACAACCACAATCACACCCCCAACATCCTTGACATTTTGCTTTCATAATTCCATTTGTGCCCAAGATTAAAATCCCAACTTGAAGTTGGATGACTTGTCCTCATCTGACATATTCTCAATATCAAGCATTAAGGAACTAAATTTGTTAACATAATCCTTTACCCAACCATCGTGCTTCGTCCACTTCAAGGTGTCCCTTATAAGCCATGCAGTATTGTTTGGAAGGAATTGATCCTTCAACTCCTTTTTCATGCTCTCCTGTGTATCGGCAAGAGGACGATCAATACCAATTTCGATAGAGGTTCAAGTTCTCCAGCATAATTTTGCTTCTCCTTTAAGATACAATGTTGAAACTTTATCTTTTCGCATCCGACACCTTAGTAGCTACAAAATACTACTTCATATCCCACAATGCATAAGATGGGATTTCATCTTCACCCATAAGTATAGGACCAATGAGCATTTCCACCATTGTGACACGCTTAGTAAGATTGCTATCACCCACTATTAAATCACCAACATGACTCTAATACCAACTGTTACAAAGATTATGTAACAAACTCCAAGTTTGCTTAAAAAATACTCCAAAGTCTAAGTATGGTAGTTGAACTCTCGCAATTCAATTTAACCTTATCAAATCCCTTGTGTTTAAGGTGTTTCCCACAAAGGTAAAGTAAACCTACAAAATTCACTTAGCCAACACAATAAAATGGACAACAATAAGAAGAGAAAGATGCACACAACTTTACAGCAAAATTGCCAACCTTTATATTACTCATAATTGATACAAAGGATACAAAGCTCCAACTATCTCTAATGAATGAAGCCTTGCTAAAATAAGCCATTTATAGTCTTTAGGAGATTTGTTGGGCAATAATACAAGAAAGTGGTCTTAAGGCCACTAAGCTACTAACTTAGATGGTGGTTGACGTCCCCAACCACTTTAGACACTACTTTAGTGGGTGGTTTACATAACTTACCACTATTCCACTCCTAAGTCAAAGCAATATGTGTTAAATGCTTACAAGACACTTCATCCATGTTCTTTTCCATATCATCACACTAACTTTTCCATGTCACCCTTGATCGTCATCCAAAGGTGAAAGTTAACCTAGTTCTGAGCCAATTCACGCACCCTAGTGTAGTTCGTTCATCTGTGGTCCATCATTTCAACACCATTTTGTCCTTAGTCCCACCAAAGACGTCTTAGGCAAGTCCAACTCACCCTAGCCACCAAACCAATCAACGCCCCACAGTTTACTTAGTTAAGTTATCTTGGTTCATTTGGCATGCCTTTCTCATGCCTAATCCATGCTAGACATTGGCCAAGGCTCACCAATGCTTAGCAAAAAGGGTCATGTAATATTAAAGGGCTAACAGTTAGCTTGTATGACCTCTTAATGAAAGTCTTATAAGGTTTAACCTTCTCATTTTCATAATAAATTATTTAATTTTAAAAAATTATTAAATAGATAACCATATTTATGCAATTAATTTTTATTACTAAAGTTGGATAAATGATAGGGAAAAAATCTAGATACTAAAGTAATTACAAAAATAAAGTAAAAGGAAAAAATAAAATAAAATATGTGAATTTTGAATTTGAAAAATAAAAATAGAAAATAGAAAAGCTTAAAAATAACATTAAAAAAATATCCACCGCTACCGAACTTATGGCTAACTTTGTCCAAAAAACACCATATGCAACCAAACAATCTAATTTTAAGCAAAAAGAACCATTTCCCTTAATAAATATTGACTCTAAAATTGTTGAGAACATAGAGGGACCACTATTTTTCACATTGAAATGCTAAAAAATAGAGACACATAGAGAACACTTTATTTATTTCATCTAGAGATAAAATAAATAATAAAATAAATGATTATTAACTAAGAACATAAAATAGATGATTACTAGAAAATTACCTAATTTATTTACTTAATGAGGGATTAAATTATCGTGATTCCACATAACAATACTAGGTTCCTCTCCTGTCCCCATGATTGTCGACAACAATCTCAACTTTTATTTTTTGTCACTATAATGCAGATTTGTGTTAAGTTTTCTTTCTTTATTAATTAACAAGTTTCAATAGTTAGGGTTCAAAGATAGACAAGGGGATTTCACTTCTGAATAAAACTATAAAGATTGGTTAGGTTTTGGTTATCTAAACTATCGATTAAAAAGGGGGTTTAGTGTTCGAATATAGAAAAAGGGTTTTGGGTGTTAAGGAACCTAGGAAAATCTTATTTTAAAGTTTATATAAAAAATTATTTTTCATTTATAGAAAATAATGTAAATTTTTTTTGTTTTAAAAATTAAAATAAATAAAAATTGATAATATGTAAAAAACTAATGAGTCACGTTGGCATCTATATGGCAAGATTTGCATAGTTGGCATGTAATATGACATAGGTTAATAGTCTCATTATGGATATCTAAGAAAAACTTAATTGATTTAAGTTTTAAGGAGTAAATCATATCAATTTGTAAATGTTAAAATTTAAATTGGTATAAAAAATAATGATAGGAGTTATTTTAGACCTTTTACAAAATGTTAGGGCCGATGTACACTTTTTTCTTCATCTTTTCAAGATGTAAGTTTTGGTTTATTGCTTGGACCGTAATTTGTAAAAGAGAATAAGTTGAACAAGTGGTGCCAAAGTTAGATCTTGGTTAGGATTGCTTTGCCATTAAGTTGTTATCTTATTTTTTTTGATTTTGCATTTACCTTATATTTTTTTAATTTCACATTCACCTTGGTAATAGGCATGTTGATAAGTGTTTGTTTCTTAAGAGAAAATGGTTAATCATGTATTTTTCATAAATAGAATTTCTTTTGCAACAAGCGTTTGAAAAAAATTCTATAAATGAAAGAAAAGGAATCACAATAACTTGAGTGATCATACTCCTTGTATTATATTTATCAAATAATTTAGCCTTTTAATTTAAGTTTTAATATGACCAAAGGTGAGTTATACCTTAACATTTCACAAAAAGTCTAAGTAAGCCCCTACTATTACCTCTGGTATCTCTTTACAACCTATTGTTACTAAAATAATACTTATTATACCCTAAATAAGGTGCAAACTTTGTAATAAAGATAATAGTAGGGGCTTATTTAAACCTTTTATAAAATATTAATGTGAAAAATCACAGAGTTAGCAAATGTTTAAAGAAATCATTTTAAAGATAACTTCAACATCTAATGGTGTGACATAGCATAGACCAAATTGATGACCTATTTACTAGATATTACTAAAAACTTAATTTTATTAAAATTTATGGTGCTATTAGTACTAAAAAATGTTGAGATGTAACATGATACTATAGATAATGGTCGGGAATAACTTAAACTTTATAAGAAATGTTAGGGGGAATTAGTTCCTTTTTGTCTTTTAATAATTATCCATTTATATTTCCAAATGTATAAGGGTTATGCCATTCTACAAACCTTCTTCAAATAAGCCTTGAAAACTAATAGTGGTATTAAAGCTATAATGATCTTTAAAGAGGATGTGTGTTGGGCACCATTTCTGGAACCCAGCTCTTACGAAATCATAGTCACTAAACTTATTTCAATGAAGTCTCCTTAACCATCATCGATTCCTCTTCTTTCTCTGATACCACAGTTGTTGGACCCCGATTCTGGAGTCCAAACATTCAGAGTCATAAACCGTGTACTTGTGCTTGATACCATGCATGATTATTCCCATTTAACCCTTATTAGTCATCCTTGGTTCATCCTCATTTCTAATACCGTAGTATCGGGCCCTATCTTCCAAATCTTTCTTATACTGATCTAGAGCAGATCAAGATCATTCTAGGAGAGTTCAAAAGAGGACTTCAAGATCTACAACTTTTATAAAGACCTTGAAAAAAAATTCTATCGTCTGAAGGGTAAAAAATAGAGCAGACAATAGCATCAAATGAATAGTGTACAAAAGAAGAAGTTTAGGTCACATAAGTAGAAAGTAGACGAAGCAGAAAGCAGACGAAACAACAAGGTAGACGAAGCAAAAAGTAGACAAAGCAGAAAGCAGATGAAGCGAAAAGGGCAGATGAAGCCAAAGAGCAGACGAAGCAAAAAGGGAAGATGAAGAAAAAATCAAATGAAGCAAAAAGTAGACAAAACAGAAAGCAGATGAATCAGAAAACAGATGAAGCAGAAAGTAGATGAAGCAGAAAGCAGAAGAAGCGAAAAACAGATGAAGCGAAAAGGGAAGATGAAGCAAAAAGCATACGAAGCAGAGTCAACTTAAGACGATGCAATTTTTAAGATGAAGCAGAGTCAACTTAAGACGAAGCAAAGTCAACTTAAGACGATGCAACTCTTAAGACGAAACGGAGTCAACTTAAGAGGAGGCAAAATTAACTTAAGACGATGTAACTCTTAAGACGAAGAGGAGTCGACTTAAGACGAAGCAAAGTCAACTTAAGACGATGCAACTCTTAAGTCGAAGCGGAGTCAACTTAAGACGACGCAACTCTTAAGACGAAGCAGATTCAACTTAAGACGAAGCAAAGTCAACTTAAGATGATTCAACTCTTAAGACGAAGTGTCTTTATAGACGATGTGACTCTATAGACGATATGACGTCATCATAAATGATGTGACATCATCACAGATGATTCGTCTTTACAGATGATACATCTTTACACTCTTAAGCATTTCCATTTCTAAGGACTATAACCCTCGATCCAAAGGTCCAAAAATTTCATACTACATACCGTTGGAAAGTTAAAAGAAAGACCTACAACTTTCTAGAAGACAACTTGGTCTAATTTAGTACCTATTTGGTTCAACTTTTGGAGCGTGAATAAGCACTTTTTTCTACCGCAAAAGCTGTTTTTAAGAAAGCTGAGTGTTTGACTGTAAAATCCAAAAGCATTTTTTAAATAGAAATGGCTTTTTTAGAAGCTAAAATACAGCTTTTTAAGAAGCTCAAATTTGGAGCTTTTTAAAAAAGTACTTTTTCAGGTAGATTTTTCAGATCAATTAATGAGCCTATATTTTAGTCTCTTTTACCTTTATGTTTTACACATAATTCCCACAATACTCATAAACACATCTTCACATTTATTTTGAGATTTACATAATATTATTTGACTTTTTTTATATGTTTTAATATTTATTTTTTATATGAGTTTTACTTATATTATAATCCATATAAAAGATTTGGTTAGAT
>JANSVA010000005.1:41087582-41107187 GCA_025504915.1 Erythroxylum reticulatum
CCACAAACTTTCATAAAGATCTTATAATTGATGTAAATCATACTTATTCATCAAGAAAAAAATTTGGGGGCCAACAATGTGCCTATAAACTAAACGTGTTATAATGAAACATGATTGTATTTGATGAGGGCAAACTTTAAGATTAAGGGTGACTAGTTTGTTTGAAACCTTTTAGGAAAGAATGATTTAAATTTCTTTATGAAAGTACTAATCTTTTTAAGTCAAAATTACAATGTATAGGCTATAAAGATGAAGCATTTATCAAAGAATTTAACCTTTAGGAGACAAATAAGTAAATCCTTTACACTATAAGAAAAGCGAGAATTAGCAATGGAAAATTACCGATAACAAATATGCCGTTGCAAATTACTGACAAAAATTCATTTTCGTTGGTAAAATTGACGAAAAATTTTTCGTTTAGCGACGATACTAATATCCGTTGCTAAATATGGAGGGAAATCATCCTGGTAAATTTTGCGATGGACTTTAGCGATGACTATTACCGATAGAAAATATACCGTTGCAAATTACTGAAGAAAAATTCATTTCCATTGGTAAAATTGATAGAAAAATTTTTGTTTAGCGACGGTACTAATATCCATCACTAAATATGGAGGGAAACTACCCCGATAAATTTTACGATGGATTTTGACGACGAATATTACCGACACAAAATATACCGTTGCAAATTATTGATAAAAAATCCATTCCTGTTGGTAAAATTGATGGAAAAATTTTCGTTTAGCGAAGGTACTAATATCTGTCATTAAATATGGAGGGAAATCATCCCGATAAATTTTGTGATGGACTTGCGAGATGGTATAAGATATCTGTTGGTAAATGATTTAGTGACGGTATAAGATATAAGTCAGTAAAAAGGCGAGAATTATTGGCGGAATAAAAAAATTTAAGTTTACCTACGGAAATTTCTGCGAGTAAATTCTTTTTAAATTTAAACTCACCCGACATCTCCCCCTCCCCAACTGTGTTTTCTTCTTCCTTCTTCCTGGGACTCATCTTCAGTTTTCTTCTCTTCGATTTCTCTATTGTGGGCTCTTTTTCTAGCTCATCGGCGTGATCTTCTTCGGCCATTTTCATGATGTCCTTCAGTAGAGGTATTTTTGCAACTACTGTCATGTGTTTTTTCATATATTGGATGAAAGTTAATTTGGGTATTTGATTACTTTCGTTTATTTGTATATTTTGTGATTGGAAAACAAATTTAAGGTATAAATGTTAGTGATAGAAGGAACAAGTTGTGATTTTAATTGTGATGTTGGGATAAAATTTTGATGCATGTAAGGTGTTTGATGAAATGACTATTTGTTGAAAAAATGATTTTAGTTCTTTTTTAGTATGAATTTCATAATTTCAATTATTTTACTTGAAATAGGATATAACTTACATTGATATTTTTGTAATTTATTATTCTTAGATTATAGTATAATATGATATGATTAGATTATAGTATAATATGATATGCTTAGATGCAAGTAAATTTTAAAAAACAAAATTTAGCAAATTTACTGATGGAAAAAAAGTCCTTCAGTAAAATATATTGGATTTACTGATGGAAATTTTTTTTTCCGAATGTAATTACTAATAGAATAACGAAATCTGTTGGTAATTTTCTGACAGAAAAATCTTCTCCTTCGGTAAATTTACCTACCAAATAAAATTTCCGTCGTTAAATTTATCGATCGTATAAAAAATTTCTATCAGTAAATTTACCTACGGTCGTATCATCGATGACTTTTTCTATCAATAAATTCTGTCGCTAAATAAGCTTACTGACAGAATGTGTACAAATTTTGTTGGTAATTTCTGTCGCTAAACTTTATTTTTCTTGTAGTGTTATGTGTAAACCTTACTATAACTACTTGAAGAACTATAATAAGAGAAAAAAGTTATAAATCACTCACCTATCTTCACAATTGTGGACCCTTAATTTTATGCTATAATTTTATCTATTTTAATTTATTTCTTAGAAAAATTAAGAAAGTAAGAAAAATCATGTTTTAAATAATCTATGTTTATTTTATTTCATGTTCTAAACAATCTATGTTTATTTTATCTTTTTATCTTTTATATCTATAGTATTTTGATTAAATTTGAAAAAGTAAATTACTCAATATTCTTGTTTAAGTTTTATAAGTCCCTAATCGCACCTAACAAAGGGTGAATGTTTAAAATTCTTTTAACTAAAAGATTCTAATTCATAATGTTAATGATTGCAATTTTTAAAGGATGAAAGTATGAAATAAAACAATGAATTTTAACAATGTTGATAAGTGATAAAGTAAAGAGTAAGGGAAGATAAATATAAATTGATTTATAGTGGTTTGGAAAATAACCCTTGCCTATATCCACTTTTAATAGTTGTCTTGGATTTCCACAATAATTCTCCTGTGAAGATGAAGAATAACCTTTACATAATCTGTACTTGACAAAGAGGAACCTTTTTGTAATCTTCCTCCAAGGTGAAGAGGAATCTCAATGCCACTTAGAAAACTCCTAAATATAATAAAAGAAAACCCCAATAAAAGCTTACAACTCAAAATAGCACACTTTATTACTTTGATAATATCAAAATTCAAAAAAGCTTAATCAGCTAGAGATAACGAATTCTCAAATGATTAATAACATTTAGAAATATGTGTAAAATACACCCAAATGCTTTTCTTATGCAATAATTAATAGGAAAATGTATTTATAGGGTTTTAGAACCCCTACTAGCAATTGGAACTAAAAACTATCCATTATAACAACTAGTTGTAGAGCATTAGTTGATTAATATGATATATTAGTCAAATAATATGCATTGAATACATATATTCACTAGTTATTTAAACATTGGTCAACCACTTAAGCATATTGATCAACCAATGTGTCCTTTAGAGGGACATTGGTCGACCACAATATTATATTGGTCAACCAATGTTTCAATAAACTCACCTATTACTTTTAACATACATTGGCCAACCACTAGCTATATTAGTATATCATTATCCTATAAACATGATTTTAATAAATTTAACTCAAATTTGATTTGTTTCATGACATTATAATTAAAAAAATATGCAAAATGTTCCCTAAAGAGTATTTGTAAGATCAAGAGGCTTTTTTTATTAAAAACATAAACTTTAATAACTCTTAATGAATGTAAAGACTTATGTAATATAGTGATATAAAAAGTTTATGCATAGATAGCCTTTAATATTATAAACTAATAAATTGAGTTTATAATTAATATTAAAAGTTATAAAATGACCTTAATATGCCTTGATCTTCTTTTGTTCTTGAATTGCTCTTCACTTTGTAAACTGCAAACTTCATCTTTTCTTTTGTTAACTAATTGAAATATCTTCTTGAGTTATACATGATTTCATCTTGTTCTTATAAGGCTTCTCATCAAGATAATAAACTCATCACAAGGATTTATGTTTTTTATCATAAAAATAATAATATCTACTTTTTGTATAATGATAAAAGATTAGAGATATTAAAGACCAATAATAAGAGTAAACACATAAGTAATTATCTATAAAAAGATAATGATTAGCCTCCACTTAATTCATACATAAGACATAAATCAATATCAAGAACAAAAGATATGATTAATTTCAAGTAAATGACATTCAATAATAAGAAAAAGAAATATCCACATATAAAAGATATTAAAAATTATCATATGTACACCAATCACACTTCCCTGAATCTAATATCGCAAAATTACTCTCCTCCTTTATGAAGACTTCAAAGAATCAATTAGCTAGAGGGGGAAAGTCAGATTAATCAATCAATATAAGTCATCAAGTTGATACATCATAATGTCTTAAAAGGAGTCAAGTTTGCTTTATAGCATCGTAAGATGACGCTTAATAGCTGTTAGACGAGCACTAGGTGGATGCAACATCCCATTACCATAAGGTATATACCCGAACATTCATGGACATTCAAGTACATATCCTATGATAATGGTATGTTAGAGCAAAACAAATCCAACTTACATATGGCATCAACTAACTTATTTAAAAGTCATCAAATTTTAAAAACCATTCATTAGATTCATTTACAAAAGCTTACACTGTTTTCCATTAAACAAATATTTACAAAACCTCATACAGATTCCAGCAAAAACTACAAAATAAAAGCTACAACTCTTCTGATGTCAGCAGACAGACTACTGAGCCATAACTTAGTCTAAAATGTTCCTCTAATCTAGAATAAGATACTAAGTATCTTGTCTCGTACTTAAAAAGCCACATTGCAATTTTTTATGAGTTTTGCAAACTTAATGAGTGAACCATCATTAATGATTTCACCCAGATCATATACACAATTCATATATTTCACAAATATTCATTCCAAACGTGTATGTCCAAATACTCACATTATCATAGCACATCATGTAATCAATGCAAATTAGAATATATATATACAAATACAGATGCATATGAGACTCCAGATTTATTATTATTATTATGATCGAGTGCCTTTCATATACATATATAGATACTGTCCCATTGGAATAAGTCAGAACAGAATGACGAAGCATAACTCTACGTGCAGAATAAAAAATCATGGAGCAAAGCTCTACGTGCAAGCACTTTCATACTAGCTACTCCAGTCACAACGCCTTTATCTGAGCATATATTTTATGAAATGCATCAAATACCAAATATACCGTATATGATAGTCATAT
The DNA here is from genome assembly GCA_025504915.1 of Erythroxylum reticulatum. NCBI lineage: Eukaryota > Viridiplantae > Streptophyta > Magnoliopsida > Malpighiales > Erythroxylaceae > Erythroxylum > Erythroxylum reticulatum. The sequence goes on from JANSVA010000005.1 coordinate 41,092,288, forward strand.
ATGATGCACAATCAGAATCTCATAATCATCGAACTTAAGTTCAACATTCAACTTTCGTTGAGAATACAAATACCATTCAAAATTTCACAACAATTCAGACCACTTCCAATGCATACCCAAATATTAAATTCATCGGATTTAAAGTCTAAAATTCGTAACAAATCACAAACAGTTCATAATTAAAATTCAAACAAATTCAATCAATCCTAGGAAAATCATCTAGGTCGACTCACAGTATGCTCCAATATTCTATTTCCTAGATGGTTCGGCAATGTCTGACTGGCGTCCAATGTGGCCCTCTATATCATACAAAACATATTTACAAATATCATATTTTTGCACAAATGTATAAGTATTCCTTTATGCACATCTACTTATATAAAATATGCATAATGCATGTTCAATGACAATTCCGGGGTATCTTATTATAATCCTTATCAACAAATCATTCAGATATCAAAGCCCTTATTAATACCATTTGTACTTATAATTTGGTCTGTAATAAAACAATGTCAAATTAATTACATAACTTAATTGACCACTTCAGATTTTTCTGACATACTTACGGGTCAACTTTCCCATAATTAATCTGATAAGGTAAATGGCAAAATTAGGTAACACTTCCTTCTATAAAGTTGTTTGCAAATGTCATAAGTATCTAATGACACCCAAATCATTCAATTTAGTTAAGTATAATGAAAGTTATACTTAAAAAATTTTAGACAGTTCTTAAGCTTTAGTAGAAATCTTATCTCAAATTCCAATCAGATTATGAAATTCTTACAGGCAGAATTAGAATTTAATTTCTTCATACAATTTGTAGCTCTGTGTATCTATTTTATTTTGAAATAAAAATAATCTTATTCTGGGCTATATAGATCATGTTATCATCAAAATACTAAAGTATGTTCAGCAAAATGTCTAATTCATACTCTTCCAACTAATACCCGTACTTTGATTCAATCAATCATTTTTGAATCCCCACCAAATGCTATCAAATTATATGGAAAGATGGAGAAATATGTTAGGAAACTACTGGTTTAAGGATCACTTTGTTTGGAGGTCAAATGAAGAAGTTATGGCCAAAAGAATCAAACATGAATCAAATGAAGGCTTAGTCAAACATGAATAAGACGAAGGCTTGGTCAATGATGCATCAGACGAAGGATTTAGTTAATGATGCATCAGATGATGGTTCAATTAAACCTGAACCAAACGATGGGAGTCTAGGGGTCCTTCCCAATTCACCCAAAGTTCTAAATCAAAAACTACACTCTCCAAAGCATCTCCACTTGTAATGATCATATCTCTTAACTCATTTTTAGCTTATCAACTCACACAATTCAAAAATACAAGATTCACACTTAAATGTCTAAATTTATTTCTACTGATACTCAACAGATTCATGTATGTATAGTGAAAAATAGAATATATGTTTATCATTTTTCCTGAATTTTTGCTCACTTCTTAAAGACAGTTTCAATGATTCTTACAGCTCAAAACTCACTTCAACACTATTCAATGAACACACACCACACTTAAACTAATTCTTCTACTTCCAGTTCAACTCATCACAACTCAAACAAATCAAATCTATATTTCAACACTAAAAACCGATGCATGCACGTGAAATCATGTTCAGCTTTCTCTCTCTATTGTATTTTCATTCTTACTACATTTATTTCATTTTCTACATTTTCTTTTCAAATTACACAACACCCAGTAATCTCATATTCAATTCCAACACTAACATATTATCAGAATCATTCACATAACTCAGAGAGTTACTAAACTCATTCAAATTCACCTCTGTTAACACTTCATATATTTTCATGCATGAATAGTACATTAACCGTATACGTAATCTTTTTAACCATAACAAAGACATATATTTCTTCATCAACTTACATAAATTTGTATATATCTCAATCCATAATCCATTCGATATAGTGTTAAACAATTTCTAATTCTCAAATCCATCATCTAAATTATTCATCACCGTAACCAAAATTCTAAAGCCTATGCATGCATGTATATAGTTACACCATAAAAATACCATTACAACTACTTACTTGGTTCAACTATTCTTCCCAATAGTAAGAATATCTCAATCACACGCAATAAGAATAACAATTCAATATTTGGTGACGGACAAGGAACAAAGGTAAAGTTCTCTGCTGAACGCTTTTGGTGAATATCAAAAGCTACAGTAATTCTTTACTCAGAACCAACTTCGTGGGTATTTGCATGTATTACATATGTCACTAAACCCAATTATCCACTTATTACCACAAATACAAACCATTTGTCACAATACAAACTAACCATTTGTCACATATATATTATTTCCACGTGTCACTATATAATTGGCCCATAAATTAATATTTTTCTTAAAATTCACCAAAAATTCCAAAATATCCTAAACATACCAAAATTTCCAAATCACATTTTAATCGCATTTAAAACTTAATTATACCAAAAATGTCAATGAATGCATATACAATCATATGAATGCGCAAAAATGTGCATTTTCCTAATTTCTCAATACTTTCTCATAATTCACAATTCTAGCCTTAATATGGGTAATGAGATGTTACAATTTTCCCCTTCTAACAAAAATTTCGTCATTGAAATTCTTACTTGAATGATCAAATAGGTAGCAGTACTGATTCCTCATATGCTCCTTTGTCTCCCATGTGGCTTCCTCACTCGAATGATTCTTTTAAAGGACTTTCACCATTGGGATCACTCGGTTCCTTAATTGTTTACTCTGATAGCCAATTATCTTAACTGGTTCTTCAATATAACTCAGATTACTAGAGACTTCAATCTCCTAAGTCAGTATCATATGAGTTGGATCCGATCGATATCGCCTAAGCATACTCATATGAAACATTATGTATCTGAGCCATTTTTGAAGGTAAGGCTAACTTATAAGCTAATGGTCCAATTCTTTCAATTATCTCATATGCACCAATATACCTAGGACTTAACTAACCCTTTTTGCCAAATATCAGTACACCTCACCAAGTTGATACTCTCAGAAATACTCTATCACTAACCTGATATTCTATATCTCGTCTGTGCTAATCTACATGACTCTTCTATCTTTCTTATGCTATTTTAATTCTGCCACGGATCAATTTCACCTTGTCAACATTATCCTGAATCAACTCTAGGACTTCGACAATTCTTAGACCCTCTTCATCCCAATATAAAGGCGAACGACACTTATTACCGTACAGTGCCTCACAAAGAGCCATACCGATACTGCTGTGATACTGATTATTATAAGCAAATTCAATGAAAGCCATAAACTAATCCCATGCTCCTTGAAACTTTAGAATACAAGCTTTAAGTATATCCTCAACAGTTTTAATTGTTCTCTCACTCTGACCATCTATCTGAGGATGAAATTCTGTACTGAAATTCAACTTTATACCCAAAGCTACCTATATACTACCCCAAAATCTCGAGGTAAGTCTAGGATCCCTGTCCGATACAATAGACACTAAAACCCTATGTAATCTCATAACTTCATTTACATATCACCGAGCTAACTAATCTAGTGAATAGTTTTCTCTCACTGGCAAGAAATGAGACGACTTAGTTAGTCTATCAAGAATGACCCAAATGGCATCATGTGCAAAAATGTACATTTTCCTAATTTCTCAATACTATCTCATAATTCACAATTCTAACTTAATATGGGTAATAGAATGTTACAATTCCCCCCTCATAACAAAAATTTTGTCCTCAAAATTCTTTCTTGAATGATCAAATAGGTAGCAGTACTAATTCCTCATATGCTCTTCTGTCTCCTATGTGGCTTCCTCACTATAATGATTCTTCCAAAGGACTTTCACCATTGGGATCACTCGATTCCTTAATTGTTTACTCTAATAGCCAATGATCTTAACTGGTTCTTCAATATAGCTCAGATTATTAAAGATTTCAATCTTTTGAGTCAGTATCACATGAGTTGGATCTGATCAAATATCGCCTAAGCATACTCACATGAAACACATTATGTATTTGAACCATTTCCGAAGGTAAGGCTAACATATAAGCCAATGGTCCAATTCTTTCAATTATCTCATATGGACCAACATACCTCGGACTTAACTAACCCTTCTTACTAAATCTCAGTACACCTCGCCAAGGTGATACTCTCAGAAATACTCTATCACCAACCTCACACTCTATATCTCGTCTGTGCTGATCTACGTGGCTCTTCTGTATTTCTTATACTATTTTAATTCTGCCACAGATCAAATTCACATTGTCAATAGTATCCTGAATTAACTTTAGGACTTCGACAATTGTTAGACCCTCTTTATCCTAATATAAAGGTGAACGACACTTCTTATCGTACAACGCCTCATAAGGAGCCATACCGATACTACTGTGATACTGATTATTATAAGCAAATTCAATCAAAGCTACATACTAATCCTAGGCTCCTTGAAACTCCAGAACACAAGCTCTAAGTATATCCTCGACAATCTTAATCATTCTCTCACTCTGACCATCTGTCTGAGGATGATATGTCGTACTGAAATTTAACTTTGTACCCAAAGCTGCCTGTATACTACCCCAAAATCTCGAGGTCAATCTAGGATCCATGTCTGATATAATAGACACTGGAACCCCTATAATCTCACTACTTCATTTACATATCGCTGAGCTAACTGATATAGTGAATAGTTTTCTCTCATTGGCAAGAAATGAGCCGACTTGGTCAGTTTATCAATAATGACCCAAATGGCATTATGTTGCCTCAGGGTCCTCAGCAATCCTATAATGAAATCTATAGCGATTCATTCTCATTTCCTCTCCATAATAGGTAACGAATGTAATTTTCCAACAGGAGCCTGATGCTCAGTCTTAACTTGCTAGAAAGTTATACACTTAGAAACAAATTCTACTATTTGCTTCTTCATACCAGGCTACCAGTAATGTTGTTTCAACGTGTTATACATCTTAGTGGTACCAGGATGCATAGCATAAGCTGCTACATGTGCTTCCTCTAAAATTTCCTTCCTCAAATTATCAATATTGGGTACATATAATCTTTGTTTTAGCCATAATGTATCATCTCTTACTTCAAAATCAGAATCCAAATTCACTTTCAACTTTTCAATTAACTTTACTAATGCTAGATCTCTGCTCTGAGCCTCTTTGATTCTTTAAAGTAATGCAGGTTTCAACTTCAAAGTAGCTATCAATGTTTCATTTTGCCTCAAATTCAATTCAACATTAAGTGCTCTCAACTGAACTAGGCTAGGCAACCTCAATAATTATACTTGAGACACACTGCTATTAGACTTCCGACTTAATGTATCAGCCACCACATTAGCTTTTCCAGGATGATACTTAATTGTATAACCATAATCTTTCAATAATTCTATCGATCTCTTCTATCTCATATTCAACTCCTTCTGGCTCAACAAATACTTCAAACTCTTATGATCAGTGAACACCTAAAAAGTTTCTCTATATAGATAATGTCTCCAAAATTTTAAGGCAAACACTACTATAGCAAGTTCCAAATCATGGACTTGATAATTGAATTCATAGGTTCTCAACTGTCTCGATGCATATGCTATTACTTTACCATGCTACATCAGTACACATCCTAAACCCTGGTGTGAAGCATTACTGTACAAAACATAACCTCTAGAGCTAGATGGAATAGCTAATACCGGTGCTATAGTTAACTGATGCTTAAGCTCCTTAAAACTCCTTTGACAATCATCATTCCATCTAAAAGGCACATTCTTTCTCAGAAGTTTTGTTAAAGGGGATGAGATTAGTGAAAACCCCTCAACAAACCTCCTATAATAACCAGCTAATCTAAGGAAACTCTGGATCTCAGACACATTCCTTGTAGCCTCCCACTTAATCACTGCTTCCACTTTCTTTCGGCCAACCTAAATGCCCTGTCCAGACACGATGTGACCCAGAAATACTACTTGATCAAGCCAAAATTTGCACTTACTGAACTTGACGTATAACTATTTCTCCCTTATTATCTAGAGAACCTATCTTAGATGTGCAGTATGATCTTCTTTACACTTCGAGTACACCAAAATGTCATCAATAAAGACAATTACAAAGCAATCTAAATAAAGTTGAAATACCTTATTCATCAAAGCCATAAAAGTTGTTGGGGCATTAGTCAATCCAAACGGCATTACCAAAAACTTGAAGTGCCCATATCTTGTTCTAAATGCACTCTTAGGAACATCAGTCTCAGTTATTTTCAACTAATAATATCCCAATCTCAAGTCTAACTTTGTGAACACTTGAGCTCCCTATTATTGATCTAATAAATCATTAATCCTCGGCAATGGGTATTTAATCTTTACTGTGATCCGATTCAATTGCCAGTAATCAATACACAAAATCTCAAAGTTCCATCCTTCTTCTTTACAAACAATACCGGAGCTCCCTAACGTGACAGACTAGGTCTGATGAAACTCTTATCTAACAACTCTTATAATTGGGTTTTCAATTCCTTCAGTTCTACAGGTTCCATCCTATATGGAGGTATTAATATAGGAGCAGTACCTGGAACAAAGTCTATAGTGAACTCTATCTCCCTTTCTCGGGGTAAACCTGGTAGTTCTACAGGAAACACATCCAGAAAATCCCTAACAACTGGAATATCCTAAATGGCTTGTTCATTCCGAGTGTCAAATATATGGGCCAGATAAGCCTCACATCCACCTCGGACCAGTTTTAGCACACGCATAAATGGAATTAATTGAGTTGGGATAGCCTGACTAACTCTTCGAAACACCACTCTTGGCTGATTGGGAGATTCAGAAACCACTTCCTTGGTGTAACAATTTGTTACAGCCCGATGAGTTGTAAACCAACCCATGCCAAGAATTACATCTATTTCCTTTAACTGCAATACAATTAGATCAGCTTCTAACTCTGCCTGATTAATCCGAACTATACACCTTTTACAAACCTCACCAACCACTATTGTACTAACTACTAGAGTACTCACCTCTAGCCTACATTTCAGTATTTCTCTCTCACAATGCAATCTAGATGCCAGATGTGGTGTGATGAATGAGTTTGTAGATCCTGGATCTACTAATGCATATGCTTCAAATTGAAAAACATTCAACACACCTGTTACCAGATCTGGGGAGTTCTGTGCTTCCTGTTTGGTGATGGCATAGACCCTGGCCTAAGATTGTGACTGGTTACTCCGCACCTTGGTCCTGACACTGGGCCCTATTGACTGAGTTCTACCTCTACCTCGATTTCTCTGTGCAGACCTGCCAGCTCTACTATGCTAAACCGTTGTCTCAGTCATTGTTCCTCCTCTAAGTCCAGACTATGATCCTAACATCTCAGGATAATCTTTGATCAGATGTTCTAACGAGCCACAATGGAAACAAGCTCTAGTTTCCCACCAACATTCACCATCATGTTTTTTACCATAGTGCTCACACTCAGGCAGCTGTTGAGACTGGTTGAAGGACATTTGTCCTCTACCTCTCCCAGACTGAACAAATCCACCTCTTGATCGGGATCTAGATTGTCTCGATCTAGACGCACAAGAGACTTAGTATCTTATTCTAGATTAGAGGAACATTGTGGACTAAGTTATGGCTCAGAGGTCTGTCAACTGACATTAGAAGAGTTATAACTTTTATTTTGTAGTTTTTGCTAAAACCTATATAAGGTTTTGTAAATATTTGTTTAATGGAAAACAGTGTAAGCTTTTGTGAATAAATGCAATGAATGGTTTTTAAAATTTGATGACTTTTAAATAAGTTAGTTGATGCTATGTGCAAGTTAGATTTGTTTTTCCCTAACATACCATTATTATAGGATATGTACTTGAATGTCCATGGATGCTCGAGTATATACCTTATGGTAGTGGGATGTTGCATTTATTTTATGAGTTTTGCGAACTCAATGAGCGAACCATCATTGATGATTTCACCCAGATCATATACACAATTCACATATTTCACAAATATTCATTCCGAACATGTATGTTAAAATACTCACATTATCATGACACATCATATAATCATTGCGAATCAGAATATATATATATACAAATAAAGATGCATATGAGACTCTAGATTCATCATTATTATTATGACCGAGTGCCTTTCACACATATATATAGATACTGGCCCATTGGGCCTAGTCAGAACAAAAGAATGAAACATAGCTATACGTGCAGAAATAGAAATCACGGAGCAAAGCTCTACATGCAAACGCTTTCATACTAGATACTTCAGTCACAACGCCTTTATCTGAGCATGCATTTTATGAAATGCATCAAATACCGAATATGCCATATATGACAGTCACATATGATGCACAATCAGAATCTCATAGTCATCAGACCTAAGTCCGGCATTCAACTTTCATTGATAATATAAATATCATTAAAAATTTCACAACAATTCAGAGCACTTCCAATGCATACCTGAATATTAAACTCCTAAGACCTAAAGTCTAGAATTCATAACAAATCACAAACAATTCATAATTGGAAGTCAAACAAATTCAATCAATCCTAGGAAAATTATATAGGTTGACTCACAGTACGCTCTAATATGCTATTTCCTAGATGGTCCAACAATGTCTGACTGGTATCCAATGTTCCCCTCTATATCATACAAAACACATTTACAAATATCACACTTTTGCATAAATGTATAAGAATTTCTTTATACACATCTACTTATATAAAATATACACAATGTATGTTCAATGATAATTCTGAGGTATCTTATTGTGATCCTTATCAAAAAATCATTCAGATATCAAATCCCTCATTAATACCAGTTTTACTTATAATTTGGTCCATAATAAAACAATGTGAAATCAATTACATAACTTAATTGACCACTGCAGATTTTTCTAACAACATACTTATAGGTCAACTTTCCATAATTAATATGACAAGGTAAAGTACAAAATTAAGTAAAACCTCCTTCTAGAAAGTTGTTCTACAATGTATTAAGTTTCTAATTACATATAAATCATTCAATTTTGTTTAGTATAATGAAAGTTATACTTAAAAGATTTTAGACAATTCTTAAGCTTCAGCAGAATTCTTATCTCAACTTACAATCAGATTTTGAAATTTTTAAAGGCAGAATTAGAGTTTAATCTATTAAGAAAATTTATATTTCTATGTCTCTAGTTTATTATGAAATAAAAATAATCTCATTAGGGGCTCTATATAGCATGTTATAATCAAAATACTGAAGTATTCTCAGTAAAATGTCCAATTCATACTCTTCCAACCGATACCCTTATTTTGATTCAATCAGTCATTTTCTAATCCCCAAAAAATGCTATCAAATTCAATAAAGAGATAGAGAAATGTGTTAGGAAACTATTGGTTCAAGAATCACTTTGTTTGGAGGTCATATGAAGAAGTTATGGTCAAAAGAATCAAACATAAATCAGACGAAGGCTTGGTCAAGCATGAATCAAACGAAGGCTTAGTCAAATATGAATCAGACGAAGTCTTGATCAAACATAAATCAGACGAAGGCTTGGTCAATGATGCATTAAATGAAGGATGCAGTCAATGATGCATCAAATGAAGGATTCAGTCAGTGATGCATCAGACGATGGTTCAGTTAAACCTAAACCAAACGATGGGATTCTAAGGGTCCTTCACATCACCCAAAGTTCTAAATCACGGACTACACTCTCCAAAGCATCTCCACTTGTAATGATCATATCTTTTAACTCATTTTTGGCTTATCAACACACACAATTCAAAAATACAAGATTCATTCTTAAACATCTAAATTCATTTCTACTGATACTCAACAGATTCATGCATGTACAGTGAAAAACGTAATATATGTTCATCATTTGTCCTGAATTTCTGCTCTCTTCTTAAACACAGTTTCAATGATTCTTCTAGCTCAAAACACACTTCAACACTATTCAATGAACACATACCACCATTAAACCAATTCTTCTACTTCCATTTCAGCTCATCACAACTTAAACAAATCAAATCTATATTTAAACACTAAAAATAGATGCATGCATGTGAAATCATGTTCAACTTTCTCTATCTATTGTATTTTCATTCTTACTACATTTGATTCATTTTTTTTCATTTTCTTTTCAAATTACACAACACTCAGTAATCTCATCTTCAATTCCAACACCAAAACATCATCAGAATCATTCACAGAACTTAGAAAGTTAGAAATATCCCTTAATTCTAAACTCATTCAAATTCACCTCTGTTAACACTTCATATATTTTCATACATGAACAGTACATTAACCATATACGTAATGTTCTCAAACATAACAGAGACATATATTTCTTCATCAACTTACATAAATTTTTATATATCTCAATCTAGAATCCACTCAATACAGTGTTAAAAAATTCCTAATTCTCAAATACATCATCTAAATTATTCATCACCGTAACCACAATTCTCAAACCCATGCATGCATGTATATAGTTACACTGTAAAAATGCCATTAAGACTACTTACTTGGTCAAGCTATTCTTCCCAGAAGTAAGAATAACTCAATCACACCCATCATGAATAACAATTCAATATTTGGTGATGGATAAGGAACAAAGGCAAAGTTCTCTACTGAATGCTTTTGGTGAATATCAAAAGCTACAGTAATTCTTTACTCAGAATCAACTTCGTGGATATTTGCATGTATTACATCTGTCACTAAACCCAATCATCCACTTATCACCATAGATATAAACCATTTGTCATATATACATTATTGCCACATGTCACTATAATTGGACCATAAATCAATATTATTCTCAAATTCACCAAAAATTCCAAAATACCCTAAATATACCAAAATTTCCAAATAACATTTTAATTGCATTTAAAACTCAATTATACTTGGAAAATGTCAATGAATGCATGTACAATCAGATGAATGTGCAAAAATGTGCATTTTCCTAATTTGTCAATACTTTCTCGGTAATGGGATGTTACAGTGGAGGCTTATAATGAGTTGGGAGGTAGTTATGTCATCATTTGCAAAGAGTTCAACAGTATGAATTAGGAGAGGCTTATTAAGACCACCCTCATATGCGAGTGCTTCATATGCTGTTGACATCTGCTGAGGTTAGGGCTACCATTATTGGTATGGCTTAGTCATTTAACCATCAACCAATTGATAACTCTTACAATTAAGTGCAGTATAATAAAAAAAGAAGCTAAAATTAATCTCATCGTTAATAAGAGGAATGTGGAAGTGTTGGAAAATGCAAGAGGAATGTTTGTTTTTTTTTGTTTAATGAACAAGCTTTATGTTAAGAAAAAAGAATAAGATGAATATGTTCCTTTAACATGAGCGTAGAGAGGAACTAAAGATCATCATGGATGAGGAAAGTAAATTAAAGATTGAAAAAAGTAAAATTATACTTAATGAAGAAATTGATGATTGTCATTGAGGCCATCAACATCTTCAGGTTTTCTAGTGACCTCTATTTGGCTTCCTATCTCAAAGATGATTTTGACTATACTATTCATAGAATAAGGTTACATATTATATTGGGCATGATAACTATAATAGGTAGGACTTTCTAAAATGGGGATCCTAAGATTTCATTTATAAGACCATTAGTCAGATGAATGTCATCACCATAGATTTTGGGAAAAAAAAGGTATCACCTCGAATCATTTTAAGTCAAAGGTTACCATAAAATAACCTAATATTGGTTGTGCTTATATGAAAAGTTTCTGTAAGAAAGGATTCCCACCATTGATTAACAAAAAATTGGATAAATTGTATACTTTGAATTTTTCTAGACTAATGAGGGATATAACACAATTTTCATGTAACTTTCAGAAAGCATAATCATGAAACTAAGTGGAGTTAGTATCATAATACTCATCCCCATTAGTAAGAGGAGGCATAAGAGATAGAGGAGTTGGGGATTTCTCTCGAGTCCTATGAATCTTAGAAGGAACAAGATTAGGGTTTCTTTTAGTTCCTTTTATGATTATAAAGGAAAGGCAGAAGATAATGGGATAGAGTAATAACTAAGACGGTTCAAAAAGAGTAAGGCATTAATGGTGTACAGTGACCTATAGTAGAAAAATACTTCTAAAAATTCAATCCCACCAGCTTTAATTTTTCAACCATCATAATAGAAAGTAAGCAATCTCGAAGCCTAATGCATGGTATACCTTGAAATATGCATAATTGATTAGAGGTCAGATTTTTTTTTAAGTTGAAAGAATATATTGAAGGCTAAGTAATGTTAAAAAAGGTTGAAAAAACACACACTTACATTGTAACCAAGCTTGAAAATATTGTTTATTTAGCTTTAAACTTTATTACAAGAGATGTGGATTTTTAAAACTATGTTATTGTTAGTCCTAAGCTCTGAACCCTTATAAAAAAGTTTCCTTTACTAGTCTAACTTCCAAGAAATGCTTGATTGATTTTTTCTATGTATGTCAATTATGAAATAACCGCAAGTGGCATATTTGTAGCTAATACCAACAAATACGAGACGATCCCACAAGGACAATGAATACCATTAATTTCTATTTTCTTATTATCTAGTCTACGAATTTCATTTGATTTTTAATTAAAGAAAATAAAACTTAAGAAAATACAATAAAATATGTACCAACATTAAACAGAGAAATAAAAAATCACTTAGGAAATTATCTATATTGAGAATTAGTGTCTAGATTTCGAATTCTCCTGAAAACCCTTAACTAGTTGAATTGTGTAATTTTTTATTGACTATTGGACTATGGAAATTCCTATTACATGCTAATAGCTCTCTTAAGTCTAACAACAACTAATACTAAGATTATCAACTAAATTACTAATGTTAAAGTTTATAGTATTGTTTTACTAAATTGTGAATTTCACTATTAGGTTTGACCCTAACCTAGAGGATTTATGTCATCCTATCTCTAGGATAGCAATCAACTCCTTCCCATTACTATAGATCTATTCATACAAAGATTTCTCAATATCTATGTTATGAATTAATAGTATGATCTAATATTTTTGATTTATTAAAACATATATTAAACACGTAATTTGAATAATAATAGATCAATCAAAACAATTGTATTAAATAAAAGTATCAAAACATATTAAAGCATAAAAGTAGGGTCCATCTTACATAGACACTAAAGAAATTTAGTTACACATGATAGGAAACGAAATCGAAGATAAGTAAAAAGAAAAATGAATAGAAAATAACAAGTTCATAATTCTAAATATCCGTTTTATCTCCTATCGAATGTTCTTTATAAGGTAGAGGTTTATTCTCTTGGATCTTTCGACGATTTCTTTATGTTTTCCATTTTTCTAAATCAAAATCGTACCTTGAGTCACCTCTCAAAGTCTCTTGTATTTTTTTTTTCCTCCAATCACATCTTTTTATATTAATTTTTAGGGTTATGGATGATGCACATTCTGATACATGGTCGTAACCTAGACTGTGTATAACCTAAATACCCTGAATTTATGATTTTGTACAACTTGAGAGAAGTACTTGGGCTAATACATGGTCGTGTATTCCTTCTTTACTTCAAACCTTTGTTTTATACTACATTTTCATATGAATTCTTCCGTATTTGATTTATAAAGGCAATTATAACCTATAAACACATTTGGAGCAAATTAAGTACCAAATATACAATAGAAGTATAAAATATCAAGCAAAAATACATCAAGTATAAAGTATAAAGATGGTCAATTATGCATCTATCAAACATTCCCACGTTTATACTTTTGCTTGTCCTCAGGCAAATCATAATCAAAATTATAAATCTTACCACATCTATCCTTAATTATTCTTGATTTGTCCATTTATACTATAAATCATCGTGTCATACTAAATCAAATTAACACACATTTAGAGTAAAATTATTCTAAAATAACTTCCTAAGCAATATTAATAGTAATCACCTTAAGAATCACACTGAAATTAAAAGCATAAACCTTTACATCCTCACCAAGATTTTACTCAATGCACTCAAGTGTTTAGGGTGAAAAGTATCAAAACTCTCAATCAATGCATAGTAAACTCTCACTATAGGCTTGCAATATTATCACATCTCCACCACTTATGTATAAACTAGAAACAAAAATAAAAAGGGTTTTATGAGACTTATAATAGGGCTTAGATATGGTATGGTTGGGATAATGAAATGGTTTAATTGAAGGAAATTTATTTAAATAAATAAATGAAACTTGGATATAAATACATGCAAGCCTTGTTATTGCAACTCTATTGGTACCTTTTTTTACATTTTGTTTACAATAGTTCAATTAGTATAACAATTAAAGAACTTATGGACCTTTCAATAATTTTACAAGTTTTAAACAAACAAGTCATTTAAATAACCTTTAGGCTTCAAAATAATTAACAAGTCTTCAAATAAAAATAGGTCAAAGGTCAACATGTAGTTTTGATCAATGAGAAAGGCTAAGGCTCAATTTGGTTATTCCTAAAGGATAATTTTAAGGTAAGGTAATAATCAAAGAAATAGGTTAACACAATTGTTAAATCTAAGTGCCTTTATCCCTTTAATTATTTTAATTTAACAAATATGGTCTCAATATGTATAATAAATGTAAGTTCTAGAATCATTCCATTATGCATGATAACACACATAAAAGAAATAAAAGATCTTCAAAATTTTAAAAATTTTTGCTTTTAGGCTCAAAAGCTTACAAAAAGATGGGTTTATATGTATACAAATTGTTGGGCCCCGAATTTTTTTTATTTTTTATTTACTCTTATTATTGGTTTATTTATTTTATTATTTTTAGAATTGATTTTTTAAATTAGCAAGTATGAATGGGGTATTGAATGTAGAAATTAGAATTAAAATAAAGAGTTAGAATTAAGTTAGC
>JANSVA010000005.1:41107287-41148020 GCA_025504915.1 Erythroxylum reticulatum
TAGGACATACCTTAGAGATAATGCATCCAGCACAATATTTTTCTTATCTTACTTGTACCCTCAATTAACTCCATTCACTTGGCATATCATTAATCCAAACTCCCTTTCCGTTTAAAATATGATATGAATCATAGTCACTATGAATAATAACTCTTTAGATTATAGATAATGTTGCCAGAGATCCAAGGATCTTACTAATGCATAGAATTCTTTATCATAAGTTAGAGAGTTAATAGCAACTCCGCTGAGTTTCTTGCTAAAGTAGGCAATTAGTTAATTTTTTTACATCCAAACAACACCAATGCCTAATCTTGATAAATCACACTCAATATAATTTTTTTAATAAAAAGTTAGGGAAAGTTAATAAGGGCGAAGAATATAACCTTTCTTTAATCAATTAAAAGTACATTTTTATTCATTACCTAATTTAAATCCAAGTGATTTTTTGATTTACCTTTAAAGTTTTTGATCTTCTTCATATTACTTCTATAGGCTAGTCAATTAGGAATGGTAGTACTAGGTAAGAAATTAATTTAATTTTTTATTCCCCTTATTAATGATAAATCATTAGGAAAGAATTATGTAATACATCTTAGAAATCCTATAACAAAGACAAAAGATACTAAGCAAGGAAGCGTCAAGATTGTTAGTATTAAAACAAGATATTTTTTTATATAGGAGTATAATTATTGGTTAATTAGAACAAAAAAATCTCTTGATCTTCCTATCTCAAGTATAAAAATTTTCTTGTTTCTTTGATTTTCTCTCATCACTCTCTTTCTTTTTTCCCTTAATCTTTTCCCTTGTCTCTTACTTAATCTTTTATCCTCATTTTTTAGCATACTCTCCCTTTTCCTAATCCCCTCTTGAATTGAGAGGATTTACGTGCACTTGTTTAAATGTTAATGGTATAAAGGTAATGGGTCATTATTGACTATTAAAGAGTACATATTTTTAAATATATGTTATATAGCCCTTCTATTAAATTTATAAGGTCTCCCTAAGAGAATATAGCTAGTATATATAAGCATCATATCACACAATACCTCATCACAATGTCTTCCAATTGAGAATAAAACCAAATCTTGCTTATTAACTCTCATCTCACCACATCTATTTAATTATTGAGGCTTATATGATTAAGGATATTTTATGATAAGCATCCTTAACTTCTTAACCAAGGTGGTGGCTACATTTATGCAACTAATTCCATTAATATCATGTGACATACCTTATTATTAATATGACATCTTGTATAGAAAATATGATCTCATTACTTACTAATTTCATTATGTTTGACTTAACCATTTAGGGAATACTAATCCCAAGTGCCTCCCCATCCATTAAATCCTCAACACCATTATTATCATAATCAATAGAGGCATAGAATTATCAAAGAATTCATTTTTATTCTTAATTTCTCCATTATCTCTTATGATTATCATTGTTATTTAGGATATTATAAAGCTATGTGCCCTCCTAAACAAGAAAAAATTATTATCTTAAATACGAGTTTGGGTTTTTGGATTTTACCTTCCACTTTACTAGGTATTTCCTCTATCTTTAGGCAATTTAATTTTGGCTTTAAGAGAAGCCATACTATTCATTTCTAACTTCTATGAGGATAAACCAGTATTCTTTTGTAATCAATTGTCCTATTTTTAATTTCCTTTCCACCTTTTTGTTGATATGAACCATATCTTTTAGGTCCATATAATGTTATAATTCTACTAGATTAGCTATCTTACAATTTAAACAATTTGGAAATATAGCATGATAACTTCCCAATCCTTTTGTACATTAGCTTTAATCATGGAAATCTCCATCTCTTTATCATGCTCATTAGTATTCTTTAACCTTTGAGTAAGGCATTGCAATTTATTAAACAAATTCCTACAATAGTGATTAAGGATAAAGCACCTCCTTATGATCTCCTTCATATCCTCCTAGTTATCATTAGGTCTCTCATGGGTCCTCCTTTTATTTATCATAAGTTGATCCCACTAAATATTAGTATAGTTAGTAAACCCAATAATAGTGAATTTTACCTTCTTTTTGGTGTAATGGTAGTAGTCTAAAATTAGCTTCGTCTTCTTCTTTTACTCTAAGTGGGCACCTTTTTGGATTGAAATAAAGGAATCTTCAATTTAAAGTTCCAAATGTTGCTATTCCCCTTAGAGTCCCTTCTATGGCCTCTATTTTACAATCACATCAATATGAAAATCTATCTATATTAGTTCTTTTTTAGGTTAATAATTCATACATACTATCTTTCTCTTTATCATTATCAAAATTATCTTAGAGAACTCACCTTTATGGTTGGTGTGCATTAGGAAATTGTGGTGATTGCCCCCTCTGCAATTTGATATGGTACTATCTTGCATCTCTAATCAATCCTTAATGTTTCCAAATATCATATTCATACATTTAAGTTTTTATTGTATAGCTTGTAATATAAACATATCATCTTTCCTTACCCGCTTCAACTTTATCTTGATCAACCATGTTTTAACCTTCAAAGGAATGTTAGTAATAACCTTGCAGCAATCTCTCATTTATTGTCACTCAATTTACTCATGTTTCACTTTAAATTTATAGCCCTTATCTATTAATGTTACTCACACACTCTTGCCTTTACCACTCATTTTTCTTTTTTGATTCATTATTGAACTCACTAAAACAAAAAAGATATAAATTTATGGTATTCAGTCAATCTTAAATCTTAATAGAGGAAAAGATAAGTAAGAAGTCAAAAGAATAAAATAAAAGATTTTAAAAGACTACAAATAATTGTAGTAATGTATAAATTCTAAAGAAATTTGTTTTTAGACACAATTTTCGTAAAGTAACTATTCCTCTACCAATTTCTTTATTTTATTTTTTATTTTTCTTCTATCCTTTTTCTTATTTATTTATTTTTTAAAGTAAGGGCAAATTGGAAATATTGGTAACAACTTCTTTCATTTTTATTGCATGAATGTTCTTTATTCCCTTTTTTATAGATTCTAAAAGATGTTAAATGAAAAGAAGGATATAAATAAAATGTAGGAAGAAAAAAAGAAGAAATCAATAGATGCAAGCATAAGAAATAAAGTAGGAAGAAAATAAAGAAGGAATCAAGAAACAAGAACAATAAATAAAAATGAATAAAGGAAGGATATAATATGATTTTAGAACCAAATCTTTGATACCAAACTAATACCAACTCCAAAGATGAAACCTTGAAACACACTTACATGTGATTTTCAATAAGGTCATAAAAAGTTAAAACCATATTTATGGATAGAATCATGAGCCAATGATTATATAGAACCAATAACTAAAGGTGTAAAAGAATATTATTCTATTTTTTTAAAAATTTAAAGAATAATTCATTAAGGATGTTAGAAGGTTCAATATTTAGACCTATATTTGGTTCCATAGAAAATATATCGTAGCCACTATTAGACATATTTTAATTCTGTTACATAATGTCCTACCACAAATAAGTAAGCCTCGTGCTTCTTTTCCATGTGTTAATAATAAAAGCCATGCCTCATAGAAAATTTCTTCAGTTGGTGCTTATAATCCCCAACTTTTGAAGGAGTTCATCTTCAAGAGACTTCCACATTCAATTGAAAATTATTGGAGTGGCTTCTTATTCTATTATATATTATCTGATAGGGCATCTAGCATGCAAGGTAATATCTTCCTCTTTTGTTCATCTTGTTCTAACTTCCCTTTGCTTTGTGCATTGTTTATGCTTCTCGTCCTGCTATAGGTATGCATTTTTGACTAATTATAACATTTAAGTCCTAGTGTTTTGGGTACCATATTCCCTATTGAATTGCAATTGTAGCATTACAATTGAAATTTAGGTTATGTGTTATTATAAATTCTTTGATGTAGCTTTTAGATACGAATGTGTATCTTCCTTTCTTAAGCTTTAAAATATATGACTATTGCGATCACACTGTATTACATGAATGGTTAACACAATCATTATCCCTTAGATTGCTCTATCTTCTTTTTTCCCCTTTTGATTCCTATTATACTAGTCCTCTAGGTCATTTAGATTATTTCTTGTATCTGACATATGTGGTTTTGTAACCAAATAAGATATGGCCCCTAGTTTCCTCTTTAGTATGGCAATACACACAAGTGATTGAATTTTTTTCTAAGTGTCAATTATGAATTATCGCAAGTGCACGATGAAGCTGTAGTTAGTATTGACAAATATAGTTTGATCCCGCTAATACAATAAATACTAGTAGTTACCATTATCCTTTTATCTAGCCTACGAATTTGATTATGATTTTTAATTAAAAGAAATGAAACTTAAGTAAATAAAATAAAATAGGCAGCATGATTGAATAGAGAATTTAGAAATTACTTAGAAAACTATCGCTATCAAAACTTAGTGTCTAGGTTTCGAATCCCCTTAAATACCCTTAATTGATTGATCTTTTATTATAAAATTGTTTTATTGATCTATTAGACTATGGAAATTCCTATGTTATGTTAATAACTCACTTTTGAGTTTAATAACAACTAATTTTAAGATTATTAACCAAATTACTCTGGTTAAAGTTTATAGAATTGCTTTACTGATTTGTGAATCCCACTATTAGGTTTGACCTTAATCCACAGGATTTACGTCATCATATCTCTAGGGTTGCAATCAACTCATTCCAATCACGACAGATCTATTAACACATAGATTTCTCAATCTCTATGTTATGAATATAGGTTATGTACGAATATTTTGGATCTATTAGAACATATATGAAACATGTAATTGAATCACAATATATCAATCCAAACAATTGTATTAATAACAGAATCAAAACATTTTATTGCATAAAAATAGGGTTCATCTAACCTAGGCACTAAAAGAATTTATTTACACATGATAGAATATGAAATCAAACATAAAAAAAGAAAAAAATTGAAAACAACGGGTTCATAATTCTAAATCTTTTTCATTGTCTTCTATCGAATATTTTTTACAAGGTAGAGGCTTAATCTTATATTCCAATGGATCTTCTAATGATTTCTTCATGCTTTTCAAATCACCCCTTCTAAATGATTTCAACCTCTATAATTTCCTCCTAATGTCTACTCCCCTTAATTGCCTCTAAACATGTTTTTTATAGTAAATTTTAAGATTCTGGGAGATACACAATCTGATACACATTCATGTACTAGATCATGTATAATCCAAAATACCAGAATTTGTGAATCTGCATGGCCTGGGAGAAGTACTCGGGCCGATGCACAACTGTGTTTCCTTTCTATGCTTCAACTCTTTATTTTATATCCTATTTTCATCCAAATTCTTCTCCTTTAAGTCTATGAAGGCAATTATGACTTATAAACACACTTAGAGTGAATTAAGTACCAAATATATACAAAGTTATAAAATATCAACCAAAAATACATCAAATGTGAGGTATAAATATGATCAATTATGCATCTATCAAACATCCCCAAACTTAAGCTTTTGTTTGTCTTCAAGTAAACCATAATCAAAATTATAAATCTTACAACATCAATCCTTTATTAATCTTGATCTTTCTAATCATACTATAAATCATCATATCTTATTGAATCAAATTAACATATAATTAGATTCAAGCTATCCTAACTTCCTAAGTAATATTAATAGTAATCATATCAATAATAGCATTGAAAAAAAAAGCATACAATTTTACATAAGTGTTTAGGGTGAATAATACCCAAACTCTCAATCAATACATAGTAAATCTCTTACCATATGCTTACAATTTTATCATAACTCCACCACTTATGTAAACTACAAATAAAAATCAAAAGGTCTTTATAAGGATTGTAATAGGGTTTTGGTACGATATGGTTGGGATAATAAGAAAGGGCTAAATTGAAGGAAATTTACTAAGCAAAAATTACAAGAAACTTGTATACAAACATATAGGTCCTTTTATTATAAACCTAATGGTACCTTATACTTTTGTTCTTTTCCTTTTCTATGTTCTGTTTTCTAATATATTTTGAGTATTCAACCTATACCACACTTAATGAAATAATGGACCTTTCAAAAACTTCAAGTTTCAAACAAGTAAATAATGTAAATAACATTCAAAGATCATAGTAATAAAAAGGTTTTTTAAAGCATGTACAAATTTCCAATTTCATTAATATAATTTAATTTTTTAAAAACAAAGGTCTTCAAAGAAAAATAGGATAAAAGTTAATATGTACGTTTAATCAATGAAAAAGGCTAAGGTTCAACTTAGCCTTTTTAAAAGGATAAAATAGGGTCTAGTAAAATTCGTTTATCACTTCAATGATTCTAATTTAACAAATATGATCTCAATACAGATAATAAAAGTAAGTTATAGAATTATTCAACTATGCATGATATCACATAAGAAAGAAGGATAAGATCTTTCAAAATTTTTAAAAATTTTGCTTTTAGGCTCAAAAGCTCATGAAAAAGATGGGTGTATTTGTATAAATAATATGCAATATCATTAAACTTGATCATTTCAATGGATACTAAAAATATACTTATAAAAGTAATTTTTTTCTAACTCTCATTCTTTTGCATACTAATTCAATAATTCAACAATGAAATACAATATCTATGGATAGATTTCAATGGATTCAGAATATCAGTTAATAAAATGTAATAATCAAGATTATAATAAGCTTAAAGAAAATTGTTAAAAATTCATTAAACCCTTCCCCATACTTAAAGTTATACATTGTCTCTTAAGTACATAATATAACATTTATCAATAAGTGAGAGGGTTAAGTTCCTGAATAAGACAATTTTCTAATCTCTGATCCATCCAATAGTAGCTACATCCTTGCAAAATATAAAGAAAAAGGGATAAAAGAAAAAAATAAAACTAACAAAAATAAAAGAAATATAAAATAACATTAACATTAACATTTAAATAAAGGAAAAATAAGAAAAATGCACAATTAAAAAGGAAAAGAAAAAATACAACAGTTAAACATCCCCCTTTTTGTTTCATGAATAAGTCTTGTCTAAAGATGGAAGGCCCTTGGGTTGATGATCTTCAAAAGGTGGGGGAGCTGATAATGAAGAGCCTGCACCATTCGATGGATGCTAGAAAGTAATGCCTTGATAGTTCGCCATTCACAATAGTAAATCTCCCATCTATCTAAATGAGGTCTCAAGTCTACTTATCTGCTCCACAAGCTTTGCTTGTTGTCTCTCCAATCAAGCTATTTTCAGTTGGTCCAGATTAAGCTCCTCCAGTGCTATCCCTCCTTCTCCTGATGCTATTGGCTCGTCAGGGTATCCAATAAGTTTGTATATGTCACCTGTGGGTCCCTAACATCTATGAATCATAGATATGTGTTGCATGACGCCAAGGTTTAGTGCTTCTATGGTATCCATTTTCCGCATCAATGGGAATCTATCAAATACCCTTATTCGTTGTGCAAGTCTGGTCATATAAGGCTTGACATAGATGGTGTTGACCTTCTTTTCCTCATTCTGATGCCTGATGAATTGGGCAAGTGCATGCCCCTGATGGATCATACCCTCTCTCGCATACTCCACAAGTAGTACACGTCCATATTCTCCACGAATCCTCAGTTATCACCTAATAGCTTAGCATATGACTTAGAAATTATGGATGTAGTTGAGTGTAAGATGTGGCAATGTAGAAGCCCTAGGCTTGCTTCATTTGTAGTTGTCTTCTGTGATGGTCATACGCTAGAAGTGTTAAGAGGAGAATCTATACAGAAAATCTATCTATAGTTCCAGGTACTCTAGTGTCCCCACGAACTCTTGGTGGTAAATACGCATTATGATGGAGAATTTCGTATTGCTCATCTAAAACATTTGCCGCATCATTTAGAATTGGGTCGTGTTAGGATGATCCTCGTCATAACATCCTCTTTCCATAGAAAATATGGAGAGCACCTTAAATGTAAGCTCTGTATAGGAGGGCTCTATAATCTTAAAAGGTTGGGACCATGTGCCCGGTTGGACTAAGCTAATTCAAGGCATCCCATTCGATAAATTAGCTATTACCAAACTTTTTATCCTTCAACCGCCGATATTGTTCTTCTTAGGCCTCGACATTGAATAATAACATCTACAGCTGCTCTGGGGGTTGGGCTATGGATGAGGAACCTTCTCATTGATATCACTTCCTAGGGGTTTCCTGTGCTCGACGTGACCTCGTCATTGAGCCTAAAACTTAAAATAAGTGAGAACTTACAAATAAATTACATGACTAACCTTTTCCCTAAACTTAAAATTTACTATGCTTACTAAATTATTTAATGTGAGATCATCACGACAACGAAAATTAAAACATTTAAAAATAAATTAACACATTAAATAAATAAATATATAAACAATTAGACAAAAATAAGTAAAAATTATCTAACAATCGAATTAATAACGAAGTTAAAATTAAGAATATTGTAATTAACATATTAAGCTAACCTAATTGATTAATTACATGTTCAAACCTAAAATTGAAATTGAAAACCTTAACTTCGTAATTACGCAAAATTGACAAAATTGAACACCAAATTCGTATAATTAAACACAAGTCCAATCTTCAATTAACTTAAAAAAATAACCTATTAATAGTAATTTCACAAAAAATCACAAATTAACAATTAGTTAGCCTTAATCGCACAATAACGTAATTCAAGTTGAATTGTCATCCAATCCACATGCAATTAATTGAATTGAATCATTAAAACAATTGGGCAATGATTAAATTCAAATGTTAAACCAAAATTAAGCATAAAATCTTATAAAATCTCTAAAAATCCCAAAATCATGAAATTATCATTTCTTGATAGAAAAATCCACAAATAATGCAAAACAACCAATGAATCATGCATAAACAAGTTAAAACAACAGAAATTACTTAGGTGTCGCTAATTTGGCAGAAAATCGCAAGAATTTGGTCAGGAGAGTTAGAGGGCGATGGTGAGAGTGAATGAGAGAAGAGAGAAAATAGGAAAAATGAAGGAATTAGGGCATTTTAAACCTATATCGTGAACTTATATGGTCGTATATCAAACCGTGTAAGTCACATAATTTCAGCTTTTTCCACAGACTTACACAATTTGGCAAACAGGCATTTATCATACTATTTAAGTCATACTTGCATGTTTTGAGAGTGTCCAACTCTTTGCAAACATATGCAACTTCAACAATATAAGATCAAACTTAAAAATTTTTCACTTTAGAGTTATAAACCTTTAACACGCCTATCCTAACACCGTAGTCATGCATGATCTTATGAAGATGCTTACTGTTTCTAATCCTAAAGCACATCAACACTTAAATAAATCCAAATCTACATGGAAATAAACATGAAATAACATATAATTTAAAATGAACCTAAACTAATTCATAGGTTACCTCCCATGTAGTGCTTGTTTAATGTCATTAGCTCAACGTAACCTGAAAGTTTACCCTCATCCTAGGCCTATGATGACTAGCATGCTTCTGTCCGTTTCTCTATATAAGGGTTTTGTTGCTTGTAAGTAAGCCACCTGTTGTAAAATAATAATACAAGCATAATTTATCAAATTAATAAATCCTAGCAATTGTATTAATGTTATAATATACTAGTTCGATTATTGTACTATTTAATGTGTTATACATGCATTTTGTAGACTATGCTCTATTTATGGTATACTAGAGTAATTTAAGCATTTAAATGTATTATTGACATTATAATGGAGATGGTTCTGGACTCAACCGAAAATTTCTCAAAAAATCTAAAAAGATATGGAATGAGTTCAAATAAGCTTTAAAAGCCCCAAAATGTGCTTTGAGGATTCAGGTGACATTTTTTTTAATGAAATCTGGACGATTTTGGTGAATAGTATTTTAAGATGAATAGTAAATCCAAGTAAATAGTATTTTCACTTAAATAGTGATTTTGGGGACCCCACTTGGAAAATTTGAAAAATACACAAAATAGGTATTAGAGTTTAATGATACTGAAATGGATGAAAATAAGTCTGATCGAAAGAAATTTCAGGAGTTTCGAAAGCTTAGTACGTAAGATGCTCTTTTTGGAAAATAATGGGTATTAAGGATTTTAAACTCATCCAAAAAATTTTAAAATTTTTTGAAGTAACCAACCAATAAACATTAATTAGAGTATTCATAGTCGATTTGATGATAAGAATAGGAAACTAACACGTGTAAAGCATTAAAGAGTATAAAAAACATGAATTAAGACATAAGTTGATTCATTTGGCGAGTAGCCATGAGAGAGCATTGTTAAAGAGCCCAAAAAATAAAAGAAAAGAAGAGAGAAGCAAGAAGAAATGTTAGCCATTGTTGGAGAAAGGAGGGAAGAGACAAAAAAGAAGAAGAGAAAAGAAAAAGAAGAGAGAGATTTGTCTATGAAATGGGGAAGTGTTCCAAAGAGTTTTTCATGCTCTTCTACCTCCAATCAAGCATCCAAGGTGATCCCCTAGCCATCCAAGTGAAGAGGAACAAGAAAATGGGTTGGTAAGCTTACTAATTTCGTTAAAAATTTGTTTTGTTGTGTTATTATTGAGATTTTGTTTTAATGGTGTGAATTGTACCCTTTTGATGTGATATTAAGGTTTTATTGCATTAAAAGTGATTTGGAGAAGAAAATCAAGAAAACTAACATGTAAAACCTTGGTCAAATGTGAGATCTATTGCCTAAAATGTTTTATTTTTCCATTTGATGATTTAAGAATAATAAATGGCATTAGGAACTTAGTTTAATGATGAAATAATGCAAGAAAAACCATGGAAATGATTAGATGAGTTTTCGGTCAAGTTTAGGGTTTTTAGTGTATTGTAATCCAAATCTCTATTTTGATGTTTTATGACGCTCATAACATGATTTGATGCTAATGAAGTAAAGAAATGAAAAATAATTGAATTGGAATTAGTTTTGGTTGAAATTCGGCCAAGGGTGTTTGATTTTGTAAAAATTTGTAAATGAAATTTTATGGCTTAAATGTGTGTATTAAAATGTCATGGAAGTTAATTTGGATTGGTTTTAAGTGTTAGAAATCAAATGGAATTGAATTGGAAAATTTTAATGTTCAACATATTAAGTTTAACCTTAAGGACAATTTTGGTATAAAAGCATGGTTACGATGTAATGACCATGTGAATGTGATTAAGGATGGTTATTAAATATATTTATGGTATTGGAATTATTAAATGAAGTCTTGTGTTATTATTTGGAGAAAAAAATTAGTATATGGAGTGTATGTGGAAAGTAAGGAAGTTGACATGAGTTATGGTATATTTGATTGGAAAATGTATTAAGGAGTTAAATGTATTCACATTAGGATTTTGGATCAAAAAAATGAAACAAATTGAAGGATTTTAAAATAGTGAAAAGGAAACTAGCAAGTTGTGAATGGATTTTAATAGTGTAATATGACTAAATTCTTTACAAAATAATTGATGACATGCAAGTGTACTTCAAATTGATTTTATGCAAATGGTTTCATTTGATCATGAAATGAATATTTATGTTGAGTTTTATGCGAATGATATTTTACAAGAGAATATTGCTAGCATAAGATTATGCTTTATCAATATATGAGTTGTAAATTGTAAGTTAAATTTTGTATGATTGGAAATTACATAAAAATTATGCATTAAATTGAATGATTATGAATCCTTCCATAATTGATTAAAAAAAAGATGAATTGAAAAGGTATGAATTTCTTTTGCCTATGGTATACTATTAGGCATTATACGTGTTATTATACTTTAACCTACTATGGGTAAGTGACAACATGTGTTAAGTACACTATAAAATTTACCTAACTCTGCACACTATAATTTGTAGTTATGGTGAGTCGGGATCGAATCCACATGGAATGTTCGGTTAATTTTTGTAACAAAATTAATTGATGCAATGACAATATAAAAGGGTGGAGGGGGGGTTTGAATTTTTAATAATTTAGAAAATAAAATAAAAGTAATCTATCGAAAACAAATTAAAACAAGCAATCCAAAATGAGCAAAATGTCGAATATAAGTAAGGTCCAATTCTAGGGTCAATGTCAACCTAAACACGATCAAGCATATTCTATCATCCTAACGTTGTTACACTTCTCATCGGACTATTGATTTGAGACTAACATTATGCTATGTTAGTCCCAATTTTCCATTAGGATGTGTTTAATTAAGAAACGATCAATAATTAAACCTAACTATCGAATAACCTTAGGATACAATCTCTAGATTCAATTTGGTGGTAACATTATAAAGTGGAAAATGCTTAATATAGACAGTAACCTCACACGTTCAGGTTATCTAACCTAGGTTATATTGTTCCTAACGATCCAAGACCAGATGCTACTAACAAATATTAAATGTAACAATTACGGGTTACATTGAACATTATAGCAATAGGTTCATAATAAAATAATACAAATAAAATATTAAGATCATTAATACAAAAACCCAATTCAATCAACACAAAAAACATAAAAATATGAAAAGGGATTAATAACATTAATCAAGATGAAATAGCTTAACCGTAACTTGACATCAATATCGCTGTTGAATTGGTACTGGGAAGTTAGCCTTCCATCTCCTTCTTCAAGCTCTAAGAATCAGCCTTTGTCACCTCCATTTATGTTGAACAACGAAGAGAAATTGGTGAAGAAGCTATTATCTTCATTATTCCTCCTTCCCCACTTTCAAAAATGATGAGAGATGGTGATGAATGGTGTCAATAGATTGCTGTCTCCTCATTCCATTTTAAAAACCTAAGAGTATTTGATGATGAATGGTGTCTATGGAGGTTCAACTGCTATCTCATTCGTCTCTAACAAGAAAGGCAGCTTCGGTTCTCACAATCCCAACCCCCACTCCTTATTTTATTCTCCAAAGTGCAACAACCTTTCCACTCTCTTTTAAAGATAAAAACTAGCTTCAAATTAGTGGAGAGATGGCTTAACCGAATATGATAAGATGATCCAGCTACAATCCTCTCCTTTAATTTTTCCTTATTTTAGCTATCCTTCTTTTATTCTCCATGTGCTTCCCGCAGCCGACACTTCCCACTTCCTGTTACTTATTTAGTAGTTACCCTAAAACCTATGAAGTAGCTAGGTTTTAAAGAGAAAATGGATAGGTGTCATTTAAAAATAAAAGAGGACAAAAATATTTTGGTGTTGTCCTTCGGTTGCTTTTTATTCTTCTCCAAGTGCAACTCTCACAATGTACTCACATTTCTCTCTCTTTTTATTCTAGCAGACACACACCTAAAGCAACCCCCCCACTCACCTTCAGTTGTTCCATTTTAAAGCTAGGATAAATGGAATAAAATGGACAACTATCTTGTGATGCATCCAACCCTCCTTTTGTCTTTTTTGGTTCACATTTCTAGCCCCACTTCATGTCACACACAAAATGTCTTCTTTATACCTTAAATTCTAGGTTAAAAGTGGAATGGTAGCTAGTGTGTGTGTGGTTTCTCATGTGAGTTAATAATCTTACATGGTTCAACGTGAATGAGTTACTTAGCAACTCACGATTGTAACAGTATTAACTTATGGAATACCAAATTAATAGTTGTGAGTTAATAATCATGTTCTTCATTTTCATTTTTCTTTTATTGTCTCTTATTCTTTTAATCTTCTTCTTCTTGTTTAATAAAGATGATGGTGTATGAATCTCGAGAAGAAGGCTCAACAAGTATGCGTTCGGCTCATTATAGCTATTGCTCCTTCAAAATGTGCCTAAAATCAAATGTAAGCTAAAGTGACTATCTTAAGCATTTTGAAGGCATTTATCACTAAGTGTAGTAAATCAAATGAATCAACATTTAAGTACATATCAAGTTCCCTTGAATTTAGCTTTTGACTGTCCTTAGGAAAATTGTCAAAATCCAAAACTCTTACTCATTTTCCATATTTCCTAAGAATTGATAATCATAAGTAAAGATGAATGACTTTCAAAACCTATAGCAATAACTCAAAGTTCAAAACTTCTACTCATGATCAATTAACATTCATCACCCTTAGAAATTGAATAATCTAAAGGTAGACTTGGAAAAAAGGTGTTTAAATAAGATATTTCCATGCGTACACTCAAACATCATTTATAATCACAACAATCCATAACTTTGCATATCATTTCATTTCTCTACTAGGGTTGTAATATGGGCAAGGGTAAGGTGAGATGTATTTTTGGCTAATGTAGCAAAAAAGTCATCAAGCTAGTGAAGCAAAAGTAACACTCAATGAGATATCAAGCGCACAATTTAAAAACTATTCAAAACTGGGTACCGTCATCTAGGAAGAATATAACAATTATGTTTCACAACTCAATCCATCTCTTACACCATAAGCCACAAGAACATAACACAAAAAGTTCTCCATCCAAAGAAACATCTGCCTTATAGGAATATATTTAAACAACCAATCAATATAACTTAAGGAGGATAAACTATTAATTAACAACTTTTCACGACAACTGTATTTGCTCCTTGATATTTTTATTCAAACTTATTTTTTTCCTTTTCTTTTTCCTTTCCTTTTCTTTCTTTCTATTTTTTTCAAATATAAAGGTGACAGAAGCTACATTAACATAGGATTCATAACATGGCATGTTAACAAATAGAAGTAATTCATCTATATATATACCCTACACTTAGGCTTTTTTACAGTCATAGTCATATTAAGAATTAACAAATACTCTACTATCTTTAAGGCTTAGGTAGGGCATTTAGTTAGGTGTTTGCAATGTGATTTATACAAAAGAAAAGGCTAACAAAACTCAAAAGGGGTTAGCAAAGGAAAATTCAAACAAATGTGGTAGGCTATTTGGTTAATATAGCTTGTAATCAACAAAGAATGCCTAATCATTTTCATAAAAATGCACATGATAAAAATATGGTCTTGAATAGAAAATCAAAGCAAAGTAAGGATGTATATGTCACAAAGGTCCCAAGTAATGAAAGACAATGAGATTGATATGGATGTGTCATTCTAATATGACTCAAAACCTCATTGGTATTTGTCTACCACTTATCATCGCTCTTCTAAGGATGATACATATTAACCAATCATAAGAGCAAAAGTACATGTTAAGGTTTCCATAGATTTTTCTAGTCAATTAACACTCTAATTATGACTAAATAATCTTACAAGTAATAGAATAAATAATCTTATAAGTAATAGAAAATAAGCAAAATTTTGATTTTGTTTGTTGATTTTGAAAACCACAAAAGAAGTCACATAAGCTATAATTAAGCTAAAAAACATACATAAGAACTAATATACCCTACCGACACACTTAAAACTTACATTGTCTTCAATGTAATATCAAATGCAAGAAATGGAGCAGATTATGAAAATAGTAAATGTAAAAATGTAAATAACAAATATTAACTTTCCTTAAGTTACCTCCTAAGTAGCACCTTTGTTTATTGTTAGTGGGTCAACCTCTAGTTGTGTGCATCAAGTGACACCAGTCAAATCGTCCAGCATCAACGCCTCCAAATCCTTCGTTTGGAAGCCTTCATAATATGGCTTTAATCGATGACCATTCACTTCGAATGTCTTGTCAGTTTTGAGACTCCTTATCTCTACTGCACCAAAAGAAAAGATATGAGTGATAACAAACAAACGAACCTAATGGGAACACAAGTTACCTGGAAATAGTTTGAGTTTGGAATGATATAATAACACTTTTTAGCTCACTTTGAAGCTTTTCCTCAAAATCATCTTGTTATGAAAAGCCTTCTCCCTCTCCTTATACATCACTACATTTTGATATGAATAATTCCTTATCTCTTCCAACTCTTAAAGCTACAACTTCCTATGCACTTCTGCATTGTCCAAATTCATGTTGCATCTTTTGATAGCACAATATGCTTTATATTGTAATTCCACTGGAAGATGACATGGCTTCCCAAATATTAGCCTATATGGTGACATCCTAATTGGTTTTTTGTAAGTCATCCTATAGACCCATAATGCGTCTTCCAATCTTACAATCTAATCTTTCCTATTAGCTACACAGTTTTCTCCAGGTTTAGCTTGATTTCTTGATTTGGGACTTCATTTTGTTCGTTAGTTTAGGGATGGTAAACAGTGGAAACTTTACATATAATGTGATATTTTTTGAACATCACTTCCATCACCCTGTTACAAGAGTGGGTTCCTCTTTTGCTAGCAATTGCTTTTAGTATCTCGAACTTAGAAAGAATGTTAGCCTTAAAAAAATTTGAAACAACCTTTGCATCATTAGTCTTCGTGGCTTTGGCTTCCACCTATTTAGAAACACAATCTACTGCAAGAAATATATAAGTAAATCCAAAAGATAGAGGAAAAGGTCCCATAAAGTCAATGCCCCAAATGTCAAAAATTTTACAGAAAAGCAAAGGAGTTTGTGGGAATTGATCCTTACAAGACATGTTACCTACCCGTTGGCATTTATCACAGGATTTGTAAAAGGTATATGCATCTTTAAACAATATTGCTCAGTAGAAGTCACTCTTCAAACTTTACAAGCTGTTCTTTTCACTCCAAAATGTCGTCCGTATGCATACAAACGGTAAAAAGGCTAAGATTGATGATGTTTCATTTTCTAGTACACACCTCCTGATAACTTGATCTGCGCAGTGTCTCTAAAGATACATGTTATACTATATGTAATACTTCGCTTCACTCTGTAGCTTATCCCTCAACCAACAGGTAATTTGTTAGTAATTAAAAAATTGACAATATCTGTATAGCACGGTGGTGTCACATCGATAGAAAATAATTGCTCATCTAAAAAGGTTTCTTGCAGAAAGATGTCATCTTCTTCCTTTATCAAACAGCTGAGATGGTCTATCACGATGTTTTCTACCCCTTTCTTATCTTCAATCTCCATGTCAATTCTTGAAGGCGTAGAATCCATTTGATCAGCCTCAGTTTTGCTTTTGTCTTTGTGAGTAAGTATCGTAAAGCTGTATGGTCATAATAAACAATCACTTTAGCACTAAACAAACATGATCGAAATTTTTCCAAAGCAAAAACCACAGATAAGAGTTCTTTTTCAATATTTGAATAATTCAATTGGGATGAGTTTAGAGTCTTGTAAGCATAGTAGATGGCATGCAAAGGTTTTCCTATTGTTTGTCATAGAACTGCCATATATGATCTCGAAGGGGAGGTTCCAATTTGACGGTTAAATCACCAATAAGGATGTCAGAAGCTCTTTAAGTTTGTTGAATGCTTCCTTGCACTTCTTGTCAAACTCAAATGAGACTTCTTATTATAGAAACTTACATAATGGTGTGGCTATCTCCGAAAAGTCCTTAATGAACCTTCAATAAAAACTTGCATACCTAAGAAAAGAATGCACTTAGCAGATATAACATAGCCTAAAACTATGCCTTGATCCAACATAAAACGACATTTTCCCAGTTTAACATAATGTTAGTTTTTATGCATCTTTCCAAGATAATGGTAAGATTCTCAATACATTCATCAATATAAGATCCATGTACACTAAAATCATCCATGAATACCTTAACAATCTTCTCAATATATTCACAAAAAATGCTTACCATACACCATTGGAACGTGGCAGGTGCATTGCATAATGCGAATGACATCCTTCGGTAAGTGAATGTACGGAATGGGCATATGAATGTAGTCTTCTCCTAATCTTATCTAAAGATAACTTGAAAAGCCATCTAGAAAGCAATAATAATCATAACCAACCAATCTCTTAAGCACGTGATTAATAAAGGGAAGTGAAAAGTGGTCTTTATAAGTTACAAAATTTAACTTCCTATAGTGAATACATACTTACCACCTGGTTTTCACTCAGGTGGGAACCAACTCGCCTTCCTAGTTTGTCACAATGGGGATTCTAAACTTCTTTGGAACCACAAACATAAACATTCCTTACACTCATAATTCATGTTTATACAATACATAACATGTGAAAATTCACAACTTTATATAATATATACAACATAAAACTAGGTAGTAGACCAAAATAATTTGAGTAGACACTTCAGAATCAGCTGACCAGACCTTTGAGCCATTCTGGGTTCCAAAATGGACAATACTAGGCTGTTACTAAATTACCTTTAAAGCTAAGTCACCCTAGTACCTGAAAATCAATGTTGCAATTTTGATGAGTTTGCACAATCAGTGAGTGAACCATCATCGATGTGTTCACTCAAGTTAGGACACAACATCACAAACATATAATCCAAATTCTCAAATATATCGCATTCTTCAAAACCAATTCCCATTTATCACATCATTTAATTTGGATACCTAATAACGATATATGTATCTCATATTTCAACCAACACATTATGAAAACAAACGTTTCATACAGTCATCTCAAATAATCCAATCACTTATCTCAATCATTTAGTTCAACATGTAAACAAACATTCATATTATTATTTCAACGAAATTTAGTAATTCGTCATAACTATCCACATGACACATACATGATATATATAAATGCAAATGCACATGTGATTCCACTTCCTTTTTATTTTCTTGTGATCGAGCACTGATTCAATTGTCCCATATCTGTTGCAGATGTCGGGATCATTTTAGATACTGTCCCGTACCCATTGTGGATACCATGCTCATTAATCATTGAACCTGAGGCTTTTTATACACATTTATGAGCTTTAAACTCCTCTCAACACTGTCACTCCAGTCACAACTCCTTTATCTAATTATGCATATCAATGTCATGAAATGCATCAAATTATACAATATGCCATCAACAACTTTCATTTAGTGTGCACATGCATTTATCGCATTCATCGGATCTAAGTCTGGCATTCAATATTTCGTTGAGCACTTATTTCCCACATTCATATTTAAGTAGATAGCACTTCCAATACATTCCTGAATATTGAACTCCTCAGACTATCAATGTCCAAAATTATCACAATCTCATAGGTAACAATTCAATAATTGGAATTTAAACAAAAACAAATAAAATATAGTGAGAAAACATCTAGGTTGACTCATAATATGCTCAAGTTTAGCTATTGCCTTGACAATCCGGCAATGTCTGGATGTTATCGATCATTTTTGTGCTTCTATATCATGCAATACACATATATCTACACATTACTAACTTGTTTAATCAAATGAGTACTCAATCATACACATATTTATGTGCTATGTTTAATGCATGCTCAATTGACTATCTCGGGTATGTAATCTTATTTACAAATCTTTCTCATTCATTCATTATAGCTTGTATGTATCCTGTTTGCAATTAGTTTTATGCCTTAAGAAAAATTGGTTACTCTAGATTCATCAATCATTCATTCATCAATCCTTGTTTAGCATTATATATTCACACAATTTCCCAATTCTCATTCATTCATACTTAATTCACATCTCTCACATCCTTTGGATCATAATTGCATCCATAAGAACACCTTCATTCCTTCAATAACTCATAATTTCATATTTAGATACATTAATCTTAAACAATCCATTCCTTAAGTTATAACCTCAATTAACAACCTAAATTTATCAACCCTTAACTAATTAATCTAACAACAATCTAGGTTCATTTCAAGCCTCAATCAAGTCAAAATACACTAAGGTAAAGTAGCTTATCCTTAGTTGGTTCAACAATCACACAAAACATAAATTTTCATTTCGGAGCATTTCCCACAACCTTTCCACAATTGTGGAAAGACAAAACATGAAGTTTCTCATTTCAATGAATTGCCCACAATCATGGGATAGGTAAACAGAAAGTTCACCTTCCATTTCCTTCAAAAATTTTTTTTGTATTCTAACACCATCATAATAGTCCATTCATTATACCTTAATTATACTTTAATTATACTTCAAATCCTAATGTAAAATCATCTAATGAATAGCCTCTAACCTACGGTTTCATACATCAAAACAAAATCAATTAATCCATCAAATTTCTAGCACAACTTCATCATCAATACCACAACCAATTTCATCCCTAAATAATCATTATGAATGTTATGCTAACATGTGTCACAATAGATGAATAAATCACTCACTTGTTCATCTCAAAATCTCCTCAATCATCAGGCTAATTTATCCCTCTAAACATGCAAAGATAAATCATACTCTAAGAACAAGATAGAATGAGAAGGATTTCTAAACACAAGATGAAGGCTATAAAATTTTGGCAAAAATTTAAGAGTTATGGAGGTGGTGTGAAAGTGTCGTTGGTGTGAAGAAAGAAGAGGTTAACAAGTAACCAAAACATGAAAGAAGATTTCTTTCAAATGTGGAGGTCATAGAGTTCAAGTGTGTGGAGAGGGGTGAGACACATGTCATGCCACTTATCTAATAAAGAGCTATGTAATGTGTCTTCTTCTCAATTGTCACCTAATATTTGGTCCATTTGTCACATAATTCCTAGGTCAGTTGTCACTCATGTACTCAAGCCATTTATCTCTTAATTAGTTAATCCATTTATCACTTATTCCTAATGCCACATGTCACCAATTCATAGGCCTAATCAATTTAAATTCCCATGTATCAATTTGTCTTATCCTTTAACATTTTTCCTATACTGGATGCACATATCACCTTATCAATAACTCTATTGTAACAATAAATTCCAATTTCACTAATTGTAATCCATCAAACAAAATTCAAGTTATAATCAACATACAATTATATCTTAATCATTTAAGATCTTTCATACCTTGGGATATGTAAAATGAGTGCATATACTATTTTTACAATATCTCTAAATAATGCTTCATGTATAGATGAAAATATGACGCATATAAATGAAATGCACTTTATGAATGCTTATATGATATGACTCATTCTAACAATTAAATCTTTAAGTGTAGAAACGGGTTATTACATCCTTCTTCACAACTTCCATCATTGGAGGATTCAACCTATGCTAAGCTTGCCTTGCGGATTTTACATCCTCCTCCAACAAAATGCGGTGCATGCATATGGAAGGACTTATCCATTAGATATCTATAATAGACCACTTGGTGGCCTTCTTATGCTCTCTTAGCATTCAAACCAACCTCTCCTCTTGATTTGAAGTTAACTCTGTCGAAATATTGACTGGAAGAGTTTGCTTATCTCCCAAATAAGCATCCTTCAGGTGTGTAGGGAGTGGCTTTAGTCCTAGTTCTAGTGCTTGCACATCAGAAGGTAATAAACTTATTGTGAGATTTAAATAGCTTTAGAGAAGCCAAATCAGACCTTTTTGGAAAGTTTTGCAATGATTCTAAAGTGTCCGTCATTTCCATAAGCTCTTTTCCCATCTCAACATCAATATTGGCTTATACTTTTATATCCTTAGTCAAAGCCATTTTTAAATGATCCTTGCGACTTATTTTAAACATTTCCTGTACCAAAGGATCAATCACATCAATAGAAAAAACACAATGATCATCAGGAGGATGTTTTATGGCATCAAAAGTATTGAAATGAATCACTTCCCTATCAAATTCCATCGTGAGGTTGCCCTTACGAACATCTATCTTAGTTTGAGTTATATTAAGAAATAGTCTCCCCAAAAAGATAAGTATCGGATTACATGAAGTGTCATCATTCATATCACATCATAAATCTGCAGCAAATATTAATTTATTCACTTGCAGCAAAACTTCCTCAACTACACTATTAAGATAAGCAATAGTGTAGTCAACTAATTGTATGATCACAATCGTTTCTTTCAATGGACCCAAATTCAAAGAAGCATAAATGGAACAAGGTATCATATTAATTGAAGCACCCAAATCCAACATAGCTATATGGATCACAATGTAACCCCCTAATACCTTCTAAGAGGATATACGGATGCCACAGAAATCAAACCTAGAACATACCAAGATATTCCAGTGAATCCTAAAAATAAAGCAACTTACTTCACAATTCATTCCAATATTGAGTTATAAATAGAACATAATTTACACATTGTATTTATCAAATACATGCCTTAAATTCAAACCCATCCTTTATTATAGTTATTACAAACCATTTACACAAAATACAAATATGTCTCATAATTTCAAATACAATTAAAAAACTTATACAAAACATCTTCTAAAACATAACACATCCTTCTTTGGCCACTACAATTTTCCTAGCCTTAATCCTTTTAATTGAGGCTTATATGGAGGAAAAATCACTCTTAAGCATATAGCTTAATGGGGAATAACTAAACATGATACGAGATGATAATTACTTCTAATAGTCGTCTAACATTTATAAGTGAATGATTTATGGCTTATCACAAGCAATCTTTAATTATTCAAATCAGAAAGTAATTAGACTATTGATTACATCAGAACAGAACATAAATGCATCAAAATAGAATATACTTACATCAGAATAGAATACAAAAGTATCAGAACAGGACAAGATTGTTTCAAAGTAGAGCTAATATGAAAACACATACATAATTACCTACTAATCCTTGTTACAGAAGTGGGTAATGGGAACAGAATGGAAGATACCTATGATTTGTATCTATAGAAACAAAAGAGACTTGAGTCTCTAAAATAGAAGACACTATAGTTTCTAAGAACAAAAGACACCATAATGTATAAGTACAAAAGTAGCTGCAAACCCTTCTAGGCATGCCTATTTACCCATAACTAAGACTTGGCAGGTTTAAATTAACACATATCACATTTCAGAATCACATGTAAGAGAAATAATGCATAACATAGGAATTTATTTCCTTATGCTCAAATTAAATACATTCTTTCACACCCGAACAAACTTAATATGTCTTATGAATTTAAGCATTTGTAATAAGCGATTACACATCATATATGTTAATATAAATTCCCAATTCTCAAACATTAATAACTAATTCACATTACTTAAATCGTTTGGAACATATTTGTATTCGTAAGTACACCTTCATCCCTTGTGCAATTAAAATATTCTAAAATTGGATACATTGATATCAAACATTCCGTTCCTTAAGTTATCACCTTAATAAACATTCCAAAACTTATTTAACCTTTAACCAAATAATCCATCATCAAAGTAGGTTCATTTCAAACCTTAATCATGTTCAATTATACAATTGTAAAGTGTCTTAACCTTATATAGTTCAACAATTACACAAAACTAAAATTTTCTCATTTCAAAGCATTTCCCACAACCGTGGGAAGGAACTAAAGTAGCTCCCATGATCATGGGATGAGTGAACCAAAGGTTCACTATCCAATTTCCTTCAATTTGTTTCTAGATTTTAATACATTTATACTCAATTCAATACACCTTCATCATAGTCCATTAATTACACCTCAATTATACCTTAATTATGCTTCAATTGCTCATCAAATTCACATCCAAATCCAATTCAAAATCATTCATTTGGTAGCCCGCAAACCATTGTCTTTCATGCTTCAAAAACCAAATAGAATCTATCATACAACATCATTTTTCTAGAACTCATTTTATCATAAACACAACACATATTCTATTCTAATTCAAACATCATAGAATTTGTATTACCACATGCCATCATGTTTAGAGTTCCACTTGTTTAATTCAAAACCCACCTCAATGATCAAGCCAACCTAGCCCTCTATGCATGCAAAATCATCCAAGTATAAGATAGAAGTAGAATGATCTTAACACTAAGAAGACAACAAAATAGAAGGTAACACAATGTAGCTTTCTTGCTGCAATATTTGATAAAGAGTTTGGAGTGAAATTGCATAAAATTCCTGTATATATGCTGCCAAATGTCACTTAATTAGTCCATTTGTCACTCCATCATTGCTGCCACTTGTCATTTAATTATCCATGCCAAATTTCATTCAACTTTATTGCCATTTTTCTCTTATTTACTTATGCCACATGTCACTCAATGTATAAGCTTAGTCATCTACACTTTTCATGTATCAACTTGTCTTGCCATTTGACAATTTTCCTAGTCCAAATGTACATTTTAATTCATTAATTTTCTATGGTAACAAAATTCCAAGTTACCAATTATAATTCATCAAACCAAAATTCAAGACTTAAGCAATACATAATCAAATACTCCTATCACATGTACTCCTATGGACATGTAACATTCGTACTAAGGTGTAATTTGGTGCCTCACACATAATATCACCAATTTTTTACGGAATGGTAAACATACTTGGATCCCGGCATTTTGGAGGCATATTCTTTCTAAATACTGCAGAAACATTCTCACCCATCATTACTTTTTCATCACCTTTTAGTTTCCTCTTATATGTACATAGTTCTTTTAGGAATTTGATGCTTGCTTGATGGCCTCGAGTAGTGGTATATTCACTTCCACTTTTTAGAAAGTCTCTAATATCTCTTTGTCGTTCTCCTCCTTGTTTGGTCTTGTCAGTCTGCTAGGAAAAGGTGGAGGGTTAGTTTTAATAATATTGGGACTTTTGAAATTTACCTTTGTACTTAATGACGGATTTTCTTCCTTTCCCAATTCCTTCTCAATCTCTTCCTCAGTAGCAATCCTTGGTGGGGTTATTTTGAGACCCTCAATCTCCTTTCCACTCCTTATGGTTATAACACTGACATTCTTTGAGTTTACCTTAGGTTAGGATGGTAATTTTCCTCCATTTTATGATTCTAGGCGATTGAGCCTCACTACCATCTGACCCATTTGGTTTTCCAAATTTTGTGTGCTTGTTTTTTATTCCTGGTGGATTTGTTGTACACTTTGATTAAGCTACAACATGCTCTATTGAAGCTGCTACATATCTTGCCAAAACTGAAGACTATTAGTAGTAGAAACCTTGATAAATTCTTCTAGAGCATTACCTGAATTGGAAGGAGAGGCTCCTTGTGCTCCTTATTGCCTTGGTTAAATTCCTTGTGCTCCTTGCAGTTGATTATGGAAGTAGTTATGCTATCTGTTCCCTCTATAGCTCAAGTTGGGATGATCCCTCTAACCTAGGTTATATGTCTATGAATACAGGTTATATTGGTTCGGGAAGTTCCCTCCTGCAGCATTCATGTAATCTATACTTCCTTCTTATAATGCTAGGCACTCGTTAATTAGATGAATAATGTGTGAACATATTCCACATACTTTCACTTGTGCTTATCTAACTGCAATCTATCTCACAAAAGGTGTTAGTTCATCTAAACAATTTTCAATAGATGAAGTACTTACCTCGTTTACTCATTAAAAAGTATTGCGAGTGCCAAATTGTTCTGTGTTAGTAGCCATTCAATCAAGTAGGATCCTGGCTTCGAGGGGAGTCTTTTCGCAAAGTGGCCCACCATTTGCTACATCATTTAAACTCCTCTGCATCGGTAGCAATCCTTCATAGAAATATTGGATGACAGGTTGCTCCATTATGTTGTAGTGCAGGAAACTAGTACATAACTTCTTAAACCGCTTCCAATACTCATAAAGAGACTCTTCGTTATACTACTTAATTCCATTTATCTCCTTCTAAATACTTGTTGTCTTTGAGGTCGGAAAATATTTCTCCAAGAATAATCTCTTCATCTTTAGCCACGTATTTATGCTCCCAGTTAGTAGATCAAATAACCAATCCTTTGTTGCATCTTTAGGTGAGAACGAGAAGGATCTCATCATAATTTTCTCTTCAGTAACTCTGTAAGGCTTCATGCTCAAACAAGCTACATCGAGCTCCTTAAGATGCTTATGTGCATCCTCACCTTTAAGACCGTGAAAGTTAGGCAATAAATGTGTTAGTTCAGATTTGAACTTAAAGGTAACATGTTTAACAAAATTAAAAAATGTTATGCATAATGGTCTTTGAGTTAAATCCGGTATAGCCAACTCCCACAAAGTTCTTAGATTTTCCATCTTCTCTTTAGATTCTGGTTTCGATTCTTCTAACAAAGTTCAATGTAATCTCTATAATGTTCTCTAGATCTCTGAATCAAGTTGCTCAATTTCTATACAAGGAGATCTCGTAACTACCATAGACTAACACTCATAAACTTTTAAAAGTTAATAAATAATCGAAAAGAGACAAATATAAACAAATATATTCACAAATCATCAACTAAAATAAAAAACAAAAATTAAACTATCACACCGACATTGGCGCCAAAGTTTGATAGCATATGTCGAGTGCACTGTAAAATTTACATAACTCTGCACTCTAAAATTTATAGTTGTGGTGAGTCGGGATCGAATCCACAGGAAATGTTCGGTTAATTTCTGTAGCAAAATTAATTGATGCAAGGACAATATAAAAAGGGGGTTTGGATTTTTAACAATTTAGAAAATAAAATGAAAGTAAACTATCGAAAACAAATTAAAACAAGCAATCGAAAATGAGCAAAGTGTCGAACATAAGTAAGGTCCAGTTCTAGGGTCAATCTCAGCCTAAACACAATCAAGCATGTTGCATCATCCTAATGTCTTTATACCTCTCTTCGAACTGTTGATCTGAGACTAACAGTACACTTTACTCATCCTGATTTTCCCTTAGGTTGTGATTAATTAAGAAACGATTGATAATTAAATCTAACTACCAAATAGCCTAGGATATGATCTTTAAATTCAATTTGGTAGTAACATTACGAAGTGGAAAACGATCAATATAGGCAGTAACCTTATATGTTTGGGTTATCTAACCTAGGTTATGTTGTTCTTAACGATTCAAGACCATTAGAAGCTACTAACAAACATCAAATGTAACAATTACAAATTACATTCAACATTATAGCAATAGGTTCATAATAGAATAATCCAAATAACATATTAAGATCATTCATACAAAAACTTGATTCAACCAACACAAACAATATAAAAATCTAAAAAGAAATTAACAACATTAATCAAGATGAAATAGCTTAATCGTGACTTGGCGTCGATATCGTTGTTAAACCAGCCCCAACAATTTAGCCTTTTATCTCCTCCTTCAAGTTCTACGAATTAGGCTTTGTTGCCTTCATTTATGTTGAAAAATGAAGAGAAATTAGTTAAGAAGTTGCTGTCTTCGTTATTCTTCCTTCCCTACTTTAAAAACTGATGAGAAAATGGTGATGAATGGTGTCGATAGACTACTAGCTCCTTATTCCATTTTAAAAACTCAAGAGTATTTGATGAAGAATGGTGTCTATAGAGCTCCAGCTACTATCTCATTCCTCTCCAAGAAGAATGGCAACTTCAATTCTCACAATTCCAGCCCCTACAGTCCTCATTTTATTCTTTAAAATGCAACAGCCTTTCCACTCTTTTCTTAAGACTAAAACTAGCTTCAAATGGTTTAATTGAATAGGATAAGATGATTTAGTTTCCGACCTCTCCTTTGTTTTTTCCCCTTGTTTCAGCTAGCCCTTCTTTTATTCTCCACTTACTTCACATAGCCAACACTTCCCACTTCCTTTTACTTATTCAGTAGTGCCAAAACCCATAAAGCAGTTAGGTTTTTAAAGAGAAAATGGACAGGTGTCATTTTAAAAAAAGAGGACAAAAATATTTTGGTGCTGTCCTTCGGTTGCTTTTTATTCTTCTCCATGCGCAACCCTCATAATGTACTCATGTTTCTCTCTTTTTTTTATTACAGTAA
Source organism: Erythroxylum reticulatum (assembly GCA_025504915.1). Classification (NCBI taxonomy): domain Eukaryota; kingdom Viridiplantae; phylum Streptophyta; class Magnoliopsida; order Malpighiales; family Erythroxylaceae; genus Erythroxylum; species Erythroxylum reticulatum. Next base: position 41,134,794 of record JANSVA010000005.1, read on the forward strand.
ACACACACCTAGAGCAGCCCTCCACTCACTTTCGGTTGTTCCATTTTAAAGATAGGTTAAATGAAATAAAATGGATAGCTTCCTTTTGATGCATATAGCCCTCCTTTTGTCTCTTTCGGTTCACATTTCTAACCTCACTTCATGTCACACACGACATGTCTTCTTTATACCTTAAATGCTAGGTTAAAAGTGGAACGGTAGTTGGTGTGTCTGTGGTGTCTCACGTGAGTAAATAATCTTGCATGGTTCAACGTGAATGAGTTGCGTAGCAACTCACGGTTGTAATAATATTAACTTGCGGCCATGCCAAATTAATAGACGTGAGTTAATAATCTTATTCTTCAGGTTTATTTTTATTTTTATGTTTTCTATTCTTTTAATCTTCTTATTCTTGTTCTATGAAGAAGATGGTGTATGAATCTCAAGAAGATGACTCAACAAGAATGCTTTCGGCTTATTATAGCTATTATGTTTTCAAAATGTGCCTAAAATCAAATATGAGCTAAAGTGAGTATCTTAAGCATTTTTAAGGCATTTATCACTAAGTGTAGTAAATTAAATGAATCAACATTTAAGCACATATCAATAAGCGATATAAAACCAACTCTGTAATTATTTGTTAATCAGTCACGGCTAAGCGATGTAGAACCAGGTCTATGACTTGTTATGATTAAGCGATGCAGAACCAGCTTCATAACTACTGACCTATAACGGTTAACCTATTGCGAGGGAGTGATGTAGAACCAACTCCATAACTAGTGGTTAACGAATCATAGGTAAACGATGCAGAACTAGCTCCGTGACTTTATACCTAGTGTACCATGTGGTAAAGAAACTAATGGTAGGCTATGTTAGGTAGACAATTCATGAGATTAATAATGACATCACTATTTATTTTAAAAATAATTTGAGAGGCACCATATGGTACCAATTCTAGTGGTTGGCTTATTTTTAGTATAAAAGTTTTTGGAAAACTTATTATTACCACTGTTTATTATTTAAAGAAAAAGGAAAAATGGAAACTTGTATATTATACAAGCATTTCAAAATAGTATTTCAGAAAATTGAAATTGTGTTTTTTGAAATGTTATGCTATTATTAGATTTGATGACGCATAAATGAAAAATTAGATTTGTTGTATGAGACTATTCAGCCATGTTGTTATGAACAGTTTAATTTTTAGTAAACTAATTAACATTTACTGAGCTCATTTAGCTCACCCTTATTTTTATGTTTTTAAACAAACCATCTCAGGTATACATATAGGCGCCATATTAATTGGGACTTCCCGCATAATTAGTTGTATATATACCCTGAATCGTCGGTTGACTCAAACAGTTTGTTTTTGATAGAATGTCACTCCATTCATGAGGTCGACCTTTCTCTTTCTTTCACTCTCGAATTTGCATCGGTTAGCTTTCATTTCAGCAAAGAGTTCCATTAATTTATTTGAAATACTCTCTCTCTTTTTCTTCTTCTTCTTATGAGATATCTTTTTCACTTCTACGGGTGATTGCCATTCCACATTCAGTAGGGTCTATTTTAGTAGGACTAGGTACACTCCCTTGGATCTCCTCAGATAATATCTCCATCAATTGGTCGATCCAATTCATTAATTTTAATATACGGGCCTCTGTTTTTTGATGCCTCATGATTGATTCTTGAACAAAATTGCCCATCATATCTTCTAAAGTTGGCTCGTTAATTGGAAATATATGGGGCTATAAATATTTAGTTAGAGTGTAATCATTCCATCCATAGGCGTAAAAGTTGCTCCACTATGAATTATAAACATTCTCATATGGTCCACCGTGAGGTTGATTGTACATGCTCGATTGCTCCTTTATATATAGGTCAATGGTCGACATTCATGATTGTAAACATTACTCCCACCAATGTCATAAAACGGCCTAGATATCGATTGTGCCTTTAAAGACATATGATCTCTCTTCCTTATGGTGATGTTGGAAATTGTGAAGACATATTCTGGCTCATATGAAAGTATTGACTTCTCCATCCTTTCATTGTGAGTTGTGGCTATGACAATGAGTCTTAAATCCTGCAATAAACCACAAACTCAAGATTAAATAGAGAAATTCAAAAGATAATTAACTGAATATGCCATAAATACAACAAGATATAATAAAATAAACTAAAATATAAAAATAATGACTAGAGTAATAACATTCAAGTGTTCCTAATATCACCGTCCCTGGCAACGATGTCAAAAACTTTATTGATTTTTTTGCTAACTGTTAATGATGAATTACCGCAAGTGCACAACGTAGCCATAACTATTATCGGCAAGTAGGATTGATCTCATAAGATGAAGAATACTAGTAGTTATTGTTATCTTATCATTTAGCCTATGAATTTGATTATGATTTTTAATTAAAGAAATAGAACTTAAGCAAATAAAATAAAACAGGCAGCAAGATTGAACAAAGAATTAAGAAATTACCTAGAAAACTATTGATATCAAGACTTAATGTCGAGGTTTTTAATCCCCCAAAATACCATTAATTGATTAATCTTTTATTATGAAAAATTTTAATTGATTTATTAGACCATGGAGATTCCTATGGTATGCTAATGGCTTACTTTTAAGTCTAATAATAACTAATTCTAAGATTATCAATCGAATTAATCATATTAAATTTTATAGCCTAATGTATCTCGAACTTACTTCCCTCTCCTACCATACCTCAAAATCCTCCTCTAAGGTGATACTTGCAGAAATACCATATCTTTAACATCGTACTCTATCTCTTGAAAATGTTGATCAACATAACTCTTTTCCTAATCTTGAGTTGCCTTAAAGCATTGCCTTACCACCCTTATTTTCTCCACCATCTTTTGAATCAACTTTAGTCCCTCCAACAATGTGTTAACCTTTATATTTCAACATATAGGATCCATATAATACCTACCATATAATGCCTCAAATGATGCCTTATTAATGCTAGAGTGATGACTTTTATTATATAGAACTCCATTAAAAGTAGATATACATCCTAATCACCCTCAAAATTTAGTATATAAGATCTTTTCTTGTCCTCCCTCCAATGTTTGAATCGTACGTTCTGACTATACATCTGATTGAGGGTGAAATGCAATACTAAAACTCAACTTAGTCCCTAAAGATATCTATAAACTCATTTAGAACTAGGAAATAAACTAGGGATCTCAATATGCTACAATGGATATTGGAACCTTATGAAATCTCACAATCTCATCAATATATAACTTTGCAAGTTTGTCTAATGAGTCTATCTAATACATGTGTCAGAAATGAGATGATTTATTTAATCCATCCTTAATCATCAAAATTGAATCATGTGTACATATAGTCCTCAGAAATGCTACCATAAAATCCATCATTAACTTCTCCCATTTTCACAAAAGAATGGCTAAGGGTCTTAGCTTCCTTAATGGTGCACTGTAAGCTTCCCTGAGAATATTCTCTAGTATGCCATCTATATTTGGCACAAACCCATCTTCCAATCACCAACACTTCATATGCTCTCATTTAAAATTAGTTTCCCTACCTTATTACTCTCTTTCTCTCACCTATATCTTATAAAAGTCTCAAGCTTATGCTCTCCAATCCTATCTATTAAATCCAGCTGAACCTAAAATGTTGGCAATAAACTACCCATATTATCAATCTCTAATCTCACATCTAGTGCCCTCGACTCTACCAATGATGTCATACTTTGTATACTCAAACTAACCATAACACCAAATCTTTTCCTAATTAAAGCATCTTCCATTACATTAGTCTTCATCGGATGGTAATAAGTAATAAAATCATAACCTTTCAATATCTCAATCCATCTTTTTCACCTCAAGTTTAGCTCCCTCTGTGTTAAGATATACTTGAGGCTCTTACGAATTGTAAGAATTTAAAATGTCTCCCTACACAAAAAATATTCAAATCCTAAAAGCATGCATAATTGTTACTAAATCTAGATTATAGGTAGGATAATTCATCTCATGGGATATCAATTAATAAGAAGCATCCACTATCACTTTCTCATGCTACATCAATACATGCCCCAAATCTAGCCTCGAAGCATCAATATATACCTAATAAAACTCCACCACTTGATCGCATCAAAATTGAGCTAGAAATTAATCTTCATTTAAGCTCATCAAAACTCTCCTAGCACTTCTCGATCCACTAAAACTGAACTCCTTTCTTTATCATCTTAGTTAATGTTGTGGCTATTGTTGAAATTTCCCGAATAAATATCCGATAATACCTAGTAAGTCCCAAAAAAATCCTCACCTATGATGAATTTCTACACAACTCCTACTCTATAATTGCCTTTACCTTAGTAGGATTAGGCATCACTCCATCTCGGGATACCATATATTTAAGGAAAACAACCTATATTTAGAACTTGCTTTTACTCAACTTGGCATATAATTGTTTCTCCTTTATAATCTATAACATAGTCCTTAAATATTGCTCAAGTTCCTCTTTACTACCCAAATATACCAATATATAATTAATTAATATATAAAAATTGATATAGATACTCCTAAAAATTCATATTCATTAATATCATGAATGCAGTTAATGCATTAGTTATCTTGAAAGGCATTACCAAGAACTCATGTTGGCCATATCGAGTATGAAAAGCTAGAACTCATGTTGTCCATATCGAGTATGAAAAGCTAGAACTCATGTTGTCCATATCGAGTATGAAAAGCTATCTTAGGAACACCTAACTCAACCATCCTTAATTGTTATTATCCAGATCTTAAGTAAATCTTGGAAAATATGACAACTCCCCTCAACTTATCTAAAGGATCATCTATCCTTGATAATGGGTATTTTTTCTTCACTATCTCCCTATTTAACTATTAATAATCAATGTAAAGTCTCATACTATCATCTTTTTTCTTCAAAAATAACATAGATCCCCAAAGTGATGTACTTGATTTAATAAAGCCCTTGTTCAACAACTCCTTTAAATCTTTTTTAGTTCCTACAACTTTAGCCAGCTTATAAGGTGTAATAAAAATTAGTGTAACTCCAAGCATAGTCTTAATGCTGAAATCTATCTCCTTTGAGGAGATAAACATGATAAATTATCTAAGAATACCTCTAAAAACTCTCTCACCATAAGAGTATCCTCTAACTTAGGACTCATTTCTCTTATATCGGTAATATAAGCAAGATATGCCTTTCATCTATTTAATATTAGCCATCTAGGAGTTATAGCTGAGATCATACATGTTGAAACCACTTTAAGATCCCCTATAAATATCACTTTTGGTTTACTCGAAGACTATCATCATTTGCTTTTCATAATAATTCATTACAACCTGATGTTATGCTAACCAACCCATCCTAAGAATCATATCAAACTCCCTTAAATCCATCATTATCAAGTTAATTGGTAGCTTTTGTTATACCAATCCTCATTAGCATTCTCTTCCTCAAGATATTCACTATCACACAGTCTTTTACTAGCAACCACACTCCCAAATCATATCATCCTTTCTTGAGTTTGGCCATATGCTAATGATGTCCTACTAGTATTTGTAACCACTATCGATCAACGTCTAGCCCCTCTAACACTACATTTACTACTGAATCTACCCAAACCTCTACCTAAACTAGAAGCAGCACCACTCTAATAACATACAGTCTCTTTTACCTTTACTCCTAAACTCCTCCCTACTATTAGATTGGTCCTTTGTAAATGCCCCTAATCTCCATAAATATAGTAAGCCTAAATGATCCCAGTGTATCCCTAGTAGGGTCCTTTATGAACTCTCTTATAGGTAGTGCAACTTTATAACCCTTCAACTTTTCTACTAAAAGGTCCTTTTTACCTTTAACTAAATCCTTTGTGTAATCCAATTGATGGTGTACTAATATTTATATAATAGCCTCAGTCCCTACCAGGTTCCTAATCTTGACCAAAATTGCAGAAACTATCACTTTTTCTTGATATAACACTTGCTCTTCTAAATTCCCCTGCACTAGCTTTTCTCTTAATATACCAACTCCCCTATTTATAATGACTCTTTGATCTCCTCTCCTTCTGCCTTACTATATCACATCTTTTATTATCACTGTAGTCTCTAATAACTTCTTGAATCCAGAAGTAGTAGCTCCCAAACCTAAAGGAATATTCATCCTTAGACCCTATGCAAAGTAGTAACATCTATACTCTAAATTTGCTAAATCCCCCAATGAATATTTAAATAAAGCCACAAAGTGAGCCTCATACTTTACCACAAACATCTCCTATATCTAAACTAGACTTATAAACTCTTTCTTCTTCCGATCCTAATATGTTCCTGAAGTGTATTTGTCTCTAAACTTTGTTTAGGAGTCCTGTCAAGTTGTCTCCCTTAACTCATAAGATCTCTGAACTAACTTCCATAAAGTTAGTCCATTGCCTTGTAATAATGAAACAATGTAATGCAGCCTCCTTTATAAGGTACATTCCAAATAGTCTAAAGTTAACTCTATCTACTCCTACTATACCTCAACCTACTTAAAATCAATAGTTCCTCAAAAATCTACCGTATATTTCTTACAGATTCTCTCATAATTATGGTCTATCCTAGAATCACCTCAGGCTAGAGCTTTGTTCACAACATACTGGATCATCGAAAGAACTACATTCATTTAAGATGGAACTGACATCTCTCCTCTCACTTATTCCAATCAGGCTCCCATTAATCAGGCACATTTAGAACTCGAATCAAATTACATGATTTCCTAATTGACTCTAGGCCAGCAATATCACCTCCTGGTACCATCCTAGATAAGATAAGAATATATGGTCAATTTTTTAATTCACTTAATTTATGCCTAAAAACATATACGCACTCTGATACCCCCTAAATGTGATTCTCCAAATTTCTTAAACCATAATTTATCCAAATTTCTCCATAATTACATAATTAATTACCAAGAATCTCATAGGTCTAAAAAATGATGTTCATTTGTCACAAAAATTATCTACATAAGCATAACTATCCTAAAATGTAACCTTTAAAAATGTATACAAAAAAACAATTGTAATCAATTTAATCTATTAGCCTTACCTAAACTCCATACTAGTAATCACGTGTAGTAGGGTTATTGATAATCTCTCTACCTCCTAAAATATAGCAGCAAGAGGTGAGTTGCCTACTTAGTAAGGGTAATATGACCATACTTTTAAAATCAAATAACTCATTATATGGGATAAGTAGCTAAATGATAAAATATACACACAATAACAAAATAAACAAACAATAATCAACTTGCATAAACACTCAATAAATGTACAAAATCTTATTATTATTAATTGTTAGTACTAATATTATATTTATTAATATCATTTATGTTTTACATCTTTATTCCTGAATTAACTGGGCCTTGTTTAACCTAATAGGCTTACATTCAATGGCTTGTCTGCTCATCTTTACTCATCATAATAACTTGCTAAGTGAAAATGTAATCAAATGTGTAAATATCAACACAAGGTACCTCAATCCCTGAATTTAGTTAGGTATCCTAGTACCACTTTGGTACCTAGCTATCAACGCAAGATATTCCTAAGATTCAAGATACATTCGTAACTAGTCACAGACCTAAAACATTTACTTATTTCCTATATTTCCCAAGAATATAAAATCATAGGCAAAGATGAATAACGTTTAAAAACCATAGCAATATCTCAACATTCAAATCTTCTACTTATGATTAATCAACATTCATTACCTTTAGAAAATGTGTTTAAATAATATATATCCATAAGTACACTAAAAAACCATTCATGATCACGACATTCCACAACTTTTTAAATCATTTTATATCTCCACCACTAAAGGTCACATGCATAATCATGAATCAAAAGACTTTTCTAAGGTTGTAATATAGGCGAGGGTTAAGGTGAGATGTGTTTGGATAATGTAGCATAAAAGCTACCAAAGCTAATGAAGCAAAAGTGACACTTAATGTAACATTAAGAGAAAAAACTTACATTCACTCAAAACTGGGTACCATCAACTATAATAAATGCAAAACTATGTTTCACAACTCAAATTTAGGCTCTCACATTATAAACCACATGAAGTATAACTAATTAGAAGGAATCACTCATGAAAGTTGATGATAAAAATAACTATAGTGAGTGATCCTTCCAAAATAACATTTACCTCATAAGCAACATAATCAAATCACCCATTCAATACAACTTTAGGAGGAAACCCTAATGATGTATAACTTTGTAAAACAATTGTATTTCCTCCTTGATAATTTTATTTAAACATTTATTTCTTTTTCTTTTTGTTTTTCCTTTTTTGTTTCTCCTTTTCTTTTACTTTTCTTTTTTTAATAAAAATTGAAAGAAGCTACATCAATATGGGAATTTCATTGATAATACATAAAATAAAATCCCAATAATTATAACCATCCCACACATATGCACACCCCCACACTTATACTCTTGTACATCTACAATCATTAACAATCAATAAATGCTCCACTAGCTTTAAGTCTTGGGTAGGACATTTGGTTCAGTTTAAAACATGTAATATGGTTAGCATAAAAATAAAGGATAATAAAGCTCAAGGGGGCCTATCAAAAGGAGAAATCATAACGATAGTAGGCTATTTGGCTAATGTAGCTCATGAAATAAAAAATGCCTATATCATTTCCATGTTAATGCATGTAATAAAAATATGGTCTTGAATAGAAAATCAAAGCAAAGTTAGGATGTACATGTCATGAAGGTCACACATAAATAAAAGACAATGAGAATGCCATGGATGTGTCAGCCTAATAAGGCTCAAAATCTCACTGGCTTATGTCTATCACTAGTTACCACTCTTCTAAAGATAATGCATAGTAACCAATCATAAGAAAAAAGTACATGCTAAAGTTTCCATGGATTTTTCTGGTCAATTCACAGTCTAATCATGACTATATAACCCTAGAAGCAATAAAAAAAGAGAAAATGTTTGTTTATTTATTTTATTCTCTCTCTCATTTTGTTGAAAACTTAAAACAAGTAAGAACAAACAAACTTAAAAACATATATGCATATAAGAAACAACTATGAAAATGTAAAGGAAAAGAAATGAACTTCCCTTGGATTGCCTCCTAAGAAGCACCTTTATTTATTATCTCTAGCTTGGCTCCTTGTTTTCCTTATCATGTGACAAAATTATGATCTTCAGGTGTCACATGAGCTTCCTCCACTCGAGGATCTTTAAGATTGGGTCAAGGTTGATGACCATTCACCTCCAACATCTTCCCTATCTTCAAACATTGATTCTTTACTGAGTCATGCACTCTTGAAATATCTCAAATGTCTCTTCACTCTTTTCTTCATCATTTAATTTCTCCAATCTACTAGGTAAAGGTGAATGGTTAGTCTTAAAAATAATTATGGACTCAGTACTCACCTTTTTCACTAAATGATATATCCTTTTCTACTTCAAGCTCCTTCTCATCTTCTTCTTCACAAGTAATCCTTTGAGTAATCCTCTTAAGATTCTTAAGCTTCTATTCACTCTATAAGGTCTCTACTCTAATGTACCTTGGGTACAGGTTGAGATAGTTGTATCTCTTCACTTTGTGATGCTAAGAATCGATAGCTTTTGCCAGCTGACCCACCTAGCTTGCCAAGTTTCTGAATTTGAGACGTTGTTTCTTGCTAGAATTGTATCATATCCTGCTGAACTTACAAAGTATTAGCAATACAAACATTAAATAATTCTTCTAGAGATGTACCTAAGTTTTGCTGCCATTCTAAATTTTGGATGCTCAACCTTGTATCCTGCCAAAATTTCCTTTCTTCCTATTAAAATTGCAATGTTTGAGTAGCGATAGGTAATTCTTCTAGAGATGATGCTAAGTCATGATAAGAAGCTTCTAGTTTATACGAGAATTACTATATGTCCTGCAAACTATCAAGGAAGTAATTTTGCTAGTTATCCCATCCATAACTAAAGTTAGTATGATTATTCCAATATGAGATATAAGATTGGGAATATGAGTTATAAGAAAAATTACTTCCATCCATGTAATTTTAAAATTTTTTCACAAATACTAAACAAAAAGTGAAAAGATCAAGAAATAACTAAAAGGAAACTAATTACAAACAATATGTACAAAACACCAATTAAAATTAAGAACAAAAAATAAAACATCGCTATCCCCGACAATGATGCCAAAATTTTGGTAGCGTGTCATAACATTATAAAAAATAACTAGACCTAAAACTATAGCTAGTGGTAAGTTTAGGTCGATCCCATAAAGAGTGTTTGGCTAGTTTTTGTTATGAAAATAAATGATGATTAGGTTATTGGAGGTTTTGGTTTGATTTTCAAATAAGAAAATAAAATGAAACTAAACTAATGAAAACAAATTAAAGAAAACATTAAAAAGTGATGAAAGTGAAAAGTTTGTTAGGGACCAAGTCATTGGTTCAGTCTCAGCTAACAAATAATCAAACATACTTCATTGAATTGTTACTTTCCTGCCTCTCCTAGAAACTATTAATCGTAGGTTAATGATAAGCTCTATTAACCCCAATTTTCCCTTAGGTTGTGTTTAATTGATAGATGCTTGTAAATTAAACATAATCATCTAACAACCTAGGATAAGCTCTCTAGATTTAATTAGACAGCCACATTATGAGTTAGTAAAACATATTAATTAAAGTAACAACCACATAATCTCAGTTCATTTAACTTAGGTTACGTTATCCCTAATGATTTGAAACCATTAATAGCTGCAAACGAATCTCAACATAACAATTATAGATTATATTGAAAATTCTAGCAATGGATTCTTACATAAAAACAATCACATAGCATTCAATCATTCTTACACAACACCCAAACATTAAACATAGGATAACCTAATCAATACCTAAGAGAAAGAATAACACACAATGAGAGAAATATTTAACTAGGTTCTTCGATATCGATATCACCTCCGAACAAGGTTTAGAAAGCCTAACCCTCTATGGGTCTCCAAAGGATGAAAGTTTTGCCCCTTTTTTGCCTCCCTAAACCCCTATAATGATTCCTCAAACCTTTCATAATGTTTCTTCCATCAAAATGATATTTTTATACAAAAAAAGGAGGGATTTTGGGTAAGCTGGCAATATGTCATAGGCATGATGGTGTGTTATGCCCATAACACATTTATCATAGGCGTGAAAACACTCTCATAGGTGTGAGATCAGTCTCATACCCATGACTTATTTGTCAAGGTTGTGAGATGTTTCTCAAGATATAACTTATGCTATTCTTCATCCTCTTGCTTTAATTCTTATTCCATGAAGATAAGTGAGTGTGAATCTAAAAAAGATAGCCCAAATGTTGTGTTTTTGACTCACTTTAGCTATTTTGATTTCAAATTGTACCTTAAACCAAATATGAACTAAAGTGAATGTCTTAAGCATTCCATATCATTAAAGTGCTATCAAATAAATGTATAATCAATTAAGCACACATCACCTACATTGATATAGGATATCTTTGGGACCTAGGATGCCCCAGTACCTCCTCCACAAATAGTTATATAGCCACAGCTCAATCATATCTTAACATCCTATCAATTTATGACCATCAAATATAACTTATCCTAGGGAAGCCACAGATTCACAAATTTCACAATCCATTCTCAAACCATTATAAACTAGACTCTATCTAATTTCATGAACATGATTTTTATTTTACCCTAATATTATTAATTATACACATGCACAACTAACAATTATAATTATTTCTTGAATTATTAGGCGATACACATCATAACACAACATAAAATATTAATAAATAAATTCTTAAAATTCCTATATTTCAAAATCCATATATTTAATTATTAATCATTAATTTAATTAGTTACTAATTCAAAATATGATTCACCATAAAATAATTTATTGATAACAAAATTCAAAATTTTATGAACCTTAAGCAATTATAAAGGTAAAATTTAACGTAATTATAAGGATATAGACAAAGATTTTGCTCCTTCCATAAAGAATTGATAGTGCAGTAGAATGCAATTTGGAGAACAACCCCATCTTGCTGTAGATGAATGAACATGTTAGTAGTCCATCGTACAATGTTTTCCCAATCATCATGTGGGTAAAAAACCTTTAGAATGTGTTGGATTTTGCTCCAAATAGTATGTGAGAAATGACACTGGAAAAATAAATGGTTTCAGGTTTTACGGTGCACATAGACTGCAAGTGGTGTCAAAGTTAAGAGCATTTCCATACCATCTAGCTTTCATTTTGAGCTTATCCTTCATTGTAAGCCAACATATAAAAGTTGCCTTAGGGGATAATAGGTTTTGCTATATAATTTCAAACCAAGTTATTCTAGGTTACGACACCTTGAACAACTTGTAGCATGATCTATTAGAAAATTCCTTGGTCTAAAGAATTACATCATCTTGCCCAGCTGGTGTAGAATTAGGGAGGGAATTTATAAATATAGCAACCCCTCAAAAATTGAAGTCCCAATGGCCCATAACAATATTGGATTTAACTCTTACTTAAACCAATATTTGGAGTAGCAAATGCCAAAGTTCATACCTGTTCAAAATTTTCTTTAATAAAATTTTGTGCTTCATATCGGTATAATTATTTTAAAAAATTGTTTCATTTTTAATTAAATAAAATAAGTATCATTGGATTTGGTATTGTACAATGCAAAAATTGATACCAAATTATTTTATACTAATAAAAAATATCTACAATATTAGATTCAAATATTTGGTTAGGAAGAAAAGTTTTTGCATTTATTGAACTTATTAATACTTGGATTAAATTTTGTAACTAAGAAGAATTAAAGCATTAAATTACAAATATATTTTATATTTAAATATTTTTAAACATAAAAAATGTTTCTACAAATAGTTAATTTTACTATCTTTAAATAAACAGCTAATACTCAAAAGTTAATTTTACTAAGCATCTTTAAATAAACAATTGATATTATCCACTGGTCAAATTAGCTATATTAATCCGCTGTCAACTAATCGTTGATAGAATTGACTAATAGCCAAAGCAATCCGTTGATTTCCAAACAGGGCCTTTGTTGGACCCTGAACCCGAACCATTCTATTAAATGAGAAATTGTTGGTGATTATTTATGTGTAGAAAAAAAAGGGAAATTTTTGAACTTGGAATGAAATAGAAAAGATGGTTTAGACACAAGATGGGTTATATGTGATATGTTGGAAGT
>JANSVA010000005.1:41148120-41169224 GCA_025504915.1 Erythroxylum reticulatum
CACTCCCACCAATGCAAAGCATCCCCCTGAAGTAGACTTGTAGCATAAACAACCTTCTCATCATCTTCACAATCCATTTGCTCCAATACCCTCTCTGTCTTCCTCAACTAGGTTTTGGCCTCTTCAGGATCAGTGGTCCCATAAAAGTCCACTGCTCCATACTTTCTCAGCTTGTCAAACTATTTCCCCCTTTTAACTAGGGCCGACGCAGAAGCCTGCGGCATCTGACCCATAGCCTGGACAAAGGCTTGAGTACATGCCTGGAACAATCTTGGATCCAGTGTAGGCATTTTCTATGACTGACTAGGCTACTCTTGCGTCTGAGATCAGATGGGCTCACTACTTTGCCCTAAGGAAGCCTCAGCAACTCCCGGGGCTACCGACTCATCGGTGCTCTCCTCCCTTAGTGGAGAGTCAGGTGCAATTGAAACCTTGTAGAACTCCTCGTGTCCTTCTACGAGGTGACATCTTACTCCTTCAATGAAAACACTAATGATTAGCTTACAGTTCATTTTAATCTTAGTTCCTATATGTATGCATGATATACATGTCACTTAATAGAAAAAATCAAATCACAATGCAACAATTAATCCTTCATGTAAGTTGTAGAGCTTTCTTTTAGCCTTCCATTGATACCAAATTTGTAAAAATTGGAGTTCTGAGTCAAAAGATATGAAATTTTGAAGTTAGGTAGTCGGAGGAAGAAAGGTTAAGCAGGCTGCAAGGCGTCATGAGGGCGACGCTGTGCCCTCGCCCTGGTCACGAGGGTGACCTGACCTCTCTCCACTTTTTTGGCCATAACATTTTCGTCCGACCTCCGATTGACCTGATTTTTAAAGCGTTGGTTTTATAAGATATTTCTATACCTCTCCATACAATTTTTAGGTTTTGATATTAATTTGAAAAAGATTGATAAAATCAAAGTGAGAGGATCGGTTAAAAGAGTATGAGTGGGATTTTTTTTTCTCTGAATATGCTCCAGTATTTTGGCGATATCTCGATTTGTAGAGAGCCAATTGAGTTGATTCTTGTTTCAAAATAAACTAAAGACATGGATATACAAATGTTATGAAGGAATTGAATTTCAATTTGGCCCTAAGACTTTCAATTTCTGGAGTGAATTCGGGTGTAGTATTCAGTCTTGGTTTAATGTTAGCCCAATAGTGTTTTGGCCATAACTTCTTCATTTCTGAGCCGAATTGAGTGTTTTTGGTGTCGTTAGAAACATAATTCAACGGGGAACAAATGTTCTAAAGAAGCTAGTCTGATACTTCAATTGGAAGTTCCCCAAATATGTTCTGTAAGTTGCCAGAAGTGAGCCTTCCATGCGTTTATGATTCCGAATGTTGGACTTCGGAAACGGGGTCCAACATAAATAATATGCAATTTCATTCAATTTGATTATACTAATGAATACTCAAATTAAAGTTTAGAAAAGTAATCCTATTCTAACTATCATCCTTTTGCATACCAATTCAATTAATATTTAATAATGAAATATAGTATTGATGCATATATTTTAATTAATTTAGAATATCAGTTCATAAAATTTTATAACCAATATTATAATAAGCTTAAAGAAAACATTAGAAATTCATTAAACCCTTCCCTACAATTAAAGTTGTACATTTTCCCAATGTACACAATATAAGTTTATATAATAAATGAGTATAAGGGTTAATGTTACTATCGTAAATGTGACAAAATTTCTAGTTTTTGATCCATCTAATTTAAGATTACATCCTTACAAAATATAAGAAAAAGGGATAAAAAGAACACAAAAATAAAACTAACAAAAATAAAAAGAAATATAAAATAACATTGACATTAATGTTTAATAGAAGAAAAGGAATAAGAAAAATACACAATTAAAAAGGAAAAGAAAAGATACAATAGTTAAGCATCTCCTTTTTTCGTGTCATGAATAAGGCCTATCAGACGGTGAAAGGTCCTCAGGTTGAACATCTTCAAAATGCGAAGGAGTTGATGATGAAGAGCTTGCACTAAATGATGAGGGCTAAAAGGTAATGCCCTGACAGTTTACTATCATCAACAATAAATCTCCCATCCATCTAAATGAGGTCTTGAGCCTTCTTACTTACTCTATAAGCTCCGCCTGCTGTCTCTCTATCTGAACTATTACCAGCTAGTTCCAGTCCCTTTGTGCAATCCCATCGATCTAAGATGGGATTGACTGTGGTTGTGGTGGCTCCTCATTGTCTCCACCCTCTATTAATGGCTCGTCAGGTTCTCCAATATATCTATAAATCTCTCCAATAGGACTTTAACATCAACTTACCATATGTATATGTTGTATCACTCATATATTAAGCACTAACATGGTCGTCATCTCCCGCATCGGTGGTAATCTATCGAATAGGCCCATCCGTCGTACCGGTTAAGTCACATAAGGTTTAACACAAATTATATCAACCTTCCTCTCTTCAATCTAACTCTGAAGAAATTAGATAAGTGCATGTCCCAAATAAATAGGTGTTTGTTTGCTTATACTCCAGAGGTAGTAGACGTCCACATGCCCGATTGCTCCCCAGCTATCTCCTCAACCTCTCAAAGTATGCCTCAAAATACCATGAATGTATCTGAGTGCTAGACTGTGTAAGGTCGAAGCCTTAGACTTACTCGAATCATAGTTTTCCTCAGTACTGATCCTACTCCAGAAGCATCATAAAGATAACTTGTACGAAGATCAGTCTGTAATGTTAGGTACTCTAGTGTCCTAATATTTTCCCAATCGTACAAACCAATAGTGATGGAGAACTTGGTGTAACTCATCTGATGCATCTCCCCATAATCTGAAACTAGACTATATTGGGCTGATCCCCATTGTAACATCCTTCTCCATGCAAAATGTGGAACGTACCTTTAAGGTGAGCTCTATATATGAAGGTTCTATGATTTCAAAGAACTGGGACTAAGCTCCTACATCCATGAGTTCTTGAACTTGTTAGGCTAATTCGACCTGCTTTAATTCCTTCCAGTCGTTGTATCGATTTGCGCTAAATTTCTTATCATTCAGTCGATGATACTATTCCTCCCGAGCCCTAGTGTTGAATAGTAACATCCACGGCCTCTCTAGGGGTTAGACTATAGTCTAGGATTCGCCTCTTTGTCTCTTTCTTATAGTTTCCTTTTCATGTCATGACCTTGTCATCTTACCTACAAATTTAACCACGTGTGAGAAATTAGTCATATAAATTCACGAAGGTACGCTTTTCCCCACACTTAAATTTGATTATGCTTACTAAATTATTAATTGTGAAAATAAACTAAACACAATTAAACAACTAGGAAGAATTAGTGAAGTAATGCACATAAATCAATAAACATAAGCAAATTTAATTAGAAAATCAATTATCAAACGAATTAATCTTAAAATTAAAATTAGAAATTGTATAATTAACATATTAAACTAACTTAATTGTTAAATTACAATTCTAATCCTAGGAATTAATTTCACAAATTGTTACAATTAAACACTAAATCCATGCAATTAAACCCAACCCCAGTCTTAATTAATGTTAGACAGAACTAACTAACCTTATTAAACATAATAATATTGCAATTAAACACATAATGAGCGACAATCACATGTTTACACAAATTAAGATGGATTTTAACCCAATTCACATTTAATTAATTGAATTGAATCATTAAAACAAATGGATAATGATTAAATTCAACTATTAAACTATAATTAAGCACCAAATCACACAAATTCTCTAAAAATCCTGAAATCATCAAATTAACATTTTTTACTAAAAAATTGTAGATAATGCAAATAGCTAATAAATCATGCATAAACAAGTTAAAGCAACAAGAAACTTACTTGGGTGTTGTTAATTTGGCTGAAAAATGTGCAAATTGGGTTGGTAGAGTTAGAGGAAGATGATAGGAGAGAGTGAGAGTAGAGATAAAATAGGGAAAATGAAGGAACTAGAACATTTTAATGTGTATCGTGAGAGTACACGGTCCAATACATGGCAAAATTTTAGTCTTACATGATTTAGTACATAAGCATGTATCAAACTGTGTAAGTCACACTTGCATGTTTAGAGGGCATCCAACTCTTTAAAAACATGTGCAATTTCAACAATATATGATCAAACTTAAAAAGTGTGCTCTTTAGAGTTATGAACCTTTAACACACATACCCTAACACCGTAATCATGCATAACCTTGTGAAAATGCTTAATGTTCTAATCTCTAAAACACATCAAAAAAAATAATTAATTAAAACCTATACTAACATGAGCGCAAAAATAAATTAATATGGAAAACTAAATTAAAATTAAATTACGAGTTGCCTCCCATGTAGCGCTTTTTTAAAATCGTTAGCTCAATGTAACTTGCATGTTTTCCCTCATCCTAGGTCCATGATCACTACCTTGCTTCCACCTGTTTCTCTGTATAAGGGTTTTATGGCTTATAAGTAAGCCACCTATTGTAAGATAATAACAAGGAAAAATTTTATCAAACTAATAAATCCAATTACATGCTTTAATGCCCCTTTTAATGACAAACTATTAAGAGGGAATAAAAAACTCCCTGAATCATCAGTTGACTCGAACAATTTGTCTTTGAGGAAGTAGGAACCATTTGGATTTAAGATTACTATTAATGCCTCATCAGTAGTTTCCTTACTTGATTCCTCCATTAGTTCTTCCTCAACTACCTCTATCCATTCTTCTCCTTCATTTTCTATGATGGAAATTTATAATTTATCTTCTTCAGTTATCTCCTGCCACTTCTCTACTTCCTCTTCTTGGATAGAGGCTCCATCTTTGTCTTCTTCTAGAAGCTTGTTTCCAATCCTAAGAGTGATTGCCATTCCAAATTCTTTAAGATCAATTTCAGTAAGACTAGGAAAACTCCCCTGCATCTCATTGGATATTATCTTCGCCAGTTGGTCGATTTGACTCGCCATATTTTGTATACGAGCCTCTATTTTCTATTGCCTTATGATTGATTATTGAATCAAATCAGCCATTATATCTTCTAGAGTTGGATCGTTAACTAAAGGTGCTTGGTGCTATAAATTTTTAACTGGAGCGTAATCGTTCCATCCATAAGCATAAGAGTTACTCCACTCTGAATTATAATTATTCTTGTACAATGCGCCTTGAGATTGATTGTACATGCTCAGTTGCTCCTATATGTACGTTAGTGCTCAAAATTTATGATTGTAATAAATACTCCCATAAATGTCGCAACACAGTGGAGACATAGGTTGAGCCTCCAAAAACATGTAAAGAAAACTCTCTCTCCCATGTGGTGATGTTATAGATTTTGAAGACATGATTTTCCTCCTGTAAAATTATTGTACACTCCATCTATCCATTGCAAGTTATGGCTATAACTTTAGATCCCAATTTCTAAAAAATAAGTCACAAATCAAAGTTAAAATAGAAAATTTCAAAAAACAACTAAATGCACAACCCAAAAATACAACAAGATACAATAAATATAAAATAATAATGACGAGTAATAAAATTGAAGTTTTCCTAATATCAAAATCCTCAATAATGACACCAAAAACTTCATTGAATTTTTCTATGTATGTCAATTATGAATTAACTGCAAGTGCACGACATAGCTGTAGCTAGTACAAGCAAGTACGAGTGAATTCTACGAAGACAATGAATACTAGTAGTTACCATTATCCTATTATCCAGTCTACAAATTTGGTTTTGGTTTTTAATTAAAGAAAATAAAAAATTAAGAAAATAAAATAAAATAGGTAGCAATATTGAATAGAGAAATAAGACCTCACTTAGGAAATTACCTATATTTAGAATTAGGATCTTGGTTTCAAATCCCCTAAAAGAAACCCTTAACTAGTTTATCTTTTATCATGCAATTGTTTTATTAACTATTAAACTATGAAAATTCCTATGGTATGCTAATTCTAATAACAAATAACCCTAAAATATCAATCGAATTACTTATGTTAAAGTTTATAGGATTACTTTACCAAATTATAAATTTCGTTGTTAAGTTTGACCCTAATCCGAAGGATTTATATCATCCTATCTCTAAAGTTGCAATCAACTCTTTTCGATTACACTAGATCCATTCATATAAGGATTTGTTAATCTTTATATTATGAAATCAAATTATGATCTAATATTTTGAATATAATAGAACATATATTAAACACATAATTGAATCATAATAGATCAATTAAAACAATTGCATTAAATAAAAGTATCAAAACATGTTAAGGAATAAACATAGGGTTCATCTTACCCAGACACTAAAGAAATCTAGTTACGTATGATAGAAAACGAAATCAAACATAAATAGAAAGAAAGTAACAAATAGAAAATAACATGTTCTTAATTCTAAATCTCCCTTTTATCTCCTATCGAATGTTCTTTGCAAGGTAGAGAGGTTTGATCTTGTATTCTCTTGGATCTTTCGATGATTTTTTTTTCATGTTTTCCACTTTTCTGGATTAAAATATCTCCTTAAGTTGCCTCCCAAAGTCTTTGCTCTTTATTTTTGAACGCATCTTTTTACACTCATTTTTAGGGTTTTGGGTGATGCACGGTATGATACATTGCCATAAACTAGACTGTGTATAACCTAAAATACATAGAATTTGTAATTTTACACAGCCTGAGAGAAGCATAAAGGCTAATACACGGTTGTATATCCCTTCTTTCCTTCAAATCTTTGTTTATGTTGTGTTTTTATTTGAATTCTTCTCCATTTGATTCGTAAAGGCAATTATAACCTATAAATACACTTGCAACATATTAAGTACTAAATATACAATAAAAGAATAAAATATCAAGAAAAAATACATCAAATATAGGGTATAAATATGGTTAATCATGAATATATCAATGCTGAAGAGTGGGTATAAAATGAATGGATTTCATAGAGCATTATAAACTTGATAATTCTTGATATCAGGTTCAAAGTGATCAATTACCTAAATTTCTCACCAAATTCTATATATAGAGCATCTTAATGTAATGGTGTAGAGTTGTTTGTCTACCTTATTTATCTACGCATATTGAAAGTATAAGAGAAATCACATTCGAACTAAAAAAGGTTTAGAGTCTTAGGAAGTAATTTACATAGTTTACATATCGGTTGAATTTGAAGAAGTTGCAATCTATCTAAGGTAGGAAGTTTCTTCTTTACAATGAAACATATATGATACAAAACTTTAGGCAACATCTTATTGTTCCATATGATTACAAACCAGGGGAAAAGTTGACCTTTTATTATAAAATGTTCCTTATAATAAAATGTTCCTTATACAACTTGTGGTTAAAATTCCCTAATGAGTGCATTAGTCATATGTAGGGGTCCTTAAGTAGTGTAGTTTATTTATAACTTGGTGCAATGCTCTTTAAGAGAGAGTCTAATAAAGCGTTCGGACTAGTTTTGGTTGTTGATGATAGAGGGGATTTTGGAATCTAGTGGAAATTGCTAAATCAAGTTAAGACTCTTTAAGATAAGAGAGAGTCTAATAAAGCGTTAGGACTAGTTTTGGTTGTTGATGATAGAGGAGATTTTGGAATCTAGTGGAAATTGCTAAATCAAGTTAAGTCTCTATATAACAAGTTTAAGAGGGCATGTATTACTCTAATTATAGAAACAAAGGGAAGTAGTGTTATCATTCCCTATTTTGCACTTGATATCTCTATGGAGAAGCTCTCTTAACTTTAAAAGTTATGCCATAAACTAGGAAGTGCAGGCCTTTATTTTAATTTCCTAAAAACTTTTTCACTTCAAGAAGTAAGAGCGTATCTATATAACCTGAAGCATCTCCTTAGAAGTGAGAATCCTCTACATCCTTTTTATCATTAAAGTCTTATTGTGGAGTTTTTAAGGACTAAATTCCTAAACTAACCTCTGATTTAGGCAAGCAAGATTCATCCCATTTGATTCCAGCTCTTATTGGGTTGCATCTAGACTATAAGAATCTCTTTATCATTTTTTAGAGGATTGGATCAATCCCTTGGAGAGATATGAGCTTACCAGTATGTATGAAGGGAATTGATAATATGGTTTATCAGTGAACATAAATGAAAGTGATTTGTTGCACTAATTGGAGATCCTTCTTTTGAACTTTTCCTATAAAGGAATGCAATCCTTATAGTAGAGTTTCCTTATGGAAATTGGAATCCTAAGATAAGTGAATGGAGGTTCTTTAACCTAGGGGCCTATGATTACAAATAGCCAGCCTAAAAGTTTAAAACAATAAAGAAAATTTGTTTAAATTTATAGACAAACTAAAAAACCTCTTATCATAAAGAAGTGATGTCATCAAGTTTCTTAAAGATTTTTCAGGATCCCTTAAGAATATAAAAGGTAATCTATAAATGAGAGAGAAAATATATTTAACTTCTTTTATATAGTGTGGAATTTAAATTTAAGATCTTGTCTGTGAGCCATAAACTTTTTACGTGTCTTCATACATAAGATAACTAAGTAAAGGTACAAGGGATACCTTTTCCTTAATCCTTTCCCACCTTTTATGAGAATAGTAGGCATGTGTAAGATGAAAGACCAGTTTATTGTGTCAAAGGCTTTTTAGAAATCCACCTTGATAATATAATTACTAAGTGAGTACTTCTTTCTATAATTCCTAGAAAGTTCTTGTGTCTAAAGGATATTTTCTCCTATTAATCTTCTTTGTAAGGATACGATTTGAGAATCATTAAGGTTGTAAAGGATAAGTTTTAATTAGGATAAAAAGAGGTTAGATGATCTTGTATAAGGAATTACAACAAGATATTAGTTTAAAATCTATAACATGAGGGTTAGGAGTCTCAACAATAAGACATATAAAGGTTTTGTTTACCTCTTTTATCATTTTTCTTATTCACAAAGAACTAAAGTATCACATCTAATCATCTATTACAACCCTTTTATATATGGAAAGGTCTTTTAAAATAAACATCTATAGAGTCCATCAAGGCTAGGTGATTTATCTTTGTTTAGCTTAAAAACAATTCTTTCTATATGTTCCTCAATAAAAGGCTTATATAATTCATAGGTTGCCTTATTAGTGAATTAAGTTGAGGTAAATGATTGTATTTTTTGTACCAAGGAATCACAATCAGTTTGGGAGCCTATGGTGTTTTTAAATAAGTTAAATATTTCATACTTGATATCATCCTAGTTCTAAGCTATCCCCCCGTTTTGCTTGGCTAATGGTGTTATTCTATTATAGTTCTTCCTTAAGTTAATAGAGTCAAAGAATCTTTTTCTTTTTTTCCCCTTCTTTCATCCATACCATTCTTAATCTTTGTCTTAAAAGAGAGATGTGGTTCTCAACTACTTTGCTGTGACAAAATAAATTTTTTTCTTCCTGGAGTAATGCAATAACATAGCTTCGGGTTGAGCACCTTGGACTGAAGTAAGCTTGGATCTTGCATTAAAGATCACTTTTTGTGTGTCTCTATTTTTGCTTTAGTTTAAGGCTTTAAGTTTTTCCTTAATTTTACCCATCTTCCTTAAGCATATAAAAGTTTGTTCCTATTAACCTCAGTTTAAAGTCCCTTTAGAACTACCTCCTTAAATCTTCCCACTTTAGATAAGAAGTTATTGAAACTGAATAGACCTATTCTAGGTTATACAGTAGGCTTTGTATAATAAAAAGGGTATTGTCTACTAATTAAAGGTTCCTAAATATCATTTTACTTTAAGGAATTCCATTAAACATTTGACTTTGAAAATGTCCTATCTAACTTCTTTCTAATATTTCATAGGCAGTTTTGTTTATTGCTCTATGTGTAAATATTCCCTTCAAACTTGATATCAATGACCACTATTTCACTTACACATTCTCTTAGATCACTATTATAATTCCTCAAAGAAGTATTTCCTTCTGACATCAAAGCATGTAAGTAACTGTTAAAGACCCTTAGGAAATCCATGTTAAGTCTTTTGTTAGTTGGTGGTGATATTGTCCTTTGCACCTAAATTAAATCCTAAATTTATGAAATAAAATAAATGTAGTATAAGAAAGTAGGAATCCAACCATAAGGAATTATAATTTGTTAATCATTATGAAACATATATTTAACAAACCAAGATTATAATGATACAAAATTTTGTGAAAAATAAAATAAAATAAATTTTGCGAATGACAAAAATAAAATTATCAATAAAACAACCCCCAATTTATAGTCTCTTCTACCATTAGAACTACAATTGATCATCGATACAAAATATAATTTTTTCATCAAGCATATATTTAATGTGATATTAAATACAAATCTTTCCTTAATATTAGTTAATCAAAAATATGTAATTCAATTATCCCTTATTATTTAAAAAGCGTAGATGCGGTCTAAAATTTAATTAAACTATAGGTTTAAGAAAAAGAAAGACCACTGAAGCAAGACATAACATTCGTCATTGTATTTAATCTAGTTGAATACTTTTCCTAAAAGTTAATAATTTTTGAAGTAGTAAATTAAAAATTCTTAGTTTCTACAAAGATTAAAGGGATTGAACTTTTACATATTCAATATTTATTATAATAGATTATCAGTTTAATTAATAAACTAATTATGAATATTATAAAAAATAAAAATAATTAAAAAAATAAAGGCACGTAAAATAATTCAATATAAAAATGAATGAAAGCATTAGTAATAAGACCCAATTATCTCCCAACTTTCAAAGTTCCAAAGGATTTAAATCCCTTTAACTAAGATAAAGAAGATCTAGCCGGTAATGACCATAACTATTGTTAACTTCTAATGAATAAAAATCTATTATAATGTCTACTAAAGAGAGGAAAAGAGACCATTGTGAAAAGCTGGAATATGCAGATTGAAAACTTTGAATACCTCTCCTCCACATTTGATCCTATGTTTTATTGATGTTAAGATTTTTTTATTTTGATTCTTTGGCTCCCACAAATCATAACTTCATTGATTGTCATATAAACCTAATCAAGATAAGATTTAAATAACTTTTGACACATTTTTCTTCAAATGCAAAGCCTGGAAGTTGTATTTTTCACTGAACATTCCCATGTCTAATCTCATAATCGTTGCTATCAGCATTATCCTTCTAACTACACCTTATATTATGAAATTTTGATTTGTTTAAGATTTATATTCACCAGAGATCATCTAAAAACAAAAGCTAAGCTAATCTTTATGATATATTCAATAATCACAATTAACATAAGGGGATTAATATATAAAATGATAAACTTTAATGGTCTAATTAGGAGGATTTTTTTTGAGTTTGTTCAATATAATTCTCCTTTAAAAGGCTAAGTTAGAGTAATAGAAAAATGAGATACAAGATTGAGTCTTTTCTTAAACTAGGCTAGCTTTTAGGTGTATAACCTAATCATTGACTTAGATCAAATATATGTTCATTATGTAAGGGTTATAAGTAATTATCACTCTTCCATTGTGATGGAAATTGTGGTTGGTGAGAGAGGAAAAATTTTGCTTTTAAATATGATATATTGGTTAACCATTGGACTATATTGGTTGACCAATGCATACTATCGGTCGACCAATATTGTTAACCAAACCTTATACGAACTTACTAGAAGATTTAACTTTTGAAAATTGGCTCTACTACTCAATCACTGAGAAGTATTGGTTAACTATTATAGGTTGTTGGTTGATCAATATATTCAACTAGTCTCTTGACAATCTCACTAAAAGGAAAACATTCTTAGATATAGGGATATTGGTCGACCAATGGACTATATAGTTGATTGACCAACGAAGTTACCAAACAACTAGCAAACTTACTAGAAAGCACGGTTGGTGAATTTTAAGGACATTGGTCTACTATACTAAGGTATTAGTCAACTAGTATGCAATAAAAAATTGAAAATTATCTTTAAAACTTAAATTAAAAACACTAGACCACATAATAAAGAATGTAAAAGTTAATCAGGATAATTAAAAACATCAAAAGAGTCATTTATCAAATAGAGTTTTCATTAATCATGCCCAATTCTCTTCTAATTATATAAAATATATCCTCACTTACAGGTTTAGTTAAAATATTGACGAATTGATATAATGAAACTATAAATTCTAACTCAATATCCCTATTTTTTATATATAATATCTAATGAAATAATTTTTAATTTTTAATTGCTTGGTTCTAGATTGATGAATATGGTTTTCTATTAGGCAAATTGCACTTGTATTATCATACTTTATAGGTATTTTTGTAAGGTCCACATTATGGTCTCTAAGTTGTTGTATAAATAAAGAATTTTTCAACAATAGCTATTGACTGCCAACTTTCTATGTTGATAAGGCAATCAAATTTTATTTCTTACTAATCGTAAGACTAATGCAATTACTAAGAATTTAAAAGTACTAGATATACTATTTCTATCTAAAAGATTATTATCAAAATTCGCATTTCAATAAATAATTAAGTCCAAAAATGTATGCCTAAGATACCAAAGTCCTAACAAAATGATACCATATAAACATCTAAGGATGCACTTAATAGCTAAAAAACGGGATTTCCTATAACTCAGATGAAATATAGGACACAAGCATACACTAAATATAATAGTGGGCCTATATAAAGTAAAATAAAGTAAACTATCAATCATACCTTAATAGTACTTTATAGTAACTACCTTTCCCACTTCATCATTATTCAATTTGGTTACGAGGCTTAAGGTGTCCCTGATTGTTTTGGTTAATCCGTTCGAAAGTGTTTGAGTAGTTCATTGGTGTACTTTGCTTGATTGATAAAGATACCTTTCTTCATTTGCTTGATTTAAAGTCTAAAGAATTTAAGCTCTCCCATCATGCTCATCTCAAATTACCTGCTCATAGACTTGGAAAATTCTTTACACATAATCTAATTAGTGACTCATGTTTGAGTAGTTCATTGGTGTACTTTGCTTAGTTCATAAAGATACCTTTCTTCATTTGTTTGATTTAAAGTCTAAAGAAGTTAAGCTCTCCCATTATGCTCATCTCAAATTACCTACTCATACACTTGGAAAAATCTTTACACATAATCTAATTAGTGACTCATGTTTGAGTAGTTCATTGGTGTACTTTGTTTGATTGATAAAGATACCTTTCTTCATTTGCTTAATTTAAAGTCTGAAGAAGTTAAGCTCTCCCATCATGCTCATCTCAAATTACCTACTTATACACTTGGAAAATTCTTTACACATAATCTAATTAATGAATCTTAAAAAATGCCATCGACATAAATTTGAACAAATAAAATATCATACTTATGCATTTTAATATAAATTGTAATGTTAACTTTTCTTTTAAATAAATCATTTTAAAAGAGAAATGCATTTAACCTATCATACCAAGCTTTAAGAGTTTGTTTCAATCCATATAAAGCTTTAGAAAGTTTGTAAACATAGTTAAGTGCATCATGATTTTTAAAACTAAGAGGTTGATTAATGGAAAATTATTTTTGAATAAAAACATTTGAAAAAACTTTTAATATCTATTTGAAATAATTTGAAGCTCATGTAAGATAAAAATGTAAGTAAAAGCCTAATAAATTTCACCATAGTTACTAGTGCAAAATTTTCCTCAAAGTTTTAACCCTCTTTTTTGTTGCCCTTTTGCCATAAATCTAGCTTTATTTCTCATAATTATAGTTGATTCATCTAACTTGTTTTCAAAAATCCACTTGGTACCTATGATTTGTTGATTATTAAGTCTAAATACTAAATTCCACATCTTACTCCTCTCAAACTAGTTCAACTCCTTATTTATAGAAAGAACCCAAGTTTCATCACTAAAAGCTAATTCTATATTCTCAAGTTTAATTTGAGAAATGAAACTAAGATGAGATAAGTCTCTAAGATGAGGTCTAGTGACTACCCTTGTTAAAAATCACCTAAATTTTGATCTAGAGGATAGTTTTTCTTTAATTTCTAACCTCTTTATAGCTCCTCATTGTACTTGTCTCCCTCACTTAGTTCGACAATGTATTCATTTAAGGTGTGTTGGTGATCACTCTTGTTTTCTTTAATGGTTCATTTCTCAAGTTCTTTGGATATGCCTACATCATCATCTTTAAGATCTTTCTTGGGTATAAGAGGGTTAGATTCATTAAATTCCATATGCATAGACTATTTAATAAAAAGGCTTATCGTATTAAACACCCTATATGTTTTTCTAGCTAAGAAATAGCTAAGAAAGATTCTTTCATCCATTTTAGAATTAAACTTCCCTAAGTTATCTTTAGTTTTCACAATGTTACGCTTACACCAAAAAAATTCAATTAACCAATTTTTGGCTTCTTCCCATTCTAAAGATCTTAAAGAGTTTCATTTAAACTTTATCTTATCTAAACTTTGTTTGAAATGGGATATACAGTAGCCATGGTCTTAGCCTAAAAATACTTAAGGAGATCATAATCATTATCACAATCCTAACAATTTCTTACAATATTTAATTTTTTTTTAGACAACTCATTTTGTTGAGCATTCTTAAAGTGGAAAAGTAGTTAAAGATATCATTATCTTCACAATAGGTTTCCTTTTAGTTTTTTGAACTCCCTACTGTGGTTAGTCGTAATAAAAGTAATAAAGAGCTCTTCTTCATATTGAACTCTTTTTACAAATTTGACAAATTCCTTAAAACATTCATCTGTGTTAGCTAAGAATATTACCCAAGTAAATATACTAAAATCACCAATTATGACAAAAACATAAAATTTACCACCTAGATTAGCAACTCTAGTTAGTCCAAACAAATACACACGAAGTAATTGTAAAAGTCTAATAGAAGTTACTGACTTTTTACTCTTAAGTAAGCTCTTAGTTTGTTTTCCCATTTATCAAGCTCTATAAATCTTTCCTTTCTCAGATTCGACCTTTATAAGCCTATTGACAATTTACTTTGAGTTAGGTTGGAAACATAGTCTATACTTGCATGTCTAAGTCTCCTATGCCAAATTTATGCATCTTTATTAATAAATATTAGGCACTTCATATTTTGGTTAAAGAAATCATCAAGATTAATTCTAGTTACCAAGCATGATTTTTACTCAAAATATACTTTGTAGCCTTTGTCATATAATTGGTTATCACTTAACAAGTTATGCTTTAGTCCATCAACTAAAAGTAAATTATCAATAATAATGCAATCTTTTTTACTAACTTTATCAATATGGATTTCTTACCCTAGGCATTATCAATGTGATTAATCCTCTATCTTTGTCTTTTAAATAAGAAAATTGGGATGCATCACTAGTCATATATCTTGACCATCCGCTACTTATATACAATTTATCCTTTTTTTTAGATATCTATAAAACAAAATAATTAATGTGTTTCAGGTATCCAAATAATCTTAAATCTTTGATTGCTAGTCTCTTCTTTTCAACCCACTTCCATAAGGGTTTACTCATTAACCTTGTTTTATGAAACAAAAATTTTCAATTTTCCCATATTTACCACAAAATTAATGCCCCATGTTATATATGTAATGTGGATTAGTGGTGTGATGATGAACCTTATGACTTTGGTCCATGAATGCATTCATTGTTCTTATATATATATATATAACTGATAGGGATTTTACTATGGATAAATTAATTAAAATTTCTTTTTTGGATAGCATAAGCGTATGTATTGGTTGAGTTGTCAAAGCCCACAAAATCAATCTGATTCTCTAAATTTTTGTAGTAGTTATGGAACTAGGTCGAATCCCTAGAGAACTAAATACTAGCTTCTTAACTTCAAGTAATAAAAGTAAATGGGGGGGGGGGGGGTTGATTAAATAACTAACTAACTAAAATATACTAAAATAAATTAAATCAATTGAATTTAAATATGAGAAAGTTAAAATTACCAAACTTCTATTCAAAGGAAAGATCTCATCTAATTGTAACATTGATCATTGGTCTAAAAAGAATATTTTCACGATTCAATAATTTAGTATGAAACATATTAAGATAGTCATAATAATTCTCAAATTTTCCTAAATTAATTCGTTCAAACCCAGCATCCAAGCCAAACTTATCATCTATTGACTGGGTGTGATAGCATTTTATATCAAATAAATGATAGCGATAAGCTCCGTGAAAAAGACTAAACCTTAAACTAAATAATCGAGATAACTGCAACTATTCAATTTAGTTTTCTTATTTATCATAAATTAAATATGAAAATTCATAAATAACCTATATGCTACTTGTACCAATCTTTTATGACAATTAAGGATCACTAAATTCCTAGATAGTGATAGAATAATCAATATTAAATTAAATTGTCAGATTAATCGAACATCAATCATTCATAAAATATGAGAATTGAAAACAAGAAATACTTGAATTAAAACGTGAATAAAAGTTTGAAACACAAAACTCACGAGGTTACAATTTTGAAACACAAAACTCACAAGGTTACAATTAGAGTATTGAATCCCCTTGAATCAGAACAATTAGGTTTAGCCACATATGGCTTTTGATCCAATAACAAAAGTATAAGGACTAAGAATTATGAAAAACATAAGAATAGAGAACCTCTTTCTGTTATGAAGAATGTCTCTTTTATAGATTTTTCTAATCTAATCCTAATATAATTCTAACTTGTAAAGATGTCTATCTAAAATGAATTCAAATTCCTACATGATAAGGATAAGGTGAAGTCATCCAGTCAAACTCTAACCCTTCAAGTGATTAATTTTATCCATTATAACAATCTTTCCACTTCATCCAAAATTTTGTAATTATTGCTAATATTGTCCCAATTTGATGTAATCTCTACTCTTCATCTCTTAAAACAAAATAAACATTAATTTTAACATTTAAGTATAAAATAAATTCAAAACAAAGGAGATAATATTAAATAATACATCAAGATGAGATCTTATTAAATTCCCCCACACTAGACTCATGATTGTCCTCAAGCATACATCAATTCAGTTCATTAATCATCTTCATAACAACCTCTCATCTCCTTTCATGTTATCCATAAATTTTCAAAAGGTAATTCACATTTAAGGTTTAAGATAAAATAGCGATCGAGAAAATAAGCACTCATAGGACATATTGTTAAAACATAACATCTCATTAATTCCATCAAATCAAATAAACAAGACTTGACACCCTGTCAAGGATTTCACTCTATACATTCAAAGTGTTTAGGGTTTATTAAGCTCTCAAATCAAAACGTAGCAAGTTATTTCCATAAGCTTGCTCAAGAGTCATATCTCAATCACTAAACAAAAAAACCTAATGTATATATCAAAAAGGACTTAATGAGGGTTATATCGTGGCTAAGGTAAGGTATATAAAAAAGGAACTTTTTAGATAAATAAATTGAAGAGAATCATACAAACTTATCTATACAAGTTTAAACTTAAATCAAAATTCATTTGATTCAATTGACATCTCCTTCAATCACTTTGTCTTTTTTTTTCTTTTTTTCTTCTTCTTTTTTCTTTTTTTCTAAAACAAAAATATCAAAGAGGATACTTTATTTTTTAATACTTCTCCTCTATTGTATAAAAAATCAAAACAATACAACTTGAATCATATAATTAACTTTTCATGGAAATAGTCGAAATCCTATGCAAATAAGCTCAATATAATTCCTTCAATTTAGGGTTCAAAATCAATAAGGTTATCAACAACAAAAAGGGTAAATTTGGCTTGCAACAAGATTATTATGCAAGAAAGAAAGGTTAAGGCTCAAATTGGTTTTATAAGGTGAGGTAGGTTTGTTTAGGTCAAAAATGGTTATCCTAAATGCCCTAATCATCTTTATATGCAAGTTCATAAAAAATGTGGTCTCAGTACATATTCAAAGCAAGTTCTAGCATAAACAAGCTATGTTTGATAACACAAGAAAAAGATATATGAGCATATATGTGATGAATGCCCTTAGGCTCAAAGCTCACGTAGATGTCAAAAATTGCATCAAGTCTTGCACATTTTTCATTCAACAAAATCAATGAGATGCTTGAAATAATTTAATGAAAATGCTAATCATGCTTGTCTCTCTTATGCATTAGATCTTAAACCAAAAATGTGTCCTAACTTAAGAATTATTAATGAACAACAATCAGAAAATTATGAAGCTATCATAAGGAGTAATTAATATATGAATCAACATATCATGAGTAAAAACAAAATCACAAAGTTCCTCACAATGAAGACACTCACTCCCCCACACATTGTCCCTAATGTATTCATAAGATACTCATAACTTAATAAAGATAATCAAAGAAAATAAAGAATATAGGACTCCCCTAAATTGTGAGCATCTAAATGTTATCCAACACGCTTATTTTTGGAACTGATTTTAGAGTTTGCAAGAAATTGATGGTATGAAGTAGCCGTTGGAAAAATAATGCAAGATCAAATATTAGTGTAGCGGAAATAATATAAATTTTTTTCATAGAATCAACTTTAACAAAATTTAATAAGAAACACAAACAAGAAATTGACAAAAACTACTAACCTATTGTGATTTCGTATTACAATTTTTCTATTTCTTTGAATCTGTCAATCCACAAGTTATTCAATCGTCCGACCTCTAACTGTATCCGCAAATCTATTTAAAGAAAAACTTAAGTCCAATTTGAGAGGAAAATTTGTAAGAAGTGATAGCAATCATTTTTCTAATTTTTCCTTTTATATGAAAAATGTTATTTTTCATGTCCTAGGATTCTATTAAAATTACAACTAAAGTCAAACTTTAATTATAATTATAAATGAATTCTAATAAGATCAAATATCACATATTGACTCTTAAAATTTCTAAAACTTCTCAGTTAAGTCCAACTTAATTCAATCTTCTTTTTCTCCTTTATAAACCTTTTTATATGTGACCCATTAGGTTCTTAACATAACGGTCGTGATTATAAAATATAATTCTAATTCATATTTAGAATCAAATAAATTAAAAATCGTTTTAGTTTATCTTTAATTCCCAAATTAAACAATTTATAATCATAGATCATGATTGACGTCTAGCAACATGTCATGACCACCCAAATATTAGGAATGTCAAAGCGGTTTGACTTAACATGTCTATGCATGTATAAATTAATCCTTTCATCATCTAATGTTCCAATTGGAATTAGAGTATGAGATTCATGTCTACACTAAATAATCGAATCATATTCGTTCTTGTTAATTAGTAAATGATTTATAATTAATATTTGAAAAACAACTTTTTGAATTTCAATTTTCTCTGGCTAGAGATTCCTAAAATCATTACTAATCAAGAACAACATAATATTCTCCCTAATTACTTTAGGATAACAAATTCTTTGTTGATTTACTCAACTATCTCTACATAGTTCATACTATATCCAATAACTACCATATTGAACTATTCCAAGAATAGAACATAAGTAGCATCAAAATATAGTAATTCCTACATGAGATAACTTTGGTAATCTCAAGTCTAAGGATTAATATAACTTTGGTAATCTCAAGTCTAAGGATTAATTATACAACCATCATAATGAGATAATCCACAGACACACAAGTAATGTTTCATTCGGGATTATCATAATTGGTTCAGTTCAGTGATCTTATTCTCTAATAAGCACCAACATGTTTGTTTAAGTATCTCCTCACTTTCATCTATGATATTGATTATTTTCTTCATAAAAAAGAAACAAATATATGCTAGTCTAACCATTTTATCAATACCCTGTCTTGATGAAACTATGACTAGGAACATTTTAGGAATACTACAAAATACAATTTGAATCCTATAATTATAATCACATTATAATATCTAATTGCATAATAATTATTCCATGGA
This sequence comes from Erythroxylum reticulatum, assembly GCA_025504915.1. Taxonomy (NCBI): domain Eukaryota; kingdom Viridiplantae; phylum Streptophyta; class Magnoliopsida; order Malpighiales; family Erythroxylaceae; genus Erythroxylum; species Erythroxylum reticulatum. The sequence continues at coordinate 41,167,880 of JANSVA010000005.1, forward strand.
TTTTATCTTTATGATTAATAATTAAATAATTAAAAATACACAAAAATAAAGAATGCCTTTTATTGAATAAAACAAAATTTATGCAAATAAACATATAACCAAAATTGGTTGTAAGGGCATAAACCAACAATCTCCCACTTGCACTAAAGTCAAATGTCAATGTATTGAATACCATAGCCATCCATATATCTATCATGTCTCTTTTGAGATAATGACTTAGTGAGAGGATCTGTTAGATTTTCTTTAGTGGAAACTTGCTCTATTTGAATGTCCTTTCGTTTCACTATCTCTCGGATCAGATGAAACTTCTTGAGTACATGCTTAGATCGCTGATAAGACCTTGGCTCCTTCGCTTGTGCTATAGCACCATTATTGTTGCAGTACACTACTATCATATCAACAATGCTAGGAACCATTTCAAGTTCGGTAATGAACTTCTTAATCAAAACTGCTTCCTTCGTTGCCTCATAAACTGCAATATACTCAACTTCAGTTGTTGAATCTGCGATGGTTAGTTGTTTGGAACTCTTCCAACTAACTACTCGACTACAAAGAGTAAAAATATACCCTGACTGTGATCTACTATCGTCTTAATCATGCTGGAAACTGACGCCTGAATGACTATGAACTCTTAGCTCAGTTCCTCCATAGATCAGAAAAATATCTTTAGTGTTTCTTAAGTACTTCAAGATGTTTTTCACAGCCGTCTAATGACCCTCACCGGGATTAGCTTGATATCTGCTTGTTATGCTCAAAGCATAAGCAACATCTAGTCTTAGACATAGCATCACATACATGATTGATCCAATAGACAAAGCATATGGAACACCATTCATTCTATCTCTTTCCTCTTGTATCTTAGGACACATGCTCTTGGAAAGAGAAATCCCAGCCGATGTAGGTAAAAATTCCCTCTTGGAATTTTCCATGTTAAACTGTTTTAACAATTTGTTTATGTACAAAGATTGGGACAAACTAAGCAACCTCTTTGATCTATCTCTATAGATCTTTATACCTAGTATATAAGTTGCTTCTCCTATATCCTTTATGGAAAAATTCTTACATAAACATATCTTAATAGACTGGAGCATTGAAAAGTCATTTCTAATGTGTAATATGTCATCCATATAAAGCACTAAGAAAACAACTGCACTCCCACTTACCTTCTTGTAAACACAAGGTTTATCCATATTTTTTATAAAACCAAACTCTTTGATTGTTTCATCAAAACTGATGTTTTAACTCCGTGACGCTTACTTCAGTCCATATATGGACCTTTGCAACTTACATACTTGATCAGGAAATTCTTTGGATTCAAAACCCTCAGGTTGTGTCATATACACAT
>JANSVA010000005.1:41209024-41225790 GCA_025504915.1 Erythroxylum reticulatum
ATTCATTAATTAAAATATTGTAATTAAAATATTATTAATTAGTTACAATATAATTAATTAAAATATAATTAATTAATAAAATAAAATATAATTAATTAATTAATTAATTATAATAAAATTTTATTTCTTAGTATTTTTATAAACCAACCACTATCTATGGTAATGGTAATCATTCCTTCCTCTTAACCAACCATCATAATTATAATAATAATATTTATTCTCATTCTTATTACTATTCCCCTGTACGAACCAACCGCTCCTTTTTATCCATTCCATTCATGCTAGCCTCACTAGATTCAAGAACATGAAACTGTCTGACAGCACTTTTTAAGATTGATCATTTCATGACAGTTGCGAAACTATGAATCTGACGACTGTTGAGCCATGTGATGTGCACGTACGAGAGAGATGGAACAGCCCCATTAATGTAATTTCCTTTTGCAAATTTTTCAGCGATTGGTAGCTGGTAAGTTGTAAAACATAAGTATCGTTAAAGAGAAGTAATACTTTATAGGAAAACACACAAATAGGAAGAATGCATTATCCGTTCTGTACACTTTGGACTTTTGACATTTTCCTGAAACTTTTTAGAGAAGATCTATGCGGGCTTCAGATGTCTTGTTCCAAGCAACTTGCACTCCAAAGGTTATGTGTCGTGTAATCATCTTTCGCTTTGAAAGGAACCTGACATGTTGAGTACCAGAGTCATCTGAAAGGTAGTTTCGCATTGGATGTGATTCCTCGAATCCTAAACCTTTTCCAGTACAATCTAAGACAGCAGTGCTGATTTAAAGTCAGATGATTTGATTAAAAAAAAATTACCCGCCACTGTCATCCGGAAAACCAATTTCTTTTATCTCATTAAGAAAGTTGACAGAATGAGAAACACAGTCATACAGGGTCTACAGAATATTTTATCCCAATACACAAAGTTTCATTTCCCGTAGAACTCTATCAAGACTGAGTTTTGGTTTTTACTGCTCTTTATTCCATATAATATCCACATTGACACCATATTTGTTCACAATAGAAACTGTATTGGTATACACCAATATCTAATTCTTATGACACCAATCCATCTATCCATATGCGGAACTTACAAAAAAATATACAATGTCCAACCATATATACTATCAAGATCCCTAAACTGTCTAAGAACTCAATAGTTCTATGCCAGAGTGTAGACCTATACTAAGTTTTTCTTGTTTCTTTACACTACCCATTACACTTTCCCTAATACGAAATTAATGTTGGAACTTGGAACAGTAAGAGATGGTAAAGAAGAGATCATCAAGCTATGCCTATGAAACCTCCTTTTTACTCACTTCTTCATGTACTTTAGCAAATATACCGATCAAGCCACGAAGTCAGGCAACAGCTGTGCAGCAAACCCCTTCCTGTTGTCAATGTTGATACTGTCATAGGCGGTAGAAGAATGCGGTGTAGAAGTATTAATGGTTCCAAACTCGGTTGGCTCAGCAAGTTCTGCTCTTCTTCCCAGTTGAATGCTTTGATTAGGAAGAAAACTTTGGTGCGCGGCAGGTAAGGGAATATTGTCACAGTGAGGAAGGCCAAGAGTAAGAGAGACACCATTGCCTGAGAACCTTGGTGTGAACTGCTCTGCTTGGAACCTTCCGATTTCACCGATTGGGTATTGCCCGAAACCTCCAATGAAGCTGGTCTGACCTCCCATGAATGAGTACCCGTCTCTACCCTGCTTCTCATTTCCAAATTTCAAAGAAACCTGATCGTTGTTTGCCTCATAAGGCTTGATCTCCATGCCAATGGATGGTACAGTAATCGAGGATTGCATCACTTCAATGCCCCTTGGTTTCTTTGGACTTCCTTGTGTAATTCCTTCTAACTCTCCTATGAAGGAAAAACCAGACTGGTTTGGTATGTTTCCTCTCATTGTACATGTAGAAGTTGCAGATACTGAGATTCCAGGAGTGTTAGGGTTTGGTGCATTTTCTAAGGACTTGAGACTCTTGGTTTGGTTTTCATTGCCAGAACACTTCTCTTGTGGAGCTGACCTTGAAGCAGAATCTTCATTCTGTTCACTCTTGCTTGTTTTGTCCTCTGATACATTCTGTTCTTGTTCCTTAATTTCCTCCAAGTACATTTCTTCCACCATTGGCTTCCAAAGCCGAACACGAGCATTGATGAACCAATTAGAAACCTGAAACAGAAAGTTCAAAGAAAATTTGATCATGGGAACTAAGACAAAATAGCTTAAACAAATTTGAAATTGCAGAGTTGGGACATGCCTGATTCCTTGTAAGCCCTGTCTGTTTTGCTAACATGTGTTTGTCTGAATCCTTGGGATATCTGAAATACAAGTTCAACAAGTTGTTAAGTTTGGAGGAAAACAAACTAAACATCAGTGTTTTTGAAGTGATTAAATAGGACCAGAAACACAGAACTTCCAAATGAAAAACTGAAGAAACCAAATGGAACTGTGAGAAATTTTCAGTGAGCTTACGGATGCAGAAAGTGCTCAAAAAGCCAAGCGCGAAGAACAGAAATTGATCTTTCAGGCAATCCTCTTTGGGGTCTCCAAGCATTGTGCTGGATCATTCCCAACTGTTGAAGCGCTCGCTGTTGCCGAAGCTGATGATCAACATACTTGAGCCTTGAACCCTCGATCTTCCCTCCTAGGCAGTCTTCCTCGCCCAAGCTCTTATTTGCAGCTTTAATTTGACCTGTTATCGCATCTTTCAAGCACCGAAACTGCTTCGAGATTGTTTGAAGTGCCAAACCTGTGTAAGTCTTTGCCGAACCAATTCCTGCCAATTGCTCGAAAGAAGATATCACTACCTGCATTTGGAGATGGTACTGCCTGTACCTTTGCTCCACCTTCATATAACAGAACAATTGAAGTAAGGAGGAGTTATTTCAATTTATGATTGTAAATTGTAATACAGGTTAATGGGTTCGATTTAACCTCTGCGACTCCCCAGGTTCCTTATACGTTGGAAACTCGAGAAATTCAAGTTCTTTATTTATTGCTAATGTCTACTTGGACATTCTTATAAAATGAGTTCGGAGATCGGACTCGCAGGAAAAGATATAGTTGTCTATCGAAAACCAGCTTCCAGAGAGGTGGGACTTAGAAATTCAAAAGTTTTTAAGACGTTAACAGACTGAAAACACCACCTGACACAAATTTGGAATCAATTTCCTTTAATGGAACTCTGCTATTGAAAGAGACCCAAATCAATTTCCTTGTACTCTCTCAACAAATAAAACCTTAAAGCACTTGTAAGACCATTCATCGAAACTTCATCATTTTCCGCTAACCAGACTACATCTTATACCCAAAAAAAAAAAAGAAAAAAGCCATAAAAACCCATCGACAAGAACGCACAAAATGAATATATGACCTACCTCGTCAAGTATGCCCATAAGCTTTGCCTTTTTCATCTGAATTTCCTGTCTCTCTGCAGTACTAAGCTCCGCTCCACGCTTCCCATTTGCTTCTAAACTGCCAGACCCTTCGCCGGTCGGTGATTCTCCGGCGACGTTATTACCGCTGCTAGTTTTAGTTCTACCATTCTTCTTTGGCAACTCACTTCTGATTCCAGTGTTATTCACGTTAACAACTTCATCAAGAAGCTCCTGAGCAGCCTTCAGGTACTTGGAGCTCGGCAACACACCTTGCATACCCGACATACCATTTGTCACACCCGAACCAGAGGACACCGACCCACCAGAAGCCCTCATATCTTCTCCAGACAAATTTTGAGCCTGCGATCCATAAGCAGGCTGTTGCTGCGAGGAGAGGCTCAAGCAGAGACCTTGCTGGGCGCGTGGAGCTTCACGCGCGGTTGAGGCAGGATCAATTTGATTGTAAAAATTGTAATGAACCCGAGGGATGAGTCCATGCAAAGTTGAAGAATTATTGTGGGAGCTAGGGTCTAAGGGAATTCCGACGAATTGTTGGGTGTTGGGAGGAGCGTCAGAGAGATGTGGAGGCTGAGAAAGATTGGCGGGGGCGACGGCGGAGTTGAGAAACACTAGGTTGCTGGTCGGAGGAGCAGTAGGAGAACGGCTGTCGGAGTATTGGACATAAGTAGGGTTCATGAGTACGAGGGTTTGGAGTCCCTCAGCTGACGCTGCAGCAGCAGCTTGAATTTCGGGATTCCCATGAAAGAACGTCGCCATCTGGTTCAATTTGTTCGTGAAAAACTATGATCTTCTCTTCTGAAAAAGAGACAGCGTTATTAGGAGGTCTTTACATCAACATATCATATACTGCTGCTAGCACATAACCTCCAAATACATGCACATACTTATACGTGCACAAGATATAGATACGTACGCATACGCGTAGAAGATACCTTAAGAGTTTTGGGTGCTTTGCAGATCAGCCCATCAAGGAGACTTGGGAATTGATGAGTGCTTCAGACAGTGATTAAGCTAGTCGGTATAAGATGCTTTTCTGCTCAGCCGTCGCTTGGAACTGAAGAAACACGAAAAAGTTTAGTGAATATACCAAGATTTGAGCGAAGATTAAAGAGTTTCCCATACTAACTGAAAACATTTGGAGCACATATGTAATTATATTGATGTTAAGCACTTCCACTTCTAGAGCTTCTATATGTTCCATCTAGAAGAAGAAGTGATAGAAGAGAAGGGAAAGTACAAGGATATATGCTGTTTATATGGAGAATCAAAGAAAATAGAAATGGAAGAGAGAAGGAGAGAGAGAGAATGGTACAAAGATTGATAGGGAAAGAGAAAGACAAGGTGTTGATTATAGTAAGAGTTTTATATCATTGGAACCTGTTGTGATGGAAATCTTCGCGTGCACGTGCTTCATGATCATCTCCGCTGCAACGGAGAAGAAAGAATTTTCATTTACAATGACCTAAAGTCCTTGAATTGATCAGAGAGATAAAGAGAAAGGGAAAGGAGGGAGTTGTATATATACTGTCATGACTGATATAATTTGACAATGAAAGTAGTACATCAGAAACACAAAAACACCGCACCCACCATGTCTGTGATTATCTGTGTATATGGTATCTATGTATCTAAATATCCTATAATATTTTTCAGTCTCAGCACTTTGTCAGACTCAAATCTCTGCAACACCCCCACTGAAAAGGAGAACAGATAAGAAATGAAAAGAAAGATGGGGTTAAATTAAAAAGGTCTTTATTCACTAGTTATCCATTATTGCATGAAGCTATTTTTCTTTGCATAAAAGGATTGAAGATATATTTGGAGGAATTTCTATGACTAAGCAAAATTGGTAGTCGAGAAATTTTACACAGAGATCAAATTCTCTATATAAGAAACATAATTATATGACAAGTAGTGTTTCTGCTCCGGTTAGGAGTGGAGGTGTGCAAATAATAAACTATATGAAGGGTTGTTATCCACACACCACAGTCATCCTTCCTCCCTCTCTCTTTTATGGCCTTTGAGTGAGGTAGTGCCTGCGAAGAGATGAAAACAATGGAGCTTCTTCGATTTGACCCCAACGCTTTGAGAGAGAAGGAGATATGAAGAAAGCTGTATGCGTATGCCAGTATATCTTCAATAAAAACAAGGACTGCGCTAAAAATTAAAGAAGAGAAAAGTATAGCGATTTCAAGGTGTGTGAGAAGATAAAAACAGACGAAGAACGAGGAAACGTCTCCTTCCAAATCCCAAAAGATTAAATTGATTATTAATAAAAGAAAAAAAGAAAGAAAGAAAGATGATGACGACGACGATGATGATGAAAACTGTGTGGGGTTGAAATTGAGGGGTTCCTTTGTTGTTCGATTCAATAATAAATATCTCTTTGTCTTTTTCGTACTCCTGTGTGTATTTCCACTTCTTTTCTTCCATTTTAATTTCTGTTTTTCTTTTCTTTTTTATGTGGTTGGATGCAAGAGGTTGAGGATAAAGCAATTAAATTGCCAAGGCACACAGAGCCAACCACTACAATAAACCTACTTTAATGCTCAAAAAGTTTACATCTAATTATATGCCAAAAGAGATTAATATTTATAGAAATATAACTCCATTCCGCAGGTCTATACACATATAACATCAAATCATATACTCTTATACGGTATGACTCCTTAGGAAAGATCGGTTATCCTCTGCTTTAATTCTCAACTACATCTAGATTGAATTTAAGAGCAACTTGAAAAATTTTTGCCAACATATATGTATATAAACTGGGTGCACAGATACTAAAATTGTCAAATCTGATGCATATCATTCATGTCTAATTTGCAAAATTCAACAGTGGGTCCAAGTCCTGATCAAATGCATTCCAAAATAAAAGGGCCCTACCTTTAATTTTTCCTATTTTTTGTTATTACATGGATATTTATTTTGGTGTTGAAGAATCAATACCTACCATGCACCAGCAAATGATAAAAGCTAGTTTGTATCTAGCTCAATTTGTTTGCAGTGACTGGTATTTCCTCTCCACCACTTTGTGTCTTTTCCTATTATTCTTTTCTACTTTTTAAAGCACCTCTTCAAAACTCCATAGCACCCTAACTTCATGTGGAGAAGGAAAACCAAAAAGGGTTACTAGAAAAATTAGAAAATCATTTTAAAAGGCAACAATAAAGACCCAGAAGAAGGTCTTGGAAGCTATATAAGACCACTGTCTGAAATCTTCCATCGCCATCAGAGACTATGACTGTAAAAGCTTCGATGGGAATGTGACTGGTATTTAAACCAGGTCACACTCGCTAATGGAAATCTGGTAAACAAATGGGTGGTAGCAAGTGCATAATTTAACATTTATAAGGATCCTATCCCTGATCATGATTTTTTAATTATATTTTATTAAAATTTATCTAAGTATTTACATGAACTCTACCTAAATATATAAATAAGATTTAATATAATAATATTAAAAATTAATAACTGAAAAACAGAACACTTATCATATTTACTTAGCAGTGTGCATCACCTTTAGCCATGTCACGTACTAATTTTTCCAAGTCATTCAGTCAATTCATGCTTTCCCAAGCTTCTTTAACCAAAACCTGCTAAGAGCTTGGAAATCTTTTTCCTGTCAGGCAGACACTTCACTAATTTCACCACTGCGGAAAGCTGCCACAAAAAGTGCGCTTATCTCACGTATCTGAAGTACCCATCAAGTCTTGAATAACCTCAGAAACTATGGATTGGGTAATGTCTTTTGTGATAGGTATCAGTCTGTCCAATCCTTGTTGAGAGTAGCACAAAAGCTGACTTTCTCAGTCATGTTGTGTACACTGCATAGATTCTACGACTAGCAAAGGTGACATTTATGCTTTGCAAGAGTAATATGCGCCATGTACAATCAAGAAACTGATGCGGTACTCGTGGAATTGAATGTCTTTCCCCTAATTTCTATGCTATAATTGTCCATGAAGTTTCATCAACGCCAGGATTTAGGTTTGCACAAATTACACTTTCTTAAGAACATTTTCACATGTGATCATTTAACTATTGTTTTCCCCAATGCATCCTCCCCTCACTCCCCTCAATTTTTCCTCATCTTTCTAAACAATAGGATTAGTGAGAACTAATAATTTAATTAGCTACTAAATTGTGTGTTAGAAGGTGAAACCATCAAATCTACCACATGAATTGTCCATGTCAAGAAACATACGCATATATTAATGCAAAGCAGACGCTACTCATACATCTAAAAGTCAAATCCCTCTTTTGTATCTAGCGACGGAGCATATTTTTCTAGTATTATTCCTCTTAATTGATGATCGGGTTAGAAAATATGGAGAGGAACTTTCCATAATGGGATCTAGTTAGATAGCAAAGTTCTTGACCCTTATTATGTACGATGGTGACTTTTGATATCTTTCATAAAATCGATTCAAATAACAACTTTGAAGGGTGTTCACTTTAATATGATATGGCTGTTATTGTTAATTCATTGTTTTCTTAGTCCATGTCGCTGTTTTGGCAATAATCTCAAATCTAAATCTTCATCAACATTACATTTGTTTAAAACCCTAGTACATGCTCGTACTCATATGTTCCCTAAGTGGTTAATCAGTCGATTACATAACATTTGCTTAGTGGAACACACCTCATCATTTCCAGGCAAAGCTCTTCCATTGCATTTCATCCCACTAGATCGAATATTGTATAAATCCTTCTCTCTTGGAAGAGTATTTGGAAAAAGGTAAATATATTTGAAGCTAATAAGTGGTGATGGTCTTTTAATGTGACTAGCCTCATAGTATTTATTTTTCTTGTGTCAGTTTTAAGGAAACCCAAATTTGTTTAGAAGAGAAAATGACCACTACTAATTAAAGAAGAAAACACTTGAATGGATACATATTTTGTTACTACAATACGTAATATTATATTCGCATAAACATATTTTGTGTGAAAAGGTCCTAATTGCATTATCGTCATCATAAACATCATCATCACCTCGTTGATTTCTGTTTAATGATGCATATATCCGAATAATATAAGAGCCATTCCTTCATATGACACAGTCGCTGAAGTGAGGACATGTGGACCACTCTTACTAATCTTCACCATTACGTTGCTGACTTGTCTCTTAAATGGGTCGTCACCAAATTGAGAGCAAATAAAGCTAACTAGTGTTATTCTCTGATTTTTTTTCCAACTGCTAAAGTTAATTCAATATAGGGTCAAGAACAGAGAAACATGCTTAGTGGAGAGGCATCCTTTCGGCAAGTTCTCTTTAACACACTCCAATATACTCCTTTCCTTTGTTAAGGCTCTTAACGAAGCGATGCATTGAGAATTTTGATTTATGCTCAGCTCATTTGAATCCTCTATCCTTTCTCACATCGAAAACAATTTTACACAAATGAAACGAATTGTAATAATAATCAAATTTATAGTTTTCAAAAAATGAATAACCAGATTTATTATATTTTCACCGACAACAAAAATTTATCGCTAAATAAAAATTGTCTCCACTCTAGTGCAAGATCAAGATCTAATCAAGGAAATACATCATAGTTATTTCTTAAGAAACATATTAATATCGTTTCTCATATCACTTGTATTCATAATGTTGAATCGTTACCTATTTTTGTTTTATAGTGCGTTAGCGGTCCTAACTTTAGATTGAGCTCTTTTTTTAGAGATCATGTCTTTATTTTTTTCAACTTATTCCTAGTTTTTCTCCTCAATCGATGTGTTCTCCTCAAAGAAAGAGACATCTGTGCTATATAACTTTAATTTGAAGAAAATATTTAAATTCTAACTTTGGGAGATAACGAGAAACATTAGACATTCATAGTATGTGAAATATGATTGAGGTTTTAATTAATAACTTCTTGATAAACACTACAAAAGTAACATTATTGTTCACAATATATGCATGTAATAAATGTGATGTTGAGAGATATACTTATTTTGATATCCCAAATTTTGCCTTATAACGTTTACTCGTATAATATTAATACGTAATTTTCTTATATTACAACATCAACAACATTCACAGATATTTATTGGAAGAAGAACTCATCATTGAACCACCTTCCACCATATCATATTTGTGAGTTGGCACTCTGAAATCACAATTTATTGTAACGAATACACTTTCTCAAAAGCACAAAGTGGGCCCAGAAGACAGCAAAGAAGTGGCATGCACCCAATTACAAGACCCGAAATGTACCAATTATCACAATACTGAAAAAACACGTTATTAAATATTTCCACCAAGCTGATTATTAAGCAATTAATCACCAACACTTACAATATCTTCTAAAATGCCTGTAAAATTCTGGAAAGTGGTATTTTGGATTCATGGCGCTACTCGGTGCCTTGTTTCCAATACTTATGTGCTTTACGAAAGAAATGCGAAAGGTGTTAGGTGGGTATCCTCATCCAAAATCCTATTCTACCTTTTTCTTGACATTATTTTTTTATTTTCCACAAAACTAACAATGTCGAGAATTTTGTCATAATCAAACTTTAACTATTAGATCCGACTTGTTGCAAAACTCTCTTATTATTAAACAACATTCAAAAGAGATTCCATTAGTAAGGTTAATATTAATCCCACTCAATGCTTGTTGGCCACCAACAATATAGAAGTAGCTTTCACTTTGGGGATGGACACCACCAACATTTAAAAGAGATCTTCGTTTTTTTAGTCCTTTTTGTTGTCTTATTCATTAAGGCATTATTCCAATGAACTTCTAAATTAACTATTGATTAGTTCTGATTATAGAATTAATACTAAAATAAAAAACTCCTACGACCACTTAGTCAAGCTCTTTGTAATACGAATGGACCCATGTGTGGGATTTAGCAGCTACAAAATGGAAGAAGCGGCTGCTTAGCTCTCTACCAATCTACTTGTGTGATTATCTTGTTTGTCTTATTTTCGATTAACATATGAATTTGAAAGAACGGTAGGTAGGGTATAGTAATTTCGCAAAAATCTTTAATTTACTGCAGTCATTTCTAGCTCAAAAATAAAAAATTAAACGCACAAATATAAATTAACACTGAAATTTGGTAACACAATTCGTCACGCCTTGTCTACATTTGCGGAGCCCTCATCTAACTTAATTCTTTTACTAACGATAATAGTTTTATATAAGACTTTACTAGGCCGACACTACTCAACTCTTGACACTATCTCTCGTCCTCACAATTGCTGAAAGAATTTTACACCCAATAACACGACTGACTCATGTTAATCTCAATAGAGAATTTTTCTGAATAATCTTTTAATGAAAAAATACTTAACAAATAACTTAAGTGGTTAAACAAAAATTCAATAAAAATAATAACACTTGAGAAAGAATAGAAAAACAACTCCCTTAGATATGCCGCTTCATCAACGAAAGAATGAGAAATTTCCCATCAAAAGATCTGCTATGAGACTTCAATATCGTCACTAAAAATCCCATACACAATAGTCACAAAACGTCTCAAATCACCGAAACATTATACACGAAGGGCTGCAAAAATACCAAGGTTGCTGGAAGTTTGTCGCATAAAAATCACTATCATCGACACACCAAATCCCTTACCATGCATAGAAAACACAACCCCTTTATCAAGAGAAATCACAACTGCAAAAACACCCAATCAACGACAACACACCAAAGAAAACAAGCACAAAATCATTCAGCCCAGGTGATGTGATCCACATAAAAGTTTGTAACAAATGGAGTTTAGTCTTCATACAATCAGCTTGTAAGACATATAAAGATATTGCATTCAAAATCCCAGCTATAAAAATTCCAAAATCCATCCTCAATTAACGTTGACGAATAGATAAATACACAGTACTTGCCAAGATAAAATTATAGCTGCACACTAAACCCATACACAACCTAAAGTGCGTGAGATTCCAATTGAAAAACCATATGCACAAAGTTGCCCAATCAATGACAAAGACACCAAGTAGAAAATGTAGCAACCACTCAAGACAACCTTCTTCAACCAATAACGCACTAAGGAAGGTGCAGCACACACATACACAACATGGGTTATGCGCTTATCTAAATTAAGAAAAACAGTTGCATTACACACAACGTCACCCCCAAAAATATTCGCACTACCAAAACATGGGAGATCACATCGCAGTAGGCATAACCAGTCAAATCTCAACATGATTCACTTAGGACTCTTCATAAGATATAGTTCTATCTTAATACAATCTCTTATAAAAAATTATCCAAGATAGCTTTTAAATTTCACCCTTCAAGATAATTATAATCAACCAATGAAATCCAAGATAACAAATTTTATTCTATCTCACTTTGATTTGAATTTTAAACTAATCAACATTATCTTAGATGTCCAATTATCGAAAAATATCAAGACCAAATAACAAGATATGTACCATATATCTTAACAATCTTTCCCTTTTTTGTATTGTTTGTCACAAATATGAAACTTCCCCTAAATAAAATAACTGGACATATAATTCACATGAGAAAAGAATTCCCCTTAATCCAACATGAGTTCCCAAAGAAACAATAGTGACCAATTATCCAATCATCCAAATTTCTCATCATTGAGATAAAAAGATGCCAAAAAGTAAGATTAATAGTCATGGAGATACCTTAAAATCTCCCCTTGAATTAAACAGTCATCAAAATAATCTAATGTCTCTCACTTGGGACAAAACAATGTCAAAATGAAGAATGTCTTAAATGCGATCAATCTCAACAAATGAAAAGACATAAAAATCAGTAGTAGGTGCAGCAGAAGAATCATAAGCATGTAGTGTAATAGCAAAAAGGCATAAATAAACACTCAGAAGGTCTAAAAGATAACTCCTTCAAACCTCCTTTTTTTAATAAATAACATCAAATTATACTTCAAAAATATAAGCACACAGTTCTTGTGCCCCTCGAAGAAATTCAAACCTAGGCTTATTCCTTGTCATATTATCTTAGTCATCAACTGTCAGGTTGATTTCTTTATCTGAAGCAATTGACTTACCTTTAGTCTAAATAATTTCTTCAAAAGTAGTAACTAACTATGAATTTGGACAATTTCTTATTCTTCCTTTACTACATCTTTGTACTTGTACACCCAAGAGTGCTTCAGTAATATGGGTTGCTACTGGAAATTTAATGGAGAGTGTCTAGTATTTCGGTTTTGACCCCTTCGAAACATCATTTGTAATAACTTGTAACATTTTAGTTTTGTGTGCCTGATTATTCCACAAAAGTGAGGTATGAACCTCCGATTTTTCTTTGAGATTTCTCCTTGGATAGATCTGGTGGCACCAATTTTCTCATTATTCAACTGGGAATATTCATCTCTATAGCCAATGCCTTGAAGGTCTCCTTTATTCTTATCAATTTCTAAAAACTTTTCTAGCTTTTCAGTACCTCCATTTAGCATTCTTATTCCCTTTTCCGTACTGAACACCTTAAACTTTGTTTCATTAACCTCATCTATTATAGATAGCAAATTCTTCTCAAGGTCTTGAATGATGTTCTTCATGGTAGAGTTTTCCTCCTTCAACTTCTCATCTTTCTTACATGTTTGGACTCATTTAGCATACATTAATGTATAGGCTACATAAATACCTTCCTTTTTATCATCTAAAGTATTGTAATCATTGTCATAATCTGAGATTGAGCTTTGAGCTGATTTGTCTACATTTTTTCCAAAATTTTCAATTTTGCTCACTTTTTCATCATCGATTACTTTCTTCTTGTTTGCTGTAAAGCAAGTAACTGGACTTTTATTATATAAAGCAACTAACGCAACACTATTCATAGTTTCTTCTTCACTACCATACTTACTTTCGGATTCATTTTGGCTTTAAGTGTTTGTATAGGACTTCTCTTTTCTCTTCTTCAAGGTGTTAGCACATTCCACTTGCACATGTCCAAAGCCTTGACACTCATGAAGTTAAATTTTCTTCACTTTTCTTTCACCCTTTTGAGTTTTCCCTTGTTTAAAATTACTATTTAACGAGCTCCCATCGTTTTGCCTAAAATCGAATCTATCCTTTTTCATTTTCTTCAACCACTTACTGAAATTTCTTGTTAATAACTCCATATCCTCATTCTCATTGGATTTATCTTCGAAGTCATCCACGACTTTACCAATCTCAGCTTGCAATGCAAATCCTTTGTTCTTCTCTCGATTATCCCTCAATAAATTCATCTTAAAGTTGGTAAGAATCTTAGTTACCTTATCCAAAGACAATTTAGTGATATCATGGGCTTCTTCGATTGCTGCAATTTTCGGAATAAATCTTGGGGGTAGTCATCTCAGTATCTTCTTTACCAATTTCATGTTAGAATATTTCTTTCCGAGCTAATACACTTGGTTTGCTATATCGCGTAATCTCTTATGGAAATCTCTAATTGTCTCAGTGTCATCCATCTTCAGTTCTTCAAACCTCACAGTTAACATCTGAAGTTTTGAGGCTATCACAGATTTTGATCCTTCATGTATATTCTACAAAATGTCTCACGCTTCTTTCGCCGATTCATAAGCTGATATTATAACAAAACGACCTTCATCAACTGCACTGAAGATGACGTGCAAGGCTTGAGAATTTTCAAGTGCTCTCTCTTCTTCAGCCCTTGTCCACTCAGATGCATCTTTAAGCACCACTTTTTCCTTTTCATTAGTCGTCATCGGATGTATTCAGTCATTTAAAATCAAGTTCCATGTTGTTGTTCCTTGTGCCTGAATGAATACTCTCATTCATGATTTTCACATAGGATAATTTGAATCATCCAATAATAGTGGTTTGAAATTGATGCCCCTTTTCTTATAGTCATAATTGTGAAACACAAATCTGCACCAATTTGATTTGCCAAGTTTTAATTCGGTGATCTTGCTCTTATACCAATTGAAAGAACTGTAGGGGTGTAGTAGTTTTGTAAAAATCTTCAATTTATTGCAAGTTTTATATAAGGCTTTACTGAGCCGACACCACTCAACTCTTGACACTATCCCTCGTCCTCACAACTTATGAAAGAATTTCACATGCAATAACACGACCGACTCTTGTTAACCTCAATAGAAAATTTTTCTCAATCTTTTAATGAAAGAACACTTAATAAATAAATCAAGTGGTTAAACAAAAATTCAATATAAATAAAAATAATTGAGAATGAACATAAAAACAACCCCTTAGATATGCCGCTTCATTAACAAAAGAATGAGAAGTTGTCCATCAACAGATCTGCTATGAGGCTTCAATATCGTCACTAAAAATTCTATGCACAACAGCTACAAAACATCTCAAATCAACAAATATTTCTTCACCGAAACGTCATACACGAAGGGCTGCAAAAACACCAATGCTGTTGGAAGTTTTTCGCATGAAAATCACTATCATCGACACATTAGTTAATTAATTATACAGATAGCTAGTATTGCTTGTCGCTAATCTATAATAGTTTAAATTAGTTTAAATTAACCAAACTTATTATTAATTTGTACAATAAAGTGTAAAAACTCCATCAAACTCTAAGATTTGATAAAATTAATGCAATGTAACTAACTAAATTTTTTATGTCAATGATATTTATTTTAAAAAAGCACGTAGTACATATAACATAGAATATAGAAATAGAGTTTAATCAGAAAAGGTATTAGATAGACTTACTAATTTCTTTATGTATATATTTCAATATAGACTTGCATTGAGAGAGTACTTGTTTAAGAGCACAACAATCATAATGTAGACGAGGTCGGAGTGACTGATCAAATCAAAGCTGGCATTTAAATAGTTTTTGTTTTTGGTTTTCATTAAGTTTTTTGTTTTTTATTTTTAAATTTGATAAAAAGAATTTATTATTTAAGTTTTGATTTTTGTTTTAATTTTCTTTGATTTTTATAACTTATAAAAATTATACAAACTGATTTTTATTTTCTATTTTTAGTCTATATCATGATCTGATTTATTTAATTTTAATATTAGTTACTAATAAGAATTATAATTCATTATTATAAATTTATTTTTAAATTTTATAATTATTTTAATTTTAATTTTTAAAAATTATTTTAATAACTAGTCAATTAACGTAATTCAAATTTAAATATATTAAAATGATTAAATTTAAGTGTATATTAGTTATTAATTTATAATAAGTTTATAAATATATTAAAATTTTCTTAATTGTTAGTCAATAAATATTATCTAAGAGATCAATAAAATTATTTAATTACATTTATAAAATTAATTTATTTTTAAATTTTATTTAATATTTGGTTATTATCTGTAATAAATATATAATTATGTTAATAATAGCGANNNNCAAACCATTCCCAAAAGATCCTTGGAATTAGTCCCTAGCTTTACTGCGGTGAAACATTTTCTTTCACTAATCGGCCTCTGAGAAATTAATATACGTAAGGTGATTCATGTATATATTGTAATATGGACTTGGGACAGTTCTTGTTTTAAGAGTACAACAATCGTAATGTAGATAAAGTATGGCTGAAGTTAATAGTCAAATCAAATTTGGCATTTTAAGGGAATTGTTTATTTTTATTTTTTAAAATTTTTATTTAATTTTTTCGCTTTTATAACTTATAAAGATTATAAAATTTGATTTTTATTATTTAATTATCTGATAATGATTATTAATTATTGCAATTTTATAACTGTTAAAAATAAATAATTTAATCTACTAAATAATGTGATTTGTTTAAAAATAAAAATTAATAAAAATAAAAATAAAACTAAACAGCCTCTAAGAAATTAATACACGTAAGCTAATAATCAAAGTTGGAGACTAACGACCACCAAATTAAATTTAACCCAATTTCCTACCTCAGATCCAACGGTATCAAAAAGGCCACGTCACCCAGCCATTAAAAGAAGCGGAGAGTTAGGCACGCTGAGCTGGTCCCACCGCGTCTGTCTCACGTGCCACCCCACCTGCTCTCCGTGGACCCCAAGACCCAATTCTCACTGTACACGCGTCTAATAAATGACTCTTTTTTTTGTCCAAAAACACTGTTTTTGCTTTTTCTTGAATTTTTTAAATGACGAAGATTCGCCCCTCTCAACCTTTTATCTACACCGTGGCTCCCACCACCCAATCAAAACTTCCACAGTTTGATGGGCCCCACGTGGCCATAAGTCAAGAAAGTAACGAATAAGAGGAGAGTCTGGGTCTCGGGGGCAACTACTGCTTGCCTTCTAACTTTAAATGCCCTATCTTCAAAGCTTGTCGTTGTCGGGCTTTGGACTGATAAGGACACGTGTCTCGTCGTCTTACCGCCTTCTCACCTATTTGTCCCCTACCAAACATGCCAATGATGACTCCCAAATCATTTTCTTTTCCTTTTTTGTGCAAACCGAG
>JANSVA010000005.1:41231235-41254199 GCA_025504915.1 Erythroxylum reticulatum
GATTATCTGATATGGCATAATCAGTATTTGATGCATTTCATAAAATGCATGCTCAAATAAAGGGGTTGTGACTTGAGTAGCTAGTATGAAGCACTTCCACATAGAGCTTTGCTCCGCGATATATGTTCTGCACACAGAGCTCTGCTCTGTAACTTTGTTATGATTGAGCCCTATGGGCCAATATTTGTATAAGTATGTGATAGGCACTTACTCACAACAATAAGAATGAATGTGAGTCTCATGCATATGGTTTTAAAAATATTGTGAATTTCTATTGATGCTTAATAAGTGATTTATGATACGATGCCATGTCAAGTGAGTGTAGTGATCGATCGTAGCTCGCCCTTATCGTAGGATATGTGTCAGAATGACCTCCAGATGTCCCGGTGGGTACCAACGGTAAGCGGACGCTACAATACTTTACATAGAATTTTATATATTGTTAAAGTTAAATAGCAACTAATTGAAGAAAGGAAATAAATAATTTAAAAGATGGTTTTCTTTTGTGTAATAATCATAATAATAAGCTTTTGCACATGGATTACTTTTAAGGAAAATAAAATAATAATCTTTAAATCAAAATGAAGTGAAAATGATAATATTTATTTAATTTAGCCTTTGAGTTGGGTTACATTAAAATTTAAAGCTAATCAAATGTTCATTATCCAAAAAGTTTAAAAACCAAACGATTTTTACGTGGAAAAAAACCATTAATATCTATTTTTTCAACGATTTAGTTGAAAATAAGCAGATTAGTTGCTTTGGACTCGCCTCTAGCTAAGTTTGATTAATCAACAAAATAATGATACATGGGAATTTGAATTACATTCATTTAGATTAAAAACATGTTTTTTGACTCATCACTGCAATCTGTCCAATTTCGCACACTTCATTGCATCCTATTAAACATTATCTATGATTGTGTGAGAGTTTTGAGCAGTGACGTGAATTTTGAAACTAGTCAGTATAGGAAATGAAGGTTAGGACAATAGAGGATGTCAATAGAAGCCACCAAACTTTTTTTTGGTTGTGTGGTTGAAGCTTGAATGGAGTTAGATTAACCAAGCATCAACTTCGACTAAACTAATAAGGTTGTGGGCTATTGCATAATGTTATGATGTAAATGAACCTATCTTTAAGGGTCTCAAAATGCTTTAATGTGTCCCTTTGAAATTAACTTAAACCAAAATAAGTAGCATGTTAAGATTTGCTTTGCAACCTAAAACGTGTCACTTTTAAGAGATTAATTAACAATCGATTGCATTTGCTTGACATTGTATAAATACGATGAGTATGAATAAGAGCAAACATGAGGGAAAGTATTATGTGATTAAGTTGATCAAATGGATACATATACATCTATATAACAGAGATATAACAAGAACTCCTATAAACATGGAAAAATTATCTAGATCAAAACAAACCATGAAATCAGGAACAGCCTTAAGACAAGGTCAAAAGTATCAAAGTACAACATAAGGATATTAACAAACAATTACAAATATCACATGTGCTGATACAACCCCCTCAAGGTAGATGGTGTGGCACAATAACTAGCTTGGTGAGATGACGTTGGAATGAGTCTTTGGGAAGCGGTTTTGTCAGTGTGTCAGCTAGTTGATCGGAACTTAAGAAGTGAATGAGAAGAAGGTGCTAATTTTTAATTTGTTCACGGACAAAGTGGAAGTCGACAGCCACATGTTTCATTTTGCTGTGAAAAACAATAACATAAGTATGTGACACCTAAATTGTCATAGTAAATTGTAGGTTGATGAGTAAGAGAGACACCAAGCGTTAGGAGGAGATTTTAGGCCTAAGTTGTTTCAGCAAGTGCACTTGCAACGGCGTGATACTCTACTTTGGTAGAGGAGTGTGCAATTGTGTTTTGTTTTTTCGAGGACCAACTAATAGGATTGTTTATAAGAAAAAGAAGGTAGCCTATGGTTGAGCGCCTATCAGAGTGATTTACTGCCCAATCGGCGTTAGAGTACATGGATAAATGAAGTTGCATAGTTTGACTAAGACGAAGGACATAATCAGCTGTACCTTTAAGATATCTGAGGAGGCATTTAATAGCTTTCCAATGAGCTTTAGATGGAGCATGCATTAACTGGGATAACTTATTGACAGTGAAGTAGACATTAAGTCTAGTGAAAGACAGATATTGAAGTTTGCCAATGACCTATCGGTATTCAGTAGCATCATGTGAAGGTGTGCCATCATTAAGCTGTAGACTTTGAGTGAATTTCATGGTAGTTAAAAGAACATGACACTCATGCATATTAAGATCGTGGAGAAGTTCTTATATATACTTGGATTGTGAAAGGATGAGCCCTTTTTCATCATAATTAACTTCAATACTAAGAAAATAAGTTAATGGGCCCAAGTTTTTGAGAGAAAATTGTGATACCAAAAAAGAAATAATTTGTTTGATCATTGTTACATTACCACCAGTAAGAATTATTTCATCTACATAAATGAGAAGATACGTGGTACCTTTGGAATGATGGCAGATAAATAGGGAGGGATCTGATTTGGATTTAACAAAACCATGGAAATTAAGTGTGATGTTAACTCATTATACCAAGCGTGAGGAGCTTGTTTAAGGCTGTAGATGGCCTTGCACAGTCGACAAACATGCGTTGGATGTCTGGAATCTTCAAATCCTGGTGGTTGTCTTATAAATACTTCTTCTTCAAGTGTACCTTGGAGAAAGGCGTGTTTAACATCTAATTGATTTATCACCCAATGATTCTGAACAACTAGAGAAAGAATAGTTTTGATGGTTGTTGGCTTCACTACTGGACTAAAGGTAGAGTGATAATCAATGCCAGGCCGTTGAGTAAAACCCTTAGCAATGAGATGGGCTTTACAACGATCAATTGACCTATCTACTTTCCTCTTTATTATGTAAATCCACTTCCAATCAACAATATTTTTGTTAGCTGTAGGAGGGACTAGTTCCCACGTTTGGTTCTTAATTAATGCATCAAATTCATTCTTTATAGTTGTCCTCCATTATGAATGTTTTTGGGCTTGTTTGAATGTGTGAGGAGTTGAGATGGTATGTTGGACCCCGTTTCCGGAGTCCAACTTCGGAGGATCATAAGGCGTGAGCGTAATCTAATAAAATCTCCTTAACTATCATCGGTTCATCTTCATGCTTTGATACCATAAATGTTAGGTCCCTAGGTCCGGTAGGTGGGTTCACTACTGCAAACTTTATGTTTCGTCGCGGTGAACGAACGAGATCTTCTCCACAGACTGTTTGGGAAAAGTTTGCCACGATAAACTTTTGACTTCATCGCGACAAACTTTTGACTTTCCCATATTAGACCTAAGCATCTCTTAGGATAAATATGTCGCAGCGAGAAGCTTGACTTCACTGCAGCAAAGATGAATAATTAACCATAATAATACCTTTTTGGAAGGGTTCGCTGCGACCTACTATGGCTTCGTTGTGGTGAAATCCCTGGAACCATAACTTAGACCCCAACATCAAACAATGCAAAAATACATATATACTTACCACCTTAACATCCTTTAACCTACAACTTCCAATATCCAACAAGTTCATATTCTATATCGATTGAAAATCATGAGCAAACCCCAAAAGATTTATTATAAATAGAAGGAAACTTCTTCCACTCTTAATCTTGTCACTTAGCAAAACTATTCTCTCAACTCCAATATCCAAAATTTCACCCTCCATATCATCAAAAACTCATGAGCAGCCTAATTATATTTCCTCAACATCAAAAGAAGAGTTTCACAAAGCTTTAATGGCATTTCAAGCCAAAATATATCAATGTCTTAAAATCTCAAAATAAAAAAGTTACATGAACTAATAATCCTTAAAATGTGACTAAAGCCTTGTTTTTACAAATTTTAGCTTAAAATATAAAACATGCAGAATTTGGAGTGATGCCTTGACTCTTGATCACTCTTATTCTCTTTACCTAAAGATGGGATGGAATGGGGTGAGCTTAAAGCTCGTGGGTAACAAGTTTATAACAGAGAAGCAAGCAAAACCTTGAAAATATTCATTTGTCATAGAACATTCATATTGAATTTATAAAGCACATGTTTGTCAAATTCTCGTCATGTAATCCAATTCACAAACAACATAATTTATGCATTCATCAACTTGTTCACAAAATCATAAACACATAAGCACATCAAAATGGTTTAGGTAGGTCCATAAACAAAACGTACTATACATTTCTATATAATGGTCCTGTGTAGCCGTAAATAGAACGTACTATCGCAATCCCACATAATGGTCTTGTGTAGCTGTGAACTTATGAGAGTCCGTGAAGGAGCTCCATACCACTAACGGGAAGGCGGGTGAAGCCTTTAGTCAAAGTGTACTTGAATTAACTTAAGGATCACCATAAACCTACATAATCATGCATTTCACATCTTGTAAACATATTGTCCAAATGACACATTTTGAAAACATGATTTTTCTTAACATTTTGCCACAAAGGCATATTTCAGAAACACAATTGATCATAAACATGAAATATTTCACATGCATTTCCATCAACCAATTTCATATACCAATCATATAACAATTTCTTAAGTTATTCAAAAGAAATAATGCAACAATTATGAAGCAATTTGAAATCATTTTATTCTCTTGCTTTAAAAGAAAACATTCATGGCTCAGTAACTCTATTATAAACATAAAACCCACCTTAGAAATCCTTTCTTAAACTTTGCTCAAAGGTGCTTCTCTTCTTGATCCTCTTGCCTTCCTTGATTTCCTTTATTAATGACAAAAATTTCCTTTCATTAGGAATACAATTTGAGGACCCATATATAGCATATTCACCAAGATAAATTCTAACTACTCAAACTCTTCCAAAACTTGAAACCTTCGGATCAATTTTCAATGATCATTCTGATCAGGTAAATAAAGAAATTTGATAACACTTCCTTCTAGAAAAATGTTCCTTATTATCTTAGTTTATAATGACACCAAAATCATTCAATTTGGTTCAAAAATATGAAAGTTATAGCCCAAACATTTTTGGACTTTTCTTATGCTGAAACAGTAATCAGTACTCAACTTCCATCCAAAAATTGAAATTCTTAGAGATAGAATTAAAGCTCAATTTAATTAAACAATTTGTATCCGTACACCTCTAGTTTAATCCAAATCAAAATTCATTCTATTTGGATAATTACAAAACAAGTTATGCCTATAATACCGAAGTATGTTCAAGTTGTGTAAGAAACTTCGCCGCGGTGAAACTAGAAGTTAGTCGCGACGAAACTAGAAGTTGGCCGCGGCGATCTTTCATAGAAGCATACGCAGTGATCCTATTTTGCTAAATTTTCTAGTTTTTATCTTCCAACATTTCACATATAACCCATGTTATACCTAAACCATCTTTTCTACTTAATTTTCAACTTCATTTCAACTCAATATCATTCACAAATACAAAAATAAGATATTTACATCATCTATTCATCAAACACAAAACACCATTTTATGTCATTTAACGTCTAACAATCATCATAAATGCTTCATTTAACCATTCCCAAATTTTGCCTAGATTAGAAAACTCAACTTAGTTTAGAAATCCATAAACATCCATATAGGTTTCTCTTCTTTCTTCCAACACAAACCCATTTCTCTATTTAATCCCTTTGTTTTTTTTAATCCAAATAAGAAGAAAATATGATAGAACTTACCTAGAACAAGTTGATTTGTCTTCTTCTTCTTCTTCTTTCTCTTTTCTCCCACGATCTTCTCTTCTTCTTTCTTCTTTATGTTTTTCTCTCCTCTCTTTTCTTCTCTCCATTTTTTCTTCCTCTTCTTCTAATTCAAGGAACATTTTTATCCTTGGTCTTCCAATTATACCCCTACTTAGTCTTGTTCTCCCAAATTTGCCTTTCCCTTTATGTAATGCCCATTTTGCCCCTTCTTTTAATGCTTATGATCTTTATCCTTAAGTGATCTTCCAAAAATGCCCTTCATCAATACACTCTTACTAATTTAATTTAACTAAACCATATAATAAAATCCTACTAACATTTACATAATAATTAACTCCAAATAAAATGATTTATCTAGCAAGACCACAAAATTTATTTAAATCATGCTTAATAAATAAAAAAATTTGGGGGCCAATATGGTAGGAACGTGTGTAATGTAATCAAAGGGCTTTTTGGGATAGAAAATATTATTTTAGGACGGGTTGTGGGTCGAGCAGATGGTGGAGGCAAGGGTGGATTAGTGTTTGGTGTAAAAGGTTGTAGTTGATTTGGAGTTGGAATGGAAGGAGAAAGCAGAGGGGATGAGGTCTGTAAATTGTAGGACGAAGATAGAAGATTACCTAAACCCATGGAACTCTGTTGATGCGGATTGGAGGAGACGGACTGAGAGTGTTGGCGATTGATGTGGAGTGGCTGCGGTAGATGTTGTGGATTCTGAAATTGAAGATGTTTCTTGAACAATTTCCCATGTGGCAATAGGATAGAAAATTTTAATTTGTGAGAAAATGGTTTGAAAAGGGAAGATTTCTTCAATAAAATTAACATCTCAGGAAACATAAAATTTGTTATTAATTAGGTCAAAACAATAATGAGCATGATAAATTTGGGAGAAGCTTAGATAAATACATGGATTGGACTTCAAGTTTGTGTTTGTATAAGGTTTGAGCCATGGATAACACAAACATCCAAAGGTTTTTTAAGAGTGGTAATTAGGTTGACTACCAAATAATTTTTCAAAGGGAGATTGATAGTTCAAGTGAGGTGTGGGTAGTCTGTTTATTAAATAGGCAGCATGTTGGCAAGCGAAGGACCAAAAATAAGTGGGTAAAGAGGCTTCATGCATTAATATTTTTGTTGTTTCAAGAATATGCCCATGTCGGGGTTCAATTGAGGTAACTCTTTGAGGGGTATTAGGAGGAGATACTAGGTGTTGAATTCCACTTGAATGAAGATATGAGTCAAGGCTTTTGTATTCTCATCCACCAACAGTATAAAGAGATAAAATTTTGGTGTTGAAAATTTTTTCCATTAATGGATGAAATTTGTGAAAAATGTCTTGAACCTCACTCCTTTCTTGAGGTGTGTATAGCCAAATGTATTCAGTGTACTAGTCAATAAAAATGTAGTAGTAGCATTTTTTGTCAATAGAAAGAATTGGTGAAGGGCCCCATAAATCACTAAATAATATTTTAAGTGGACCATCACTAGTTAAGGATAAGTGATTGAAAAGAGAACGATGCATTTTATTCAAACAGCAAGAATTACAAGAAGTAAACTTATTTTTGGTGAAAAATTGGTAAAGAAAATTTATTAAAAATAAATTTAAGAATTTGAGAGTGAGGATGAGCAAGACGATTGTGTGAGGTATGGGCAAACGCTGATGTAGTGATGGTGTTAGCAGTAGGTTAGGGTGCGACCTGAGGTATGAAGGTGGGCCACTCGTAGAGTCCATCTTTATTTTGACCGTACACCAACGGAGTCCAAGTTTTCAAGTCCTTCACATAAAAGGAAAAAGGAAAAAATTTAACATATATGAGATTATCTTGGTTGAGATTAAACACAGATACAAGATTGTGTTTAATTGCTGGTGCACATAAAGTGTTTGATTATGTAAAAACATTATCTGATGCAAGTAATTTGATAGAACCAATATGAGTGATTGGAATAGTTTTACCATCTCCCATTTTAATGCCTTATGAACCATTATAACCATCAAGGTTTTGAGATTCTATGGTAAGATAGTGAGACGCCCCTGTGGCAAGGATCCATCGATTGACTGCAGCTTGGCCACTTGAGATAAAATTGGTTTTGGTTTCCACATGATTGTGGGACTGAGATCGAAAAACATTGGCAATTTGACCAGGTTTGTTGCATAGTTGGCAATGAATAATATTGGTGTCATATTTATTATTTCTAGAACGCTATAGAGCAAGAGAAGCATTTTGTACATAGGTATTCGAATGTTTGTTATTGGTGTTGAATCGACGAGGATTATGACCAATGGTGGCATTGTTGGGTTTTGGCTAGAAGGCAACAATTGCAGTGATTGAAGCGGGTGACTTTTTTGCTTCTTCATAGGAGATGATTGATTCCCTTTCTCGGATGGCAGTAGAGATCTCATGAAAGTCTGGTCTAAGACTGTTGAGAATTTTGATGATTAATTCATCATTAGAGACAAGAGCACCAACAGTAGCAAGTTCAACAGAAAGAGACTTGATTTGATGAAGATAATCAACAATAGGCCTTGATTCTTTGGAAACACGAGCAAGCTGATCGCAAAGATTGAAAATTCTAGTATGAGATTTGTATGCATAGGATGCGTGAAGAGAATCCCATACATGTTTATTAGTGCAGGCTGTAGCAATAATTGGAGCAATTGTTAGGTCTACAGAGGCTATAACAACATTTTGAATCAATTGATCTTGGTGGAACCAGATGCTGTAACTTGGGTTTGTAATTTGCTAATTATCTTGTGTAATGGTGAGGGAAGGTGTAGAAGATGTTCCATCGAGATGCCCGAATAGATTATGTCCATGTATGAGCATGGAGATTTGAGATTTCCATGTGGCAAAGTTGTGAGATCTAGCAAGTTTTATTGGCAACTGAGAGACTGGATTGAATTGAACAACTACAGAGTTGTTATTGGCAGCATCGACATTCATCACATTCACGTTGTTGGTCATTTTATCAATAAGGTTGAATTTTGAGGATCAGACTCGTAAGAGTTTGATTGCAGCTCTGATACCATATAAACAAGACCAAAGATGAGGGAAAGTATTATGTTATTAAGCTAATCAAATGGATATATATACAACTATATAACAGAGATATAACAAGAACTCCTATAAACATGGAAAAATTATCTAGATCAAAACAAACCATGAAATTAAGAATAGCCTAAAGACAAGGTCAAAAGTATGAGTACAACAGAAGGATATTAACAAACAATTACAAAAATCACATGTGCTGATAATGAGAACCATTATCAATAATTTTTAACTCGCTTATAAAAATGAATGGATGGAATTTTCAATAATATTCGTAATTTATCATATGTACCGTTAATAAATGTGTACAAAATGTTAGCTAAAACTAAGAGTAATTGCATACTTATGAAGATTAAAAATGTTATTAGTATTGTGAGATATTATTGCAATTATATCATTAACATTTTTATACAAAATAGATTAGATAATCATTCCTTAGGTTATTGTATTGTCTTTTTCTTTCTAACCACTTTTTACTATATTGATCCTTAAATAAAAATAATACTTGAGGTTGATCATTTTAGTTGTTTTTTTAATGATTATTATAATTAATATTAAATAAATTATTGATATATATATATATATATAATTTAGTCAATCATAATGATTACAAAAACGACTACAATAATAATCATACGATTAAGTATTTTAACAAGTTCTAATTTCAACATTTAACCTAATTAGTTAAGTTTTATTTTATTTAATGACTATTAACTGTAAATGACTATATTCATTCAAACATGATTAAGATATTATATTACACCTCAAAGTTAATTAGATCATTTTTTAATTCTTCCCACTCTCTCGTTAATTCATTCACACAAAAATGGAAGAATTAGAGAATAGAAAACACAAATAATCAGTCAAATACCAATAATATGGCATTTGTCCTCAACTTGTCTTATTCCTTCTTTATGGGAGTAATAGCTACTTTAAAGTATTAGTTTCACAGTGTTTACTTATGCATAAGAAAGAAAGAGCATATTCCAAAATCATACATATATAGCTCCTTAAGTGTAGATAAGCATTAAGAAATAGTATTTTCATCCGTTCAAATCACTTGAAATTCAAAATTTCAACTTTTTTCAAATATCTTAGGTCACCCTTAATCGTGAAATATTGAGTGCTTGTTGAACTTTGTAATCTGGTTGCAAAACACCAAAAAAAAAAAATACAGTACATAGATAAGGTTAAAAATACTAATATTATGAAGTAAAAATATAGAACTAAAGCATATAGTAGACTTTGCTATTCCTTGCAATTTGGCTACTCTTTTTTTTAGTAATTCAGTAAATTTTTATACAAAATATAGAGTTATATACATCATTGGAGATTATTGGAAAGTAGTCTCTTATCTACCTAAAGGAAAATCTACTGAGATGGCCAAGGAAGCTACATCACTTCCATGCCACTTAAACCCCCTTTCCTTACTTTAATAGAACCTTCCTACTAAGAACTTAAAAAACTTGTTCATCTCCCTAGTACATAAAACATAACACAAAATTCACAGTGCCTCTGTACAGACTTATTCTAGAAAAGATGCTGAATAGTATTCTTTACGAACTGAAATGAAGGGATTGTTGATGTCCCTCTAATTACCTAGTTTTCTGTCTTGTGTCTTCTTCTCCTTTCGAAAGAAGATGCTATCTTGCTATGAACACCTTTGTGGAAGCATCATTGCTGTTGCTGTGAATTTCCTGTCAAGTCCATGTTTGCTGAATTAGAGGCATTGACTGGTCCTGGGAATAGCTTCCCTTCTGCTTTCAGTTCCAAAGGTAGATTTGATACCTTTCCTTTTGCATGCCTAAAAATAAAATCCAAGGAGAAGTGACCGATGGTGTCCCTTTAATATCACTTGTCTGTCTATATTCGAAGGGTGCAACTTTCCTGTTGCTTTGATTTTGAGCATCACTGTAGAAACATCATTGATGTATCTGTGTTGATATCTTCCTTTTGCAGACATGAAACTAAAATAATACAGATGTATTATTAGTTTATAATTTGCTCCTACCATTACCTTCTCTCGGTGTTTGAGGTAAGATGCTCTATAACTTGGGAAGATCACTCTGGAGTTTAAGCTCCCCACTGCTAAGTCTTCATCTTTGAAGGTTTGGATATTCCTTTCTTTCCAAAGGTTATAAACTGTTACTAAAAGGAGGATAGGAAAAACATTAAGGTCATTAGTTCATATATTTGGTGCCTAGATCAACCAATTGGGAATGGAAAGGAGGTTTATCTGATTTGGTAGGCTTATATGGAAATGACTAAGGCAATGTACCCAAATAGTTTTAGAGAAGGAACATTCAAAGAATAAATGTTCTGTTATTTCATTATCCATGTAGCACAAAGAACATTTATTTGGGGTGTGAAGATAAAGGAGGTTATCCCTGGTTTGCAACTTTCTTAGGAAAGCCAACCATAATATGAAGGAGCATCTAGGGCTGTTCCTTTCCTACTAAACCAGGTTATGCCAAGGGACTCTCTGAATTAAAGGCCTCAAGAAACTGTAGGTTGAAACATTAGTGTATTGTTTTGAGGGGGTGACTATCCATTCCAAGTAATTAGGTTTAAATTGTTCAGTTGGTATTATAGGGGTTCTAGGTTTTCAAGGATCTCAACATTTGCTTCT
The DNA here is from genome assembly GCA_025504915.1 of Erythroxylum reticulatum. Classification (NCBI taxonomy): domain Eukaryota; kingdom Viridiplantae; phylum Streptophyta; class Magnoliopsida; order Malpighiales; family Erythroxylaceae; genus Erythroxylum; species Erythroxylum reticulatum. Next base: position 41,242,639 of record JANSVA010000005.1, read on the forward strand.
TGCCAACACCACTCCTTGTTTCTGATAACTTCTGAAACCTTTGTTGCCTTATTTAAATCAACCCATTGATCACTCTTGGGGTGGAGAAGTACTTTAGGATTCTTCTTGGATGCCAAGGATTCTGCCATACTAGATTTGGTCATTTTAACAGAAATTTTTAGTACATGAAAAATTTTAAAAATATTTTTTGGTTCATTTTATATTTTAATAAAAGATAAGTAAACTTTGTTGCAAATTAACAAGATTATAAATATATATGTGTGTGTGTGTGTGTGTGTGTGTACATATATAATATGTGTGTGTGTGTGTGTGTGTATACGCACATATATGATGCCAACATTAATTAAGGGATTGTCTAAATTTACTTGGTTTATTTTATTCTATTTAGAATTATTTATTTTTATATCGATATGATTATATTTTTACCATAATAGTAAAATACTAAATACAAGTTGAGATAAATTAATTTTAAGATTTAAATTTATTTTAAACTATAAATTAATTTTAAGAATTAATTTTATTTCAAAATATTATCTAATATTTAATAAACTATTAATAAAAATCATCATATTTTATCAAAAGTTAAAAATTAAATAAGTATGAAATTCATAAATTGTATTCATTAAACTCAGCATCATATAAAATTAAGGATAAAAGATACTGACATATCATGCCGATTCACTATTTTCGCTAAAATTTCTTATGGTTCAAAAATATCATAAGAAGTTCCGGTAAGTACAAAAAAATTCCTAAGACCTTTTTTGTTAACTTTTTATGTTAAAAATATTAGTGAATCACACATATGACATTTTCTTCATGCAAACAACCACGTCATAAAAGAGTAATTGCGAATTAATAAATCATAAGGATAACATATATTACAAATTATAGATTTATTAATTTAAAATATTTGCACATTATTGCTTATATTAAAATACATTAATATATAGTCTTATTTTATTTATTAATAAATAATTAATTTATTTTAATAGTATATTTCTTAGTTTAATATGATTGTAAATTAAGGGCTTGTTTGGTTTTATCATTATATGGTTTTTCTGTTATGATTGCTAAAAAAAGAAGCAGCATGTATGGTTCTAACGTATTATCATCCCTCATTTTCAAAAATAGAAAAAGTAAAATGTGATTATGAAACACAAAATTTGTGTTCTCACAAATTGTGGCAATTAATTGCTTAAGGCTATGTTTTGGTAGGGTAGTTAGTAATGAAATAAAATATTATTTCATCATTTGGAAGGCAAGTTTATAATGGAATAAAATGGAATAGGATAGAAGGGTAAGGTTTCACATTATATCCTATTCCATCTTAAATAATAAAAATGAGTTACTTTTGATTTGAGAGGCTTAGGATGGAATGTAAAATGATAAATATGTACCACCTACTATACCCTCAATATTTTATAATAACAATTATACTCTCAACCCTAATAACAAACAGCAAGACAATACATCTCATTATTTTTATCAAGAGTAGAATAGTCATTCATTATTATTATACATACATTATATTTCATTCAATCTATCTTTCAAACAATATTTTACTATGTTACATTATACCCTTCCATCCCTCCCTAACTACAAATTTTTAATATTACATTCATTTATATTCCATTCCATTATAAATCATTTTATTACATTCCATTCCATTAAAATCCTGAGGTCCAACCAAACATAGCCTAAATAGAAAACATGTTTTCTAATTTCTCTCTTTCCTTTGTCTCTCTTTTAAAGCTTTTTTTTTCATTTTTGTTGTTTACCACTATTTCTTCTCATTACTTCCATATTTTATGGGTTGTTCTTAATTTGGGATCGTTTTGATTTTAAGTATTTTACAAATTTTATGGATTTTTGACAACTTGATCTTATCGATACCCATATTTGTTTTATTGTCATGGTGAATCTTATATATACATTTTCATATGGATATTGTCCTCTCTAACTAGCTCTCTTCTTTTTATTTGAATTTGACAAGTTTCTAGGAGAAGCATACATTATCTGATCTTTTTATTATATTTCCTAAATAAATTATTTGATTTGGTTTTCCTTTAAACTTTATATGAGAGGTGAAGAGAGGCTCAATATTATTAGTTCTTGTTAGGTTTCACATGGGTTGGGAAGGTATAAATTAATTTTTTTTGAAATATTTATTATTCATTATTTATTGTTCTTCATTTCCTATAATATTCACATATACACCATATTGGGCATATGTATTAAAATAAGATAGATCTATTTCTGACATTTTCACGAAGTCAAACATATTTATATCTATTATAAAGTACAAAAAAATTCATGAGGTACTGTGAAACATTTTGGTAGAACAATACGTTTGGGAAGCAATAATAATTCATAAGGTATATGTTATAGATGTTACAAGCATTGAAATATGAATGATTTGTCATCTTTGAAAGTATACATATGATGGAGTGCATGAGAAAATTTTATTTACTAACTTTTCTTATAACTTTTAAATATATCTTTTAAAAGTGTTTAACATTGAAAGAAAATATGGAAAAATTATGCTTTACACATGACATACAACAACAATTTGAGATGATAAATATAGTGTATAATGAGGGGAAGGACATGCTAAAGAAGCAATCACAGTAGATTACTAAATTGCAAGGGAGATAACAACCAAAAATTCCCAATAAACGAAGGTATATCATGCATAATCCAAAAATTTCAACAGAATAATAAGGAGAATGATGATTTTAGTATTAATGACATTGATTTATCATTTAGGGAAGGGGATAGGCCTAAGAGAGGAATTGGACATGATTGGAAGCATAGGAGGAAATATAGATTTTGAGAAGAAATGGAAAGTAATATTAGAATCAAGAAGATGACCATACCTTTCTTTATGGGGAGGAACGATCCTAAAGCTTATTTGGAAAAGGAGACAAATAGAATTGATCTTAACTAGTGCAATTAACCTAAGGAGAATAAGGTAAAACTTTTAGTAATTGAGTGTATTGATTATGTTATCATTTTATTCGAACAGTTAGTTAATAATAGAAGAAGAAATTATGAGTGACCTATAGAGACTTGGGATGAACTGAAAGCTTCTATGAAAAGGAGATTTGTATCAAGCAATTAATATAGATAATAATATCAATGGTTGAAAATTTTTATCCAAACATAATTTTTTTTAAAAGATTGAAATACGAGCGATTTGTCATCTTTTAAAGTATACATATGAGAAAGCGTATGAGAACATTTTATTTACTAAATTTTCTTATAACTTTTAAATGGGTCTTCTAAAGGTGTTTTAGAATCGAAAGAAAATAGGGACAAATTATGCTTTACACAAGATATACAACCACAATTTATAACGATAAATATAATATATAATGAGGGGAAAGACATGCTAAAGAAGCAATCATAGTAGATTAATAAATTGCAAGGGAGATAACAACCAAAAAATTCCTAATAAAGGAAGGTATATTGCGCATAATCCAACAATTTCAATAAAATAATAAGGATAATGATGATTTCATTATTGCTGACATTGATTTATCATTTAGGGAAGGAGATAAGCCTAAGAGAGGAATTATACATGAATGGGAGCTTAGGAGGAATTCTAGATTTTGAGAGGAAATGGAAAGTAATATTAGCATCAAGAAGATGACCATACCTTTCTTTAAAGGGAGAAACGATCCTAAATCTTATTTGGAGAGGGAGACAAAGATAGAATTGGTCTTAACTAGTACAATTAATCTAACGAGAATAATGTAAAACTTGTAGTAATAAAGTTTATTGATGATGTTATCATGTTATGGAAACAATTAGTTAACAATAGAAGAAATTGTAAGCGACCTATAGAGACTTGGGATCTGAAAGCTTCTATGAAAAGGAGATTTTTATCAAGCAATTAATATAGATATTAATACCAATGGTTGTAAATTTTTATCCAAACATAAACAACTATGAAAATTTATTAGGATGAGATAAAACTAGTCATGATATGATCTAATAGAAAGAAGAACAAAAAAACAACCATAATAAGGTTTCTAAATGGGTATAGTAGATAAATAGTCAATGTAGTATAGTTTCAATATTATGTAAAATTGGAAGATATGGTGCATATATCTATAAAGATGGAGACACAACTCAAATACAAAGGAGTACCAAAGTACCCTATTATTAGTGGTAATCCTTAGAGGTTTGATGAAGAAAACATTATATGTGCCTTTCCAAATCAAAAGATAGAGTCATCTAAGGCTAAAGAGAATATTTATAATAAGAAAAAAAGTAAGATTGATTCTCAACCCTTTTACAATTGAAATATTATATGCTTTGTTATTTAAGAATAAGGCATGTTCCAAATAAAAGATTATTACCAGGAAGGATGATTATGAGGTAGTAAGTGGGAGTGATTTAAAGAAAAAGGAAGTTATACCACCATTGGAAAATTCTAGTGATGAGGGTATGAAGTATGATACTGAGAGTGAGGTGTTTATTGCTAGGAGAGCAAAAACTCTTCAAATCAAGAAGGATGATTTAGAGTTGTAGAGTGAGAGAATCTTCAACACTAGATGTCACATTCATAACAAGGTATATAGTATGGTTATTAATAGAGTGAGTTGTACTAATATAACTCGTATTACCCATGTAAGAATTTATGTTTGCTTACCATGAAGCATCAAAAGTCATACAAACTTTAATAATTTGATGAATTTGGGGAGATTAAGTTAAAAAAACAAGTATTAGTGTCATTTTGTATTTGAGATACAAAATATAAATTCATGTGTGATGTAGTGCCTATGCAAATCAGTCATGTATTACTAGGAAAATCATGGCAGTATGATCAAAGAGGGATAAAAGATGGATTTAAGAATAGGTATACCTTTATGAAAATACTAAATTATTACCCTAAAAAGGTCAACAAAGATCAATTAAATTTAAAAAGAGAGAATACAGAAAAAGATAGAAAGAGAAAAGAAAAGGGGTGAGGTCAGAGTTTAAAAGAGAGAGTTAGTTATAAGAAAAAAATCAAAAGGAGAGTAAGAACCTAAAAGAGAAATAGTTCATAGTAAGAAAAACAAAGAACCAAATGAACTACTATACAAAAATGAGTGATATTAGTAATATTTTTTTATATAATTAGCCTATAATTGTACTTTTATACAAAAAGACTTATTTTAATTTCAAATAGTTCTATATATCTCTTTATAATGTTGTTGTTTTCTTATTGTAAGGGTATAAGGATGTCTTGACTGACAACATCTCTATTAGATTACCCATCTTTAGAGGGATCAAACATCAAATCAACTTTAAAACAAGGATTGTCATTCCTGGTAAACCCAACCCACCTATATGAGTAATCTAGAGGAAATAAAAAACTGCAAAGATAAATGAAAGAGTTGATGGCTAAATTGTACATAAGGGAGACCATGCATTCTTACATTGTCTTAGTACTTCTAGTACGTAAAAAGGATCAAACTTAACACATGTGTGCTGATTATAGAGCTATCAATATTATAATAGTAAAGGATAGACATATCATCCTTAGATCAATAATTCTTTTTGGTGAATTGTAAGGTTCTTACATATTTTCTAAAATTAATTTGAAAAATGAGTATCACCAAATTAGGATGAGAGAAAGTGATGAATGAAAAATTGCCTTTAAAAATAAAATATAAGTTATATGAATAGTTATTTATACCATCTAGTTTTACTAATCCATATATGACCTTCATTCATAAGCATACATAAATAGATTTGCATTTGTTTCCTTTAATGACATTATAGTGTATAACAAACATCTAGAATAATATATTTATCACTTAAGATATATGTTTGGTGTATTAAAAAAAAAGATTGAGCTTCTTAGTTATGTTTTTAGTACAAAAGATATTCAGGTAGATGAGGAAAGTTTAAAGTAATTAAGGAATAGTTGAAACCTAAATTCGAAACTAAGGTAAGAATTTTTTTGTGTTTTTGGTAGTTTCTACTAAAGATTTGTTAAATATTTTAGTATATTGGACATACCACTTACCAAAATTGTTAAGACATCTGTAGGTTTTCATCTAGATAGTGAATGATAGTTGTAGGTTTCATAATGTTTTGGTGGGTATATTAGTCTATGTTTAGTTGTTAAATTGAATGATTAGTGCATGTTCAAATTAGAATTGTGTTATTTAGTTAAATATTTGTGTTTTGAGTGTTATATGGGTTAGTTTATACTTTTGTGTTTTAATTTTGTGTATTTGAGGTACCTTGATGTATTTGTTAGTGTTTGAGAACAAATATGGAAGAACGGAGGAGAATCAGAGGAACCCGAAGCCAAACTTAGGCCACAATCGTGTTAGAACTAGTTGGGGGAGCCACGATCCTAGCCTGGTTTATTACGATCGTGACAGAGAGCTAAATGAAATGTCACGATCGTGGCCTGCACAACAGACAATGTAAACAGCCTCCCAAATGCAACTTATTGAGGGATATTAGGACTTTTTAGACTCAGGAAAAACCTAGGATTTACCTAAAATAGAAAAGACTATATAAAGAAAGAAAGAGAACCCTAGGGGGAGTTCTAATTTTTGCCACTTTGGGAAATCTCCAAGAAGAAAGAAGAAGAAGAAGAACATAAGACAATGGACATAGAGCTTGAAAAATATAAAGAAGTCTCTATGGAGTGAAAAAAGAAGAGGATACGAGGGTGGCTGAGGAAGAACAAGAATAGATCACCCTCTTATAGGACAAACTGCTAGATTTAATATAAGATTCAACGAGTTTCATTATTTCCTATTTTATTGACAGTTTTTTTAGTAAAAAGGACATTACTAAACTTAATTGGTTTTCTTAAATTTATCAATATTGTCCTTTTGATTATCTTGAAATTTGTAGCTTATTTACAAGCGACAAAGCTGAAATTGGGCAATAAGGGTGGAAGCAAGTCACTCATAATTGATCCCGACTAAGTTTCAAAGGATACAAGGTCAATATAATGACCATAACTTAGCACGTTAAGTAGTTATAATAAAATTGTTGTGTAGTTATATTTGTTTTAAATTCTAAAAATAAGTTTTTTGTTATTTGGAATGGTTTGGATTGCTAACTCTCTTATTCCTTTTAAAGCAACTATAAGATAAGGTAGCAATCTTTGGCGTCAAGTGCATTTTGTCTCCAACACCATCACCATCACCATCACCACCTCAATCTTCACGATGGGTTCTATGCTCTATCCCTTATCTTTTCATTTCGATCTTTATTTTATTCTTATGTAAAGTCTTATTTTTTATTTTTGATTCCCACCCAAGTATGTTATTTATCCTTTTCACATTGAGGACAATGTGTTGTCCAAGTGTGGGGAGGGTTACGTTATGTGCTTTATATGTTTTTATTTTTGGTTCTGTGCATTATATGTTTTTATTTTGAATGTACATTTTGCACATTGTATGTCAGTTTTGTTTAGGATTACATGAAGTGACTTGTGTGAATGTGTCAATAGATAGAACTTAACGGAATCGGTTTAACTTTGAACATAGTCTTTTAGGTTGCCAAGATTTATTAGTTTGTGAAATTAGTGTCCTAGGCTGCTTTAGTTAAATATGTATGTTAATTAGGATATAATGCTAGTTTTTTTACCTTAGGAATTTGGCACATTCATTTATAATTTTAGGTTAATAGAATAAGTAATATTGTTAGTATCTTTTCATGAGAATGATTAGCTAAAGGAATGAGGTAGGCAAGAAAATGTATACATAAAAAAATTATGTTTTTCTTTCAGTGGCCCTTTTTGAACAAATTGGGTTATGAATAAAGTTAGTAGCTAGTTGAGAATGTGATGTAGCTGAGTAACTGGGGACATTCATCACAAATGTTTGCCTTCACGTCAAAAGACTATAATGACATTCCAATGAAGCTATTTAATAAAAACATGAACTAGTTGAGTAACCGGGGGACATTCATCATAAATGTTTGCCTTTGCATTAAAAGTTTAAGTTCATGTTAATGAAAATTAATAAAAATAGTGAGTTGTTTAATAAATCTTATCGATCTTTGTGCATAACTTGATTTTTCATGAAAACTTACTTAGGGATAGTTACTATTTCATTTGACTAACAAATTATCAACTTATGTGTGTAAGTGATAAGAGTGAATGAAAGTTGGCATTAAGTCCTAATTAGCATGTATATTTAGTCTAAAGTATTTAGACATAGATTTCACAAGTTAATAAGTTATAACAACTTGAAGGATCGTGTTATAGTTAAATTTGTTTCGTGAAGTTCAATGCCATTGTACCATTGTTGCATGTGTGTGTGTGTTATGTTTTGGTTTTGCTTGTTTTGTCTTTGCGTCAGGACAAGAAAAAGTCTAAGTGTGGGATGTTGATACTGGTATGTTGCATAATGTTTTAGTGGATAGTTTAGTATGTGGTTACTTGTTAAATTGAATTATTAGTGCATGTTTAGGTTAGGATTGTGTTATTTAGTTAAATGATTGTGTTTTGAGTGTTATGTGGGTTAAAGATTGCTTTTGTGCTTTAATTTTGTGTATTTGAGGTGCTTTGATGTATTTGTTAGTGTTTGAGAACAAATATGGAAGAACGGAGGAGAATCAGAGGAAGCCCAGAGTCAAACCTAGGCCCACAATTGTGGCTTATAGGTCATGATCGTGATATAATCAATTAGGGGGAGCCATAATCATGGCCTGGTCTGCCACGAACGTGATAGAGAGCTAAATGAAGTGCTACGATTGTGGCTTGCGTGACAGACAATGCAGACAACCACCCAAATGTGACTTATTGACGGACAATTGGGGCTTTTTAGACCTGGGAAAACCTTAGGGTTTACCTAAAATAAAAAAGACTATATAAAGAAAGAAAGAGAACTCTAGAGGGAACTCCAATTTCTGCCACCTTAGGAAAACTCCAATAAGAAAGAAGAAGAAGAGAGAGAAAAGGAAGAAGAGGAGAGAGGAGCAGGCCTCTGCTGCTGCTTCTTTCTCGAGCCATCCCGATCCTATCCAAGTGACATTTTGTCTTCAACTTGTTATTTTTTTTATGAATGTGTATGTTGGCCCCAAATTCTTTTTCTTATTGATTAAGTATAATTTAAATTTATTATGAGTTTTGATAAATTAATTTTGGAGTTAATTAGTAGGTCAATGTTAGTAAGATTTTATGACATAGGTTAATTAAATTAAAGTGTTAAGGTAGTAAGATTGCATAAGGGCATTCTTGGGAGATCACTTACGGATAAAAGATACAAGGCAAATAAGGAAGGGCAAAATGGTCATTGCAAACTTGTCAAGGGTAGGATTGGAAAATGAAAATGTGGTTTTGCATTGAAGAGAGGACAATACGAAAATTAAGGGAGGAGAACAAAAATTGAAGAGAGAAGAGAGAGTGTCATGGAAGGAGAGAAAAGAAGAGGAAGCTAAGCTAGGTTTCAATTTTTCTTAGTCTTAAAGAGTGAATGTGAAGTTATTCAAAAAGGGAAAAAGAAAGAGGAAGATTAGAGCTTCCATTAGAGCTAAGAGACTCATTGTTTGGTGAAGATTCAAGGTAAGTTTATGTTTAATCTTTTGAATTTTTATTTGGAAGGATTTTAGTTTAAAGAGCTTAAGAAATGCGTTATTCTAGGATCAATTTTATGCATATGTTTCTTTAGGTTTTCTAATTTGAATTCCTATTGAATGGGATTTTTTCCAATGTTGAAGGGAGGCAAGAGAGGCAAGTGGAGCAAGAGGAGAGGCATCCCTGAGTAAGTTTCTAAGCAAGTAAATTAAGATGGGTTTCATGTTTATAATTGAGTAATGAGCCATGATTATCTTTTTAAATTTAAGAGCCATGACATTTATTGCTTTTGAATGATTTGAAAGAATTTGCTATATGGTTGGTAAATGAACTTGTTTAACAAATTGTGAAATGATGATGGAAATGTGTTTGGAATATTATATGCTTATGAAAATCATGTTTTCGGAAAAGTGCCATTTTGGGCAACACGTTTGCAAGTTGTGAATGTATGATTATATGGGTTTGGTTTGGACCATTTTGCATGTCAAGTGCACTTTGACTAAAGGCTTCTCCCGCCTACCTACTAGTGGTATGGAGATCCTTTACGAAATCCCCTAAGTTCACGGCTATGAAAACTATGATGTGAGATTGTGATAGTACGTTCCGTTCACGGCTACACAAGACCATTTTATGAAATTATATTAGTACGTTCTGTTTATAGACCTACCCAAACCATTTTGATGTGTTTATGTGATTATGATGTATTGGCAAGTTTGATGGATACATGACTTATTTGAGTTATGAACTGGTTTGACAAGTGGAGAATTTGAGAAATATATGATTTATGGATTTTTATGAGAATTTACTATGATCATGAATGCTTTAAGTAGTGTTTGCTTGTTACCGATTATAAAACTATTACCCACAAGCTTTAAGCTCACTGCTCCATTTCCGTCCTATCTTTAGGTGAAGAAAATGAGATCGAGTAACCAAGAGTCGAGGCATCAATCTACTTTTGCAATGTTTTTTTATTTTAAGTTAGATTTTGTAAACATAAGGCTTTATTTGCATTTCAAACTTGTTAGGGCAAGTACCTTTTGTATTTTGGGTTTTTGGATTATGATTTATTGTGACATGAAATTTCCATTAAAGCTTTGTAAAACTCTTATCTTATGATGTTAATGAAATATATATACATTATGTTTTGCTCATGACTTTCCAAGTCTTTACATTGCATTTTCAAGCTTTACATAAGGATAGGAATTGTGTTTTGAGTTTAGGGGAAACTTTGTATTAATTTAGGCTAAATTAGATAAAGTTGTCTTCTTGGAAGTTGTAGCTTGTCTTTCTATCTTTCCAATGATATAAAGTATGAAAATTTTAGATATTGAGGTTAAGAGATACGATCTTTATAAGTTGGTAATGCTACATAGGATGTATATACAGAACAATTATGGTAAATGAAGTGATATCACATTAGGAGAGTTAAATTTGGAAAGATTATGAGTGAATGTGATGTTAGAATGGATGTAGGATCCATTGGAGATGTCTTGGAGAGGGAGCAGTGAGTAAAAACCCAAGGATTATATGGTCAATCCATGTAAATTAACACTCACTGTGTATTCCAGTAACAAAAAGGCCACCAAACCCGAGGGATACACGGTATGCCCATTTATTCCCACATGACCCATGTTTTGACCCTCCACATGGCAAAATCTCTCTTTTAAGTCTTCATAAAAATTGTAGATCTAGAAGTTCTCTCTAAAATAGTCCAAAGATAACCTTAATCTGATATATCTAGTGAAAGTTATGCTAATTTTCCCGAAACAAGTCCGATATGATTAAGGACAAATTCATGTTTGATTCTTTTCGCCATAACTTTATCATCCAACCTCCAAATGAATTGATTATTGAACCAATAGATTCCTAACAAAATTTTATATCTCTTAAAAAAAGTGATAGCCTTTGGTCTTGATTTTAGAAATATTGATGGAAAGCAAGTAAGGGATCCGTTGGGAGAGCATGACTAGGTTATGAACATACTTTGGCTTTTTAAGCATGTCTTGATCTATAGAGC
>JANSVA010000005.1:41263066-41282210 GCA_025504915.1 Erythroxylum reticulatum
GTTGGGACAGGGTTGGTAGGCCAAAGGATTTAAGGGCGAAAGATTAGTACTGAAGTCGTCCGTCAGCTACCATCTTTCCCACATAAATGAATGGTTGAGAAGGGTTGGTACAGGATTCACGGGCCAGAGGATCACGTCGCTAATCTTTCCTGATGGATCAACTACGACGGTAACCCACAAGGGAGTATTCTGGGCTATATTTAATTGGACGTAAAGTTTTTAATGAAATAAAATGGAATAGTTTTTAATGGAATGAAATGTAAATGGATGTAATATTAGAAAATTGTTGTTTGGAAACGATGGAAAGGTTTTTAATATGATATGGTGAAATATTGTTTGAATGAAGGATTTATAATGTAATATATTATAAAATTGTTTATTCTTTTACATTCCATTCTGGACCCTCTAAATTAGAGTGTTTTTTTTTATTTTTACTGTTTAGGAAGAAATTGATATAACATGAAACTTTCTTTCATTCTATTCTATTTTATCCTATTATAAGTCCTCTCAAATGATGAAACAAATATTACATTTTATATCATTCTATTAATAAACTCTCAACTAAACAAATTTTTATTTTAAGCGAGAAACCGGAAATCATGAACTTCAATCTTTCCCAAGTGCCTAGGGAAAGGGAGAGAGAGAGAGAGGGGTAACAACAAGAGCTCAAGACTTCTAAATATTAGATACTGCACTCTAACGTTATTTAAATCATGATGGTTACCTGTCAAGTTAACAACCCCTGACGAAAAGAGTAGCAGTATCAAAACCTAGGCAGCAGTTGCTAAGCGCACCGGTACACTTTCGACATTGCAGATATCGGTTTATTTATGTTGTTAATCGAGGAAACTTCGGATGTTATTCAGTAAGAAAAGGTTGATTAACTAGCACCATTGCTGCCAAGAATGTGAACGTGGGGGGTAAGTATTAAACACAGAAGAGTAAAAAGCTAATTCAGAAAAGATATTCCTCGCACTCTAACTTCAAATATATATAATCACTAATTACACAAGGCAACTACATTGAAACAACTACAAGGATGCATCTGGCTATGGCTATACAAAAATTGGTAGAAAATCGAAAAAAAGAAACCCTCCGCTCAACTACCAATCCTAGCAAGATTCTTACTTAACTTCCAGGTTATCATACATAACAGAGCTGGTAACGATGACCACTTATTTACCAGCCATAAATTGGATTTTCTACTTGTGGAGGCAAGAGATGCAGGTCCTTACAGTGCTGCTTGTCATAGTCCCTCGTCCCAGGTATTGCTCCAGTACAAAGTCTAAGGAACTCATTCCCAGTAAGACAGTAGTGAGCAAATGCCAACCCTCCATCAGCCATTTCAGACAGATTAGGCATTGAAACTGCTTTTGTTATACTCTTTTTCAATTTCTTATCATCTTTGGCATCATTCACGACTCTGTCAAGCTCAGAGTATTGAACAAATCTATTGGTAGCCGCCTCCCACGAGAGATTATATCTTTGTTCTGGAGTCAGTGGCTGCGGTTCATTCTCTAATGCTTCCTTCACTTTCAAAACAAAGTCGTCAGATGTCTTGTATGTCAAGCAGTTTGGAAATGACCTAAAGAACTCATTAGATGGGTGATCTGCACATATAACAAACTTCCCCATCGCAAGCGCCTCAGCAGTAGCAGTGCAAAGCACATCACTGACACTGGGATTTATGAAAACTTTGTACCTTCAAGCCAAGAATAACATATTTAATAAAAAGAGAACAAAAACAATCAGAAAATTAGAAAAATATGAGTAACAGATAACAATCCTCAGAATCTCAAGTGTTCTCAACATAAAAATTTCAAGAAGGTATGAGGTCACCATAGTTAAAGAAAGGATAATAGTGAGTAGACGGAATTTTCAGTAACAGAAGGCATTTCGTGGAACTTATCTCAGCATGAAATTCATACTCCATTACAGCAAGTTATTTTCTCCCCAAATTTCAAAGAAAAAAGTATATTTTCTCCCCCTCTTCAAATTTCATAAATTTACAATCAAGTCAAGTAATTCCAAGTTTGTTCTTTTTCCCCTACCCACTCCCTGACCTAAGCGTATTTGTAAAATCAGCATCCTTACTCGAATCTCAATACATTTTGCACTGAACTAAATAAGAAACTTAAAACACTTCATGTGAGATTATGAGGAACATACCCGTGAAGAGAATCATCTGCATGGTCTCTCCCTTTCAGAAAGTTGAGATTCAAATCCAACCTTTTGGCTGTACTCTGGACTTCATGTGCATCCTCCCCATTCCCAAAAACATCCAGCTTGAAGCCATCAAGATCATTCCTGTGCTTTGCCAGCAAATCTATCAATTCCCTGTATCCCTTGGCCCAGACCATCTTCCCAAGGAAATATGCTCCCTTTGAGAATGCTTGCTGTCCAAGTTCCCTTTCAGCTGCGACTTTTTCTCCTATTTTCAAAAATTTAGGATTCACACCATGCACGTTGCAGATCACAGACTTGGGTAAGTCTTGAGTGGCAGCAGATAGGCGAAGAACCTGAGCATCAATACACAAAACAAATTAGTCTCTACAATCAAAGACTCCAACCCTTAATAAATGTTGGAAAATGTTTCCGTCACAAAGACTTAAAAGGTGCCCATCACTTCATGAGTACCCAAATCACCATGTAGCAGAAAATAATTTTGCCTAAGCTTTCTGGGATCCGGCTCAAAAACAGAATAGTCTGTTTACCTTGTGGCAGTATGCTCGTGTAACCCAATTGTTTATGTGCTTGACAAAGAAGGCTTGAAGAGCACCATTCTTCTCCCTCTTGATGTATTCCAAGTAATTAGTGTGGACAACACCGACAACATAGTTGAACTTATCAGTCCATCGCTTACCATGATGATACCAATTTAAATGTTCAGGCTCTTCCAAGACGGCAATGTCAACATCCTTCGATGGAATAAACTGAGAAGTATCTCCTGCAGGAATGATGCTTCTCCTCGATTTAGAAAACTGAAACAATCAAAGAGCATTAACATACTGCCAAGAGTTCAATAGCATTACAAGATAACACATAAGTTAATTAACAATTAGTTACCTTTCCAGGATAAAAGGATATTTTGAAGTTAGCCCTAAACCCAATCCTTTCCTCAAGCCATTTATGTATGTAATTCTCCTGCTCTACTGGTGAACTAAAAGTCAGATTGTTGGGGTAAACTAGCTCTTGATCGGATTTACAAAGCCAAGGAACCAACAAAGTGACCTTCTGTTTTTCAGATTTTGCTAAATATGCTGCCCGAAAAAGTGGATTCACAGCTGTTCCTGTCATCCATGGAAGACTAGCAGTTGTGACAATTGCGACATGCCTCTTCCCATCTGAAGGGCTTTGCTTTGATACATCTGTCCAAAAGCCACCATCACAGCAATGTCCTGTACTCCTAACAACACTAGCCATTCTCTTATCCAGTTCATCATTCACATTCTCATTCTCAAGGAAGGAGGATTCTCCATCCAATAAAGGTGGCAGTAAGAGTTGGTTCTTACGTCTACAACACAAGCTTTCAATTATCCTGTCGCAGATATCTGAATCAATTGAAAACTGCAGTTAGATTTTGATAGGACACTATCAGAGCATTTTCTTTACCAAAATGATATGGCAGATATAGTCAAACCGCTGCAAAGATCTACTGTTCTGAGCAACAGCACATCCATGAAATTTCTAATGTTCCTATCCTTTCTTTACTTTTTCCCTCAGTGAGGTCATGCTCATGTTCCTATTAATAACTCATCCATTGACAATAAAGAAATGAATTACGGCCCTACTTTATATTCCGTCGGTTGGGTAAAGGCCAATTTTCAAACTAAAAAAAATTGACCAGGGATTTGATTCCTTATAATTAACAGAGATTTTTGACCAAAAAAGTTGAATTAAAAGCTAAAGTTTAGTCCTGCAACAAGAAAAAGGAAGCTTTCTGAAAAAGTATTGATTGATATGAGTGTTTTAAAAGATCTAACAATCAGATAAACTACACATTTTTGTTTAAAAGATAATGTTTTATAAGGTAAGGTACTTAATTTAGATGCAACACAAAGTCAAACAGAGAAAAGCATTTTTCACAGATATAAAATTAGTGTAAACTGCAAAATCTGAAAAGAATATCAAATAAAGAAAAATTCAATGCTACAGAAAAAATTTAAGGATGACATGGAGCAGTTAATTCACTAATGATTCCAATTTTCTACCACCACATATCTTTAAACAACACAATCCTTTTACCCAAGGTCCCGGTTTCCATTAACAAATGGTTTTATATGCTAGTATATCATATTTCTGAGGTCCACCCAGTTCATCAAGCCTTTCTAGAAAAGGAAAAAATTAGTAATATATTGTCTTGGATTTGCAAAGCAGCAGACATGCATTTTATATTTTTATGCACCAGAATAATCCATTGAAATTTCAATCATTATGCCTCTGCCACTCAAATAATATATCTCAAATGAAAAGAGGACATTGTACATGCCTCTTCTTACACCAAGTTGATCCAAAAAGGGCTCTGATTGCCTAACCAAACAGGCTAAAAGTTCTGGGACATCCAGCGGCAGTACTTCCTACATAAGACAAAGACGAGAATATATTCAGACCAATATACAGAAGCAAAGGGTCGTACATTTAGAATGAGAAATTCTCAGCATGGTAACACTATTGTGAATGTATGCCTGAACATTAGAACCCCAACAACATCACATGGGTTATGGAGATTAAAAATAAATGATTGACTTCCTTTCATCCTCTGTCTACAAAATCTTGTCAGGGAAATTAAGATATTTTAAGACAAATTTCGTTTAAACAAATAAATATAAAAGTCTAAGAATGTTAGGAGCATCCAACTCTTAAACAAGTTGCCAAAGAGCCTTGCTTTGTAGGACGTAGGAGAAATTGATATCAAGCTGTTACTTTTCTTCATAACTCACAAAATAGAAAACAAAGCAAAATACCCCTCAAAGCCATGAACATTATCTAGGACAATGTCTATATGCTATAGGAGGAAAACCCTATAAGCTGAAAGACATGAATGTCCATACAACAACAAACAGGAAATCTCTTCCATGGTAGATTTAAACCCAGTATAACAGCATTCCTCATTGCCTGAGTTGTATGTTGTTGCAGACATAGAAACACAACAGACATCTTGGTTTAACAAGAATCAGAAACAGGAGTCTTCAAAGAAACTCAAAAAGACGGTGACTGAACAAAAGTAATGCACAAACAAAGAGAAAGTATACAACACATTTAAGGGGCCCTATAGTGTTGTACAGACAATCAAGCAAAAGAAGGCGGAAAATCAAGATTCCCTTTCTCTGATGGAATGTTGTATCGACCCAACCCCAAATGAAAGCATTTTTTTTTCAAAGACTATGCGTTGATTCAGACACCTAACCTGTGACTCATGTGACTCCTTGCGGATTGCTTTCTGCAAAATGCCAAAGCACATAAACATACATTAGAATATAGGTTAAAAATAAGATCAACCTTAATGCAATGAAGTCGAAGTAAAATGAGCCTTCGCATCATTAAATCATGCCAGGGTACAACAACTTCCACCAACCAAAATGTTAATACCAAACCAGACTTCAATTTACACCATGCAAATGAAAATGAAAGTAGAATAAAGCTTCAAGTTTCCACTATTAAACATGGTTTTACTTAATATGATCCAAATAAATACTCGATTCCTCACATTATATGGTACAGTACATTCTCCAGAAAAAATTAGCAACTTCTTTGCCCATAACAGTCAGAAACAACTTTAGGATAGGAAAAAGAAGAGAACAACTGTTAAACTTAAGATTAACACCTTCGGATGATATATTTAGAAAAGAATCTTTATATAACAAATAAAATGGACCCTATATCTCTTGTTCTCTTTTGATTTAAACAAACTATCAAGATATTAGAATTCAATATTAGCATGAAGAGATTGAAAGAAATAAGGCATGGGTTGAATTTATATTCAAGTATATTGAGGGGAACAAATATGGTACTACGGTAATTTTCTATTTTTTAATGGTTATGCTTCCCTGCTGATTTCTCAATAATAATAAAAGACTATTCACTAATTGACTAGACGAAATCAACAGCCCTTTATAATTATAGCAAGTGTTCTTAAAGAGAGTAATATTCCTTGAAACCAAAAGAAATGAATGGCAACCATTAATCATGTGCAGTTTATTAAAAGAAAGTATGGGAAACAAAGAATTGAAAAGATTTGAGATTTATAAGATCAAACGATAACACAATTCAAAGTTACTGAAGAAGGAAAATCACTGCATGTCTAAGGACAATTATCAAATGTTTTAGGTGTTGCTTTAGATGTATTAGCAATACCTATTAACCTGAAAACGAAACACAATTCCTTCCAACCTCATATTTTCAGTGATTAATCAAACGTAAGAGACATAAACTAGAATATGAAACCAGTCCAAACCAAATCGACTCCAGTAAGTTGCATACAAGCATCCTAATTCAACACTTCAAATATAAACTATAAAAATTCCTTAACGAATACCTTATTTGGATGATAAATCCTGAAAACCTAATAAAAACGTGCTGTAATCGAAAACGTACCAGGCTGGATTTCACTTTGTCCACGAACTCACTATTCTTAAACCCTTCAAAGAACTCCGTGAATTCGTTTTTCTTCTCCAGTTCTCTCAACCGCCTCTTCAACGACCGAATAGGTTCCCATTCCCGAAATTGCCCTCGCTCCTCCTCCTTATCCTCTCTCCAGAACTCCGTAAAACTAACTCTTCTCCTTCCTTGCCTAAACCTATCAAATTCCCGAATCCCACCCCTGTAACCGCCTTCTACCTCCGACACCAGGGCGTTTCTAATCGCCGATAAATCAATCCCTAGCCTCGCTGTAGGGGTCCACTTCTTCAAAACCTTCTTGCTTATCTCAGGCGCCGAGTACACCCGCCGGAACTCCGATATCTTCGGCTGCAATTTTTTCACAAAGTCGATTTCCGAAGACGACGACGGAGACCGGAGCGAGGGAACGAAGAATGGATTCGAAGCGGAGTTGATGAAGTTCTCGAATTCGCGGTCAAATGAGGATGCGAGGTTCTTGAAGGAATTGGCTCGCGCTCGCATCAGCTGGAGATCCGCGTCAGCCGAGTCGCGGACCTCGCGCCACCCCTTGGAGATAAAGGAGAACGCCGTGTTCGCAGACGTCGACGGCGAAGCGTGGCCGTTCATGGAAGAATCCAGAGTTTAGGGTTGGTAATCTCGGAAGGGGGATTTTGGAGAGAGTACTTGTAGCTGGATGCTGAGCAGTAGATGGGGGAACGAGGAAGTTTGAGGAGCTTTTTTTCGGGGGGAGTGTTCAGGTGGTACGACACGTAGGAATGATTATGGTTTACAGAGATCTCGGTGGTGACGTGGAATAACTCACGTGAATCGATGATGTGGGTTGTTTTGGTTGGTAGGAAGAATAGGGAATATTGTGGAAGGAAGGATATGCTATATGCGTATTATATGCCGTCTTAAGGAAGATTTGGAGTTTCGTTGAGTGTGATCGGCTGCAAGGCGGTTGATGCGGTCAATAACACCTGGACAACATCGGTTGGTTGGTTTAAACGTTTTGATGATTCAGCGGAACGAACTCGTATAGTACATAACAATCACATTGATCTCAAGAACAGAGATGAGCTTTACTATTTATTGATATGTCCACTACCAATATTGACGGGTAACTGAAGAGGGAACACTGGATGCATTACGCAAGTATGTCGTTGACAATTCCATAGCTAGACTAGGCCAGACAGACGATCACATTCACAGCCGAAGCTAAGAAGCAAGTACGGGTAGAACTCCACTTTCCTGGGTGGGTGGATAGATGGCTTCTGTGGGTCGATTGCAATGTGATGATCCCACATCATATTGTCCCATAGTGCTGCAATTCAGCATCCACGTCTTGGGAATTTTCTATTGCCTTACATCTATGGTTCGGTTGTCTGCTTCTGGTCCAAAATTGAGGCAGTAGTTGTACCAGGTCTAAGGCCCATATGGTTGTGAAATAAGATAAAAAGTCAGAAAGGGGCAAGTTAAGCCACATACACCAGACACAGCAATGCCACAACGCGTCTTGTATAGGAGGCTATGTAATGGCCGTTTTAGACTTAGAGGACGGAATCTAAGGTTACGAACGGTGGATGTAGGTTTTTGGCCTGATTCTAGTTTCTTGACTAATTGATTGAGAATGTAGGACAATGAACTGGAAGGTTCAGGGGTTTTATTGGCTGCTCTGGATGGTGTTATGGATAAGGTCAGGATGTTTGTTCTAGTCACCAAGAATAACTAGTTGGTTTTATGTTGGATGGCAACGAAATTCCAACAATTTTAGCATAATTCCTCGAAGTTTGGAATAAGAGATAAAAAATTAAATAAATTTATTCATAAATGTCTAAATATTGAATTATTTAGTAGCATTCAAATTATCTTAAATTACTAGAAATCGTTAAAAGCTTTTAAATAAAATTAACAACTTTAAAGAATTTATAAAATTCAAGTAATAAAAACAAATTATCATATTGTATTTGTCTTTATCCCCCATATCCCTATTCCTTGACAAGGCACAAGGTGTCCGTCGTCACTGCCTGTTGTTGTAAGTGTCCTGCTCGTCAACACTGTACTCATCACTATTATCGCTTCTTTCTGTTGTTGGGGGCTTTGTTTTCTGTTTGCGACGTCCAGGGGCTTTTATGGATAAGTGGGTTCATCGTAGTTTAATTCCAGGACACCATAGAATCACTTGTAGTTTTAGCTTCTCAATGTTAAAGTTATATATTCATGTTCCTGTAATTGCGTGAAATGTGTTCCAAGTAAAAATGATTAACGAATTCCAATCGCATTCCATAATATGTGTGGGTTTTGTTGACGAATTCAAATATTTTCTACCGTCGATAATGATTTGGTTTTCATGTGATTGTAAACCAATTTGTTCTGGGAACACATGTCTCTAAAAGATGCAAAACTATCAATGCAAAACTATCAACAATAACATTAGATAATTGCAACATAAATGATGTTATAATCAACAAAGATAAATTCAAGTTACGGATTAAGAGCTTATTGATGATGAGAGGTTCTTTTATACGTGTTGTTTTGCGCATATGATGAATCTAATTGCGTTGGAAAAATCAAAGCAGGAATAAAATAATTTCAAAGCAATATAGTGTATTGGAGTGTGATTATCAATATTTTATATGTGTTTTAAACCACAAGTGTATGGTATAGTTCTAGGTAACAATAGTAAGTACGAATCAATCCTATAAGGACTATAAGTACTAGTAATGTACTCTTTTCTATTATCTAAATGTTGAATAATATGATAATTTAATTTAAATTGAAATTTAACTAATACTCAACGCAATAATTAAACAAGGCAAAAATAACACATAGATTAATTCAATATCAAATAACTAATACCTAAGTAATGAATCCTCCTAGGATCTCTTAAGCATTAACCCTTTATCATGCGATTCAACTATTGATCATTAGATCGTGAAAGGTCTTATCTTATGTTAATATCCTTTTCAAGATTATTAATAACTAATCATTGATTGTTTAACGTTTGTGCTAGTGATTGCATATCTCAAAAACTCTTTAAAATTGTGATTTTACACATTCTTAGTAGCTTACACGGGCATAAGACAACTGTGTATGTTACTTACATATGTGTGTACCTCTGTATAAGCAAAAATAATGTCTTCGAAGCATTACATATTTACATTCTCTTACATAGTGCTTTACATGGTTGTATGTGTTACTCACACAGAGTGCATGTCTAAAATAATTCCAATTCTTTTGCTTTATGCCACGATTTACCCAAATTTATCTCTTTTTTAATCCATGAAGACAATTGAGACATGAAAACCATTTAAAACAAAATAAGTACCAAAAATAACATAAAACGCTTAAATAACAAGCAAAATACACTCAATATGTGCATAAAAACATAGTACAATAACCGTTCATAAAAAAATCCCCACACTTAAGCTTTCATTTATCTTCAAGCAAATCATAATCCAAATTTTCAATATGAAAAAATCCACTTATTATTAACTCAACATATCCATTTTTTCCCTAGATCATCATATCATATTAATTAAATTAACATATAATTAGATTCAAGTTATCCTAAAGTCAACATCAGTTGTAATCACATTGATAATCTTTTTGAAATAAAAAACACAAATTCCACACCCTCACAAAGGATTCATTCAATGCATTCAAAGGTTTGGGGTGGAAAATAAAACAAACTTTCAAATCATTATATAGAAGGATTCTCAACCATAAGCTTAAAACAAAATCACTTCTCTACCACTTATAAGTAAACCAGAAACAAAAATTAAAAGGTCTTTTAATAAGCTGCAATGAGGCTTAGGTAAAGGTATGGTAGAGATAATTAAAGAGGTTAATAATATTAAAGGAATTTCACATAAACAAGATTGAATAAAACTTGGTTCTTCATAACATAGGTGCTTCAAACAATGAGTTCATTGGTAAAACACTAATTCTTCTCACTCTCCAACAAATATCATAACTTCTCTTTTTTATTATTTTTTAAATATGCTCGCAATAAATAATTTTCAACTTTTGAACTTCTTCAAGCAACTTTGAAAAGAATATAAAATTATACAAATAAAGCACTCAAGAAGAAACAAATTTTAAGATCATTATATACCAACAATCATAAAATTATCAGAACTTTTCTTCTAAATATTACCCAAGTTTCAGGCATACATGTAAATGCAAACTCCTTCAAGGTTCAAAAATAATTAAAGGTATTCAAGAAAAATCAGGTAAAGGCTATCAATGTGGTTATAATCAATTAAGAAAAAGGTTAAGTCTGAAAAGTAGTTACTTATAAAGGATAAAAATAGGTTGGATAATAATTAAAGAAAATAGGCTAAAACAACAGGTTAAATCTAAATGTCTTTATCATTTTAATGCCTCTAGTTTAAAATAGGTGGTCTCAATATGAATAATAAAAGTAAGTTCTAGAATTATCCAATTATACATGATAACACACATTAAAGAATAAAAGAGTATAAAATAATGATATATTTGCTCTTGGCCTCAAAAGCTCACAAATAGGCTTCATTTGTGTAAGTAATATGCAATTTTCATTCGAATTAACTATCTCAATTATTACTAAAAACAAGGCTTATAAAAGCAATTCTATTCTAACTTTTTAACATTTTGCATACTAATTTAATTCAATAATCAATAATAACTTAAAGTGCTTCGAACAAAGTTTAACTAAATTGAGATGTCAGTTAACAAGTATGAATAATAAAGATTCTAATAAGCTTAAGAAATTTGATAGCATCTCAGGTGATCCTACACTAACTGATAAGTCTAAATTCTTTTAATGCTCTACCCCGTATCTGACAATTATGAGTCTTATCTCAGTAGTTGTTATACTATATTAGGGTGATCCTCATCTTTTCCTGAAGTTGCCTACCCATCTGAATACTCGAAGTTGGTAGATGTCTCTTGTTAGTCCTCGTCTCCTACACATTATGTGTATATTCCTCATAACATCTAATTTAAGGATGATTATGGTACCAAGTAGCCTCATCTGTGATAGGCTCCTGAAGACTCTCATCCTTTCCACCAATTGTGTCACATAAAACCTTATGCATATTGTCTCTATCTTCTTCTCCTTACTCTGAGGCCAAAAAAATTAGGCTAAGGTGTATCAGCATCCTCCCACTCATACTTCACAGATATAACACATCTAGTTTCTTGATGACTTCAAAGCTATCACCTTGCCTACTCAAGGTATTAATCAAAAGCCTATAAGTGTACTTGAATGCGGTATGTCATAGGGTGGATACCTTGGATTTGTTGGGTCATAATTATCCTCCTTACTAATAATTCCACAAAAGTGATAGGCACATATCATGTATAAACAATCTATCTGAAGGCTTCTGTACTCTTATGTGTCCGTGAAATCCTGATTGTAGAAACCCTTCATCACAGAGAAGTTTGTGTTGTTCATCTCATCATATCTCCAAGCATCTTGAATTAGATTGTAGTTAGCCAATCCTAATTGTGGCGGCCCCTTTTCACTAAGAAAATGAAGCACATCTTGAGCATAAGCTCTCAATATGTGGGCTCCATAATCTCAAAGAATTGAGATTACACTATACACTAATCAACTCTCGAAACTTCTTATGCTCACTACGTTATGTAATTGTGAAAAACATACAATTAAAAATCAAATTAAACTAAAAATGTAATTAATAAATAATTAAAAATTAAACTAATGACAAAATTAATAACACAGTTAACAAACATAATTAATCTAAATGTGCAATTACTAATGCAATTCCTAAAATTTCAATTTCAATTACACAATTTATCAATTAGACTTGTACTAAACACAATTAAAACCTAACTCATGCAAAATACTAAATTAAAATGAAATTAAACTTGGAAATACTATCCAATTACTAGAAAAACAATAAATTAAACCTAATATATCAAAACAATCTAAATGTTCTAACCTAGTGAGCAAAATTTGCATACCTAAATCAAATTTCATCCAATTCTCATGCAATTCATCAAGTTAATCCAATAATTTATATAGAAAAGAATGAAATTCAACTTATAAATGAAAATCAATAACAAATATGCAACAATTGTGTGACCCTAGTGATTTAAGGATAAAGAACCCTAAAGCTTGTAAAAATACCCAAATTTCCAAGTATAATTCATGTAATAGGCAAGAAAAACTTTCTTGGGTATTGCAAAATCACTCAAAAACACCGGGCTACACTAAAGGAGGGAAAGGTATAACAAGCAAGTGACAAAAGAGGAAGAGAAAAGTGGGAGAAAAGAAGATGAATACCTTTTTTCATGTGTATCACATACTTACATGCTCAGTTACACAGTCGTGTAACTAACCGTATAAGTCACTATATTATGTGAATGGTGATATAGTTTATGATGTTTTGTGAACTTACATGGTCACATATATGGTTATGTGCATGATTGTGTAAGTCACAATGAATATGCTACTTTTGACAGGGGCATATGCTGTGACATGTTCTAGGGAACTTGAGATAAGCCTATGTAACTAATTTTAAATATATGTGAAAAAAATTTTAAATGCTCTAGGACTATACATGGTTATGTTCCAATGACCTTGTAGGTCACTGGAATCATGTAAAATATGAAATAATGAAGTTTGTGTATACAAGGGTATGTACATGACTGTGTATAAGTCAACATCACATACCAAAAACACAAAAAATAGGCAAAGTCAAAAGAAGATGCTCTATAACCTAACATAAAGCACACTAAACAAAAATGAAATCCTGACCTAAAGCTCAAAATTTTTAAAAGACCAAATCAAACAAAACTATCTTAATTCTTGGGTTAACTCCTAAGTAGCTCTTTTTCTATATCTTTAGCCTGACGTACCTATTATGTTCAAGGTGACATATAAAATTTAAGTATGTTATTTTTTACCATGAGTTCCTTAACCTCTAAATTGACTATTTTCTTTTTTCCTTATGCCACAATTTTCATCCTTCTTTCTACCTTAAACTAGAAACAACTCTGACGGATCTTTAAAAGAAGAGTCCTACAAAACATCTAAAATTGAATCACCAAACATATCATTAAACTTATCAACATCAACATTAACAAGTTTTAATGCAATGATTCATGAAATCAGACATTTTAAATACAACATCTTCATCCCTAATCCTAAGAACTAGCTTGCCTTTACTAACATCAATAATCAACCTAATAGTGGCAAAAAATGGTCGACCTAGAACTAGAGATACCTTTATATCTTCCTTAATGTCAAGAATCACAAAATCAACTAGGAAGATAAACTTATTAACCTTAATAAGTATATCCTCTATAATGCCTCTAGGATACTTTATTGATCTATCTACTAATTATAAACTTATCCTAATAGGTTTCGGTTCACCTCATCCTATTTTGTAAACAAAGAATACGACATCATATTAATTTTGTCCCCTAGATAAGTGGAAGCCTTTTCTATTTTTAAGCTACTAATTTGAAATGGAATAATAAAACTCCCTAGGTCTTTAAGCTTCTCTGGTAGCTTGCTTTGAAGAATCGCTTAACACCTTCCACTCAGCATCACAGTTGCCAACTCGTCCATTTTCCTCTTTTTGCTAGTAACTCCTAGTCACCAACTTGCCCAACTTCCTCTTATTTTCTAATAACTCCTTAAAAGTTTTTGAATATTTCGGCATTTGTACAATAGCTTCAATAAAGAATAAGTATGAAGTTATTCAAACAGTTCAAGGAACTTACTAAACTGCTCATCCATTTAATCTTTCCTTACTTTAGTAGGATAAAGGATGACAGATTAAAATTCCTTAACTTTTAAAGGTGCCTTTCACCTTAATCTTTCTCTTAACTCATAGTGTTACACTCTTTCTTCTCTTGAGCTTTGTTTTCCTCTTACAGCTCTTTTCCATTCCTAAGGGTGATTTCCATCATACATTCTTTAGGATTTGTCTCTATGGTACTAGGCAAACTCCCTTATGGTCTTTCAAAAATTAACTTTGCAAGCCAATCAACTGGAGTTTCCAAGTTACATATAAAAGCCTCTTAATTCCTTAATGAAATCTCTACGGATTGAAATCTTGCCTCTGAATGTTGAAGAATTATGGACATGATGTCCTCCAAGCTTGGCTTCTTTTCTTGAGGTGGGTATTGTTGGAATCAAGTTGAAGGATTATTGCTTGACTGCCCTTATTACTGTATGGATTGTTATGAGGTCTAGAAGCATTCCCCATATAATCCACATGCTCAGGCTATAGTGCTTGACAGTCTTAACCTACATATTATAGCTCATACACCTTACACTGCATCACTTAGAATAACTAAGGATTTGTAATTAATCTATTGATCTTCCTACTTAACACTTCAACTTGGTTTGTTAATGTTGTAAATGCATCTACATCATACACTCTCGTTGGCTTGCTAAGTCTTAATCTAGAAGAGCATCACTGATAATTATTCATCCTATGTTTCTAATGATTCCTAAGCTACTTCCGACATATTATTGTTCATAGTACCCTGTTGCTGCATCTATCATCTGCCTTATTGTTTGATTTAGCCCATCGTAAAAGATCTGAATTTGTATCCATAATGGTATACCATGGTGTGGGCACTTCCTTAACATCTCATTAAAGCTCCCAAATGTTTTATACAAGGTCTCTGAGTCATTTTAGGCATAGGAGATGTCATTATTTAGTTTGGCAGTCTTAGTTGGTAAGAAGCACTTTAGAAAAAACTTATATGTTACTTAGTCCCTAGTGGTAAGCGATGACTTAGGCAAAGAATTTAGCAATTGCTTTGACCTACCTCTTAATAAGAACATGAATGGTCTCAATTTGATTCCATTATCATTGGCACCATTGACCTTAAAGGTATCACAAACCTTCAAAAGTTTGTGATATTTACGTTAAGGTCCTCTCCTCGTAGCCCATCAAACTGGAAAGATTGTTACACCATCTGAATAATACTCAGTTTAATCTTAAGAGTATTGGAGATGACAGTCGATCTCATGATGTTGAACTTCATTCTCGTCAAGTCTGGTATAGTGTAATTAAACATAGTCCTTGGTTGGTTTCCTTTGGTATCAATTTGACCTTTTGAGTCCTCTATCTACCAATCTAACTCGAACTCTCTAAATAGGGTCCTTTGGAGATTTCTACAAGTTTTCTTGTTAATCTCTAGATCTTTGTTAACTAGGTGAGATGGATTTCCTCAAGGCATAAACTAACCCCAAGAATTGTAGAAACAGGAAAACCAAAGAGTCAATAAAATAATTAAACAAATTAAAAATTAAAAGTAAAAAAGAAATCAAGGCTAGATTAACAAATGAAAGATTTTCCTAATACCTTAGTTCCTCAATAATGGCATCAAAAACTTGACTATATATATTTTATATGTGTTTTAAACTACAAGTACGTAACTTTAGTTAGCACTAGTAAGTAAGGGTTAATCCCACGAGGACTACAACCAATAATAATGCCCTCTTTTTTATTAGCTAATTGTCGAATAAGATGATGGTTTAATTTAAAACTAAACCAAACTAGGACTCAACAAAATAATGAATCAAGATAAATATCACATAAAGATTAATATAAATCAAATAACTAGTACCTAGGTAATGAATCCCTGTAAGATCTTTTAAGTGTTAACCCTTTATCATGCAATTTAATTATTGATCACTAAACTGTGGAAATTTCTATCTTATTTTAATATATTTCTCAATAATATTAGTAACTAATCATCAGTTGATTAACTTAAGTCTATTTCTAGCCAAAACCCTTAAGATCACGTTACTCAATTTGAGAATTTCTCTATTAGGTTTGACCCTAATCTAGAGGATTTTTGTCTATCTATTTTTAGATTTATATGCAACTCCTTCCATTAATTATAGATATATTCATACAAAAGGATTTCTTAATCTTAATCAAATGAATTCAAACATTGAACTAATATTCCATAATATTAATTTAAGCATAGAAACACATAATTAAATTTGAATGAATCAATAAGGATTAAGTCATAGTATATATCCCTACTCAGGGTTCATCCTACATAGGCAGTAAACAAACTTAGTTTCTAAACATTAAAAGTAAAATGAACATCAAAAGTTCAAATGAATAATTAGAAAAAGAAAAGAATCCATAGATATGTATAGCTCCCTTTTCTATATTGAAATCCCCTTTAATCCTTAATAAAAGGCTACTCTTTGTCGAATTTCTTAAACTATGTCATCCTAGGTTCAAAATTGCATCTTTTGCTCTAAATTTGGTCCATACTTTGACTTTAGCTATTTTTCCCTTCGTCTCCTCTTCATAATTCCCTTTTATATTATGAAACTAGGGTTTTTGAATTATACACGATTGTGTGAGTGACCGTTTATCTCAACTCTAAAAAATTGTAATTTTACACATTCTCAGTAGCTTACATAGGCATAAGACATGCATGTGTATGTTACTTACATGGGCATGTACCTCCATACGAGAACAAACAACATTTGCAAAGCTTTACACATTTACAATCTCTTATATGATCCCTTAAACAAATGTGTGTGTCACTCACTCCAGCATGTACATCTTCAGACAAATGTGTATATCCAAAATAGCTCCAATATTCCATTTTATGTCATATCTTCACCCAAATTCTTCTCCTTTTGATCCATGAAGGCAATTGAGACTTGAAAACATACTTGAAACAAAATAGATACCAAAAATAATGTATAAATCTCAAACAACAAGCAAAACACATTCAATATGAGCATAAAACATAGTACACTAACCATTTACTAGAGTGTAACATACAAATGGATTAAGAAATTTGAAGAAACTACAAGAAAAATACACATTCCTTATGCTAGGAACTTATACATGGATTATTCATCAAGGTGAAATTCGATAGTCAAATTACTTAAGTCTTTAATTAAGTATATTGATATGTTTATCAAGTTGAGATAATGAGATTCTTAGTACACTTGTTTGCCCATAGATGAGTAGTAGGAATTATTTAAAAATATGTGAAAAATTAGAAGTGTTAACATTGTTATTGATTTATTTTCTTGCACAAAACGTCCAACTTCTTACATTTGTTTTGCTAACATTTGCGAGATGAAGATAGCATTATTTGAATGGTTCATTTCTTTTATTAAAATGATTCAAACAATGAAAGACAAGATAATGAGAAATTTTGACTATTGTTAGAATGGGATTGGTAATACCATAACAGTTACTGCTATTTTGGATTTAAGGTATAAGTTGCAATTTAATATTTTGACAATTATATGTAGATCAAGTTCCAGTATGTGTTGATATGATCGAACAACTGTGATATAATTTGTTTAATAATTACTAATTAATAATGGATAAAATATAGAATAGCAAAAGTTCAATATTAGATTCAGCTTCTGTTGGTACATCCTTTTTAACCTAGATAATGATTAGTTTCGATTTTAGTTTAAAGAAATTAATAAAGGAAAAAAAGAGTTAGTATTTTATATAGTAGAATAGAGTTCGACATTTATTTGAAAGATGATATTTTCCAAATAATTAATGAGCATTTTAATATATTAATATGGTGAAATTTGAATGGAACTCATAATATGATTATACAAACAATTGCGTGAATTTTCATTAATTATCCCAGTATCTAAAGTTGCTTCTGAGTTTCCTTTTACTACTAGTGGTTAGATAGTGAGTTCTCATCACATTTAACTTCCTTTGAAATAGTTGAAAGTTGTGTTCTATCATAGAAGTCAGCCTAAAAATATTCAAGAATCTAAAAGGAGCGACTGAGAATGATGTGAGCGCGATTGAGAGAGAGCGATAGGGCGAGAGATCGTTTTAGAACTTCTGAGATTATAGGTGAGTTAGTTCCCTCTCCATGGCTTCATCTTCTTCTCTTACCCTACCCCGATCCCCTTTGTCACCTTTACCTCTCTAAGAACCTTATTCCCATTAGAAATCTACCTCTGAAAACCCTAATCGAACCCTAAATCAAAACATCAACCTAGACCCTATCGTCACCTCCTCGACAAAAAAACCATTTCAGAAAACACCCTTTCACACATACATTCAACAAACCCATCCCGAAACCAAATCCCTAGTAGTTGAAGGAGCAGAGGCTTCACAACAGGAGTCAGCCCCAAAAGCTTCTGACCAAGCTCTGGAAATTAAGGGGAATACCAAATCTTAGAAGTCAGTGGTTTCAGATGGCATGTTAGAAACCTCAGTAGACAAATCTTTAACCTACTACCCCCTGGAGATCAAGGAGAATCAAATTTTTGTCATACCTCCTCTAGAGTTAGCTAAGAAAGGAGCTACAAACTTCAGGTTAGCACTGATAGATTTTTTCATATGTAAGAGACTTGCTTTTCCTATAGTACAAAGAGCTTTAACTAAATCTTAGGCAGAGTTTGGGTTAAAGGGGATTTTGATTACAAGCTCTAACAATTTCTTGTTTAAGTTTGATTCAGAAATAGGAGTGAATTTAGTGTTAGAAAAAGGTCCTTGGCACATCCAAGGCAAACCCTTATTTCTGAGAAAGTGGAGTTTGAATTGGGGGGGGG